>JAJJMC010029502.1:5226519-5280969 GCA_023531435.1 Papaver californicum
CCCCCCCCCCCCCCCCCCCCCCCGCCCCGCCCCCCGCCCCCGCGGCCCCCCCCCCCCCCCCCCCCCCCCCCCCCCAATAAAGCTATTATATTCCTGGTAGCCCCATTTCTGTTAGGCTATGTATAGGCTGCTTTTATCCTCTGTTCGAGTGTAAACTGATACTTATCATAACAATCTTGTACAACAGATTCTGTTAGTAATTATTGTCTGCTTCACCTCCTGTAATGATTAGTTAAACTTCATGTTATTTCTAATATCTGTAATAGAATATTAATAGTGTTGTAATTCTCTTTTCAATCTATGCGAATCTTTTCTGTTTCATCATCAAAATCACTAGATAGATGGAAGGGAAAAAAGTCTGAAAGAAAAATCAGTCTTCGTTACTAATCATTGATGAAGTTCTTCAAATGATGTCTTCATGCGATCGTCAGTATTCAAGGTAACTTAAGTGAATCCTAAAACTCTACTACCTAATGTAATCTAGTTCAAAGCTGACTTTAGTAAACTATAAATAAAGAAATAGTTTTGGCAACTAAAAGTTGACAACAAACTTGACATACCAAGGCTTGTGGGTTCAACCGAATATATGCTCTAACACATTTATCCAACCACTGCTTAATTAGGAGCGTTATAATCTCACCACCTTGGAATGGAGCCGTCCTAACCTGAATATATAGCCGAGATCTCTGACGTTTCCTGTCCCTCATGAGACAAGTACCTAGCCCAACTCAATCATCGTACTATCTCACCCTCGACATTATGTGACCCCTTGTCAGTTCTGATACGATTTGAAATGACTCAAACCTTCACCGATGTTATCACCATTTAACCACTATAGTCATCCAACTGTGTGAGATTTTCAGCAGACACCATTATAATCATCCAACATCAACTTCCTAGGAGACTAATTATTTTTGGATTAATTTATCTGAATACATTTGATTACAAAGTTCTTTCCAACTTTGAAACCGATTATACTAAAAGGCAGTGTTGTTAGTTAAGTCCAAATCATTATATATATAGTCTATTCCCCCAACAAGTGCGAAACAAAAGGTTTTACAAAACCAGTTGATGGGCGTGAATATAATAAGCCCATTTCCTTGGCCAAAGCTTGTTGTCCCCCATGATTCCATGAACGGTTGCGCTCAAATTTATTTACTTTGTTTTGACGAAAAAGTGTCTTTCCACTGTTTTATCGTTTCCTTCGTTTCAACGAATCATTCAATAATTGAAAAAAAAAAACGTATTTGAAAACCGTTTTAATAGGCTCGTCCAATAATAAAGTTCTTCGTTTCGGGTAAAACTTGTTCCCTTTTCTGTTGATCTACTCTCTCCCCTTCTTTCATCAAATGACATAAATCCTGTGACTCTTGAAATAGTAAATATATCAAATCAATCATTTTTAGGCTTTTCATCAATCCCGTCGATTCGTATTCTACATATCTAGGGTTTTTCACAAAATCTGATATCTCTATTGTCCAAATATGAGTACACCAAAGAAAAGGAATTTTCAGATTGAAGCTTTTAAACATCGAGTGGTAGTTGATCCTAAATATGCAGAAAAAACGTGGAAAATATTGGAACATGCAATTCGTGAGATTTATAATCATAACGCCAGTGGATTAAGTTTCGAAGAACTTTATAGGTACGGAATTTTTGTATTTTATTTTGTTTTTTGGTTTTTGAATCTGGATTTTATAATCTTTTCTTAGGATTTCAATTTTCATAATTATTTATGGTTGAGTTAATTAGAGGATTTTGAGTGTTTCGTTATCAATTAGGTTTAGCTGAAATCTGAGGAGCAATTAGAGAAATTTAGGATTAGGTACAGTTTTTGTGTTACCTCTAGTTTGCCCTAATTTCATTTAATGGATTCTAAGTTTATTTTTTCTGTAGTTCATGTTATGAAATTGACCCTTGTAGCGTGTAGAATAGATAGGAGGCACTTGACTTCATTATAGTGAGAAATTTTGTTGTCCCGGCATGATATGATTTTTCCGTGATTTTGGGGACTTGTTCCAGGTGTTAATGTGGTGTTGATTCTTCATTACCTTCTTTGTTGAATTTTGGGTTCTCTGAAAGGGTTTTAACTGTGGGTGTTTCTATTGTAATTTGTAATCGTTCTTAATTAGGAATATGTTGCGATTTTAATCCATCTCGGTGGGTTTGCTTCTGGAAATGTAAGCATTGGATTATTAGTATCCTCATATAAGGAGTGGTTATTGAATTAAGAATATAGGATTGACTGCATACAGTCTATATATGTAGTTGTTGGAGATACTAGTTTCACCTCATGTCTATGAAATTATAATTAACATATTTAGTTTTCAGTAAGCTGTTTGGACTGTACAATATCTTCCTTTGTCTTTCTAATCTTATACTAATTTTGTTGTTAAGGAATGTGAAAAGACATTATGAGATTGTGTTGCTATTTGCTAATAAACTCCTACCAAGCAGTTCTATGTTTATATCCCAGTTTATATATTTCCATGAGTCTTTTGCTTCTCTAAGTGATGCGCGTCTTCTTTGATCCCAGCTGCTTGCTTTACTTTTCTTATAGAGCTGTGAGTGTTACATCATTGTCTGACCTAGAACTTGTATCTTGTGAATTATTTTTCATCTTGAGGCACTAGGTTCATGCTTAATTGCATCATTCATGTACGCGATACTTCGTGGCATTATATGTGTTATCTTTTTGCTTTTAACTTCTTATCCATGATAGCGTTTTGTTTCAAAATCCTACTTTCATTTCATATCCATTGAAATTCAAACATGCTGATTCTTCCTAGATGGAGGTGGTTCTTTCGTTTGCCCCTTTACATGTTGAATTGTTTTTCTACGCAAATATGAGTGTTGTGAGCAGTGAAGGCTAATGTTCTTATGGGTTAGATCTTGACGAGGTTCTTATGTTTTCTTTCCTTATCCTAGGAAGCATGGTGAGATTTGTAGATTGCATCTGTTATCTTTTTCATTTCTTCTTAGGATAGTGTACATTAGGCTGAGAAAACATTTGAAGTTTTTTCATGACCTTGCTCGATCCAGCTCAGGTCATCCATGTCACTCCTTGATGCAAATGAAAGTCTCTTTCTTCTTTGGTCAGATTTATGAAGTCTGTAAGTAGCAAAATTATTTTGCTAATTGCATTCATTACTGATTCTGGTAGCCCAATATCTCTAGATATTGTGTATATGATGATAAAGTTGAAGTTCAGGAGTTATTCTTTACTCAACTTTTATGTTTTTCTAATGTTTATCTGATGTTTTAGTATGTGTTGTGGGTTTCAGAAATGCGTACAATATGGTACTGCATAAGTTTGGTGACAAGCTGTACACAGGACTCGTGACAACTATGACAATGCATCTAAAAGAAATATCAAAAACAATAGAAGCCGCTCAGGGAGGTTTATTTCTAGAGGAGCTCAACAGGAAATGGGAAGACCATAATAAGGCACTGCAGATGATCCGGGACATATTGATGTACATGGATAGGACTTACATTCCCAGTACACACAAAACCCCAGTGCACGATCTTGGCTTACACCTCTGGAGGGACAACATCATCCACTCCAAGAAAATCCAAACGAGACTTTTGAATACCCTTCTTGAGCTTGTGCAAAGAGAACGAACTGGTGAAGTTATAAATCGAGGGCTAATGAGGAATATAACAAAGATGCTAATGGACTTGGGTTCATCCGTTTACCAAGAAGACTTCGAAAAACTATTTCTTGAGGTTTCTGCAAATTTCTATAGTGTAGAGTCTCAGCAGTTCATTGAGTCGTGTGATTGTGGGGATTACCTAAAGAAGGCCGAGAGGCGTCTCAACGAAGAAGTAGATAGGGTTTCTCACTATTTGGATGCAAAGAGTTTAACTAAGATTACTAATGTGGTAGAGAAAGAAATGATTGCCAATCACATGCTTAGATTAGTACACATGGAAAATTCTGGCTTAGTGAAAATGCTTGTGGATGATAAGTATGAGGACTTAGGAAGAATCTACACCTTATTTCGTCGGGTACCCGATGGTCTCTCAACCATAAGAGATGTGATGACTTCCCACATTCGAGAAACGGGTAAACAATTAGTTACTGATCCAGAGAGATTAAAAGATCCGGTGGATTTTGTTCAGCGTCTCTTGGATGAAAAGGATAAACATGACAAAATTATTAGCTCTGCGTTTAACAATGACAAGACCTTCCAAAATGGTTTGAATTCCGCATTTGAGTTCTTCATAAATTTGAATCCTCGATCTCCTGAGTTCATTTCCTTGTTTGTTGATGACAAACTCCGCAAGGGATTGAAAGGTGTGAGTGAAGAGGATGTTGAAATTGTCTTAGACAAGGTGATGATGCTCTTCCGCTACCTACAGGAGAAAGATGTTTTTGAGAAGTACTACAAGCAACATCTAGCCAAACGACTTCTCTCGCAAAAAACTGTCTCTGATGATGCTGAGAGAAGTTTGATAGTTAAACTCAAGACAGAATGTGGTTATCAGTTTACTTCAAAACTAGAAGGAATGTTCACAGACATGAAAACCTCTCAGGACACAATGCAAGGATTTTATGCAAGTCAGGGTGGGGAGACTACTGCGGATACTCCTACCTTAGGTGTTCAAGTCCTCACAACAGGATCATGGCCAACTCAGTCAAGTTCCACTTGTAATCTACCAGCTGAAATTATGGGGGTATGTGAGAAGTTCAGGGCATATTATCTTGGAACTCACACCGGTCGAAGATTATCATGGCAAACAAATATGGGATCAGCTGATCTTAAAGCAACTTTTGGGAAAGCTCAGAAGCATGAGCTGAATGTTTCCACTTATCAAATGTGTGTCCTAATGCTGTTTAACAATGCTGATCGACTGAGCTACAAGGAAATTGAACAGGCCACTGAAATACCGTCCTCTGATTTGAAGAGGTGTTTGCAGTCACTTGCTTGTGTGAAGGGAAGAAATGTCCTTCGAAAAGAACCTATGAGCAAGGACATTGGAGAAAATGATGCATTCTATTTTAATGATAAGTTCACTAGCAAATTCTACAAGGTGAAGATAGGAACAGTGGTTGCACAGAAGGAGTCAGAACCAGAGAAGCTAGAGACACGACAGAGAGTGGAGGAAGATAGGAAACCCCAGATTGAAGCTGCAATCGTAAGGATCATGAAGTCAAGGAGAGTTCTGGATCATAATAACATTGTGGCCGAGGTTACTAAGCAGTTGCAGTCCCGGTTCCTGCCTAACCCCGTCGTAATTAAGAAACGTATTGAGTCCCTTATTGAGCGGGAGTTCCTGGAGAGGGACAAAGTAGATAGGAAAACATATCGATATCTAGCTTGAAAACACGACTAATGCTTTCTTTTGCAGGTTTTGGAATTGTATCCATTATTTGGTAGGTAAGAAAGAATACTCCTGACGAAGATTTCACTGAATATTTTTATTTTCTACATCTTCTCCGTCAGCTATTTGTCTCTTCTAAGTTCTGTTTACTTGTATGATTCCAACCATTTTCTTTTGTTCACTCTTCGATAATCTGCAAAAATGTGTTTTACCTGCTAGCTAAATTACTCAGTTTTAGATATGTTGCTGTCAACCAAGCTTATTTGCAACTGAAAATGTCCTTGTTGGTGATAAATTTGTAATGGAGTGAACAAGAAAGTAGTGTTTTCACTGCCTTGTTCTTTGGAACTGAATGAGAGACTCAGGATTCCGACTATACTGATAAATTTTCTGAAGCTGAACTACATCCCATCAAGGAAATGGTTATCATGGATTAAATTCATTGGTATGCTATATCTCTCCAGATTAGATGATCGTTGGTATCTTCAACAACTCTTGAATTTTTAACATTGTAGTGAATATCAGCCAACTAAATTTACTTTCTACGCAAGTTGTCCTTCCTACCCAATACTCCTAATGGACTAATAATTCGCCAGCATCCCATACCTTTTTATCTATGAGGTGACCACAATATTAACCGACGACAAAGATGGACAGCGAACTATATGACATCCGATCGACCACTGTGTAAGGACCAAAACAGTATGAAATCCACCATACCAAGATTGTCCCCATCAGTCGGAGATCTGCCGTCTTTCTAACTTAATATGCATTTTAAGATGGAGACTTTTGTGACCGGCTCTTTCGATTTAGACAGTTAACTGCAGTACCCAAAGAACCATGACTATCTGCCCTCAGTCCTGACAGACAACGTGGCAGACTCGTAAGAGTTATATCTGCTTCTTAGATTGTTAATTAAAAAGCGCACAACATAAAACGACTAATTCACGTGGAAATAGCGTTTTCCTTCTTGAATGAATAATTATTTTTCGGTGGATTTGGATGCATAACTTTAAAGCTGAGATTCACATAATTAGGAAATTTGGTGAAAATTATAATTTGTTTTTAATATATTTGGTAGTTTAAATCCCTTAAATTCACGTTTTTTTCAGGATTTGTAGTTGCGGTGTTGCACCAAATTATGAATACCCCCTAAAATTTTCTGGGAAGCTTATCCAGAAATTTATTGACTTACTTCTTTTTAACCCTAAAATCCCCTATATATTTTTTTAATGTTATTATTATTAATATTACTATTTATTTACTATTTTTATTTTTATTTTTTTTTATTATTCCAATTATTATTATAAAAACGAGATTTGATTAGATGGATAAAACGTGTTACACGGATAAAGTAGGAAGCCAAGCCACAAGCTAGGCACCCATCCCTTTTTGGATAGCGATACCTAATCTAAAAAAAGAGAGTTGCAGATTTTATAATTATAATCAAAACTAGTTATACAATTTTGCAACCTCTTTACAAAAGCTATCGTGTCCTCTCCTAATTCACATAGTGTGGTGAAAGCAAGCACGCCTAAGCCGTATCCGTTCGCCTTGCATTTGTCTTGGTATTTGTTACGCTTCCGAGCAATTGCGTTCGAGATGGCTTGGTCGGGCAAGAAAGCGACTCTCCCTCCTCCTGTGAAAGGGGACACCCCGGTGACATCAAAGCAGACATCCCGACAACTTTCCCAGTTGTATACTAGGATGTCTACTGGCCGCAAGAAATGCTCATCGTCAGACAGGAAGCCCAGTTTAACCTCCTTACGAGCCGACACCCCAACCCTGTAACACATGTCTGCAACCACGTCCGCACCAAGTCATGTCTGAACTTGAGCCCAACCTTGAATGTAGTGCATGATCACCGAAGACATCCATAGCTCTACCACAACTATTGTTATTATCTATAATTATTATTCATTATTTTCTATTTTATTTTATTTTTTAACTATTACTATTATATATATTTTTATTTTTACTTTTATTATTATTATTATTATTATTATTATCATTATTATCATTTATTTATTTATTATTATTACTATCATTATTTTTTATTATTTTATTTTAAATTATTATTGTTATTATTATTGTTATGGAACGAGAAAATTTTATTAGATAGGAAAATTTTATTAAACTATTATTATTTTTTTTTTATTTTTTTTATGGAACGAGAAATTTTATTAGATAGGAAAAACCGTTTACACATTAGTGTTGGGCAGCCTCGCCACAAGCTGGGCTCCAACACCCTTTTGAATGGAAATGCCTAGTCTAAAGAAAACGGAGTTGCCTATTTTGTAGTTGTAGTCTAGACTTGCAATACGGTTCTGCAGCCTCGTCACTAAAGCTATAAGGTCCTCTCCTAATTCCCCTAAAGTGGTGAACGCTAGCACACTGAAACCATATCCATGTTCTTCACATTGGGTTAGGTATTTGTTGTTCTTGCGATTCGTAGCGTTTGAGATTGCCTGACCTGGCGTGAAGGAAGCTCTCCAAGTGCCCGTGAACAGAGACACTAATGTGACGTCAAAGTACACATCGCGGCCATTCTCCCAATTGTACACTAGGATATCTGCCGGCCTCAAAGAGTTCTCACTGTCCGAGAGGAAGCCCAGGTTGGATTCTTTACAAGCGGGGGTACCAGCTTTGTAACACATATCAGAAAGCACATCCCTGACTAAGTCATGTCTAAACTTGAGGCCCACCTCACTGGCGCAATAAAGAGCATGATTGCCGAAGACGTCTATACCTCGCCCACAACAAGAACAAAGGCTCCCCTCTTCAAACTGCGACAAACCAAGCCTGTAAGTAAGGACTGCTCGGAATTGCCGAGGCCCAATGGCTTGATGAAGCCCTGCTATGGGGATGTCTTTAAGAAAGTCTTGGGCATGGCTCAACTTGTTGCATTGCCAAAGGATGGTGCCTCGCTCGGTCAGATTGAAGCATTATTATTATTATTATTATTATTATTATTATTATTATTAAAAAAGGATTATATTAGAGAGGAAAAGCATTTTACAAAGAAATGGTAGGGAATCTAGCTACAATCTGGCCCCCTACCCCTTTTTGAATGGAAATGTCTAATCTGAAAAAAAAACAATTCTGCAACCTCTTCACAAAAGCAACCGTGTCCTCTCCTAGTTCGCATAGGGTGGTGAAAGCGAGCACGCCAAAACCATATCCATGACCATCAGATTTGTCTAGGTATTTGTGTCGTTTGCGATTAATGGCGTTTAAAATGGCTTGACCAGGCGTGAAGGCGGCTCTCCCGCCACCTGTAAAAGGGAACACCTCAGTAACGTCAAGGTAAACGTCATGAACGTTCTCCCAATTATACACAAGGATATCGGCTGACCTTAGGGAATTTTCGTTGTCTGATAAAAATCCCAGTTTGACTTCTTTACGAGCGGGCACATCGGCTTTGTAGCACATATCCGCTAGCACATCTCTGACCAAGTCGTTTCTGAATTTGAGGCCTACCTCACTAGCGCAATGTAAGGCATGGTCTCCGAAAACATCCATACCTCTCCCACAACTGGAGCATAAGATGTCCTCTTCAAACAGATTTATTCCAAGCCTGATGTCACGGGGTAAGATTTTGGACTAGACCGTGCGGCACTTGAACTCTTCAAGTAAGCCTAAAAGAACACAAGAGAATTGGAGACTTAGAGATTTTAAGTGGGAGAGAGTATTTGATTATAAGAGAGAGAATGTTACAATTGCTTAAGAGCTTGTTGGTGGATGATTTGAGCAAATGAGCTCTCCACATTATATAGTATGCTATGGAGGATTCTAGAACATGTTCTAGAATCATCATCTTCTAGAGTATTCTATACTTTACAAGAATATACAAGGGATATTCCTTATCCAAGAATATTCTAGAATATGTGGACTTCTCTAATCTTCTAGGCTCTTCTAATGGACCTAGACTCTTGTCATGGGCCAACCCAATATGTGGGAAAATGGGTGGGCCGTGACATTCTCCCCCACCTATTCTCGCGAAGTCCTCGTCGCGGCTTGATTGTGAAACTGGTTGATCGCATCCTTGAATTTCCAGAGAGACGCTTCGGGCTCCCATGTTCCTTCTTGTATGGATGCATCTTTCCACTTCACTAAGTATTCTTTGCAAGGCGGCACTCCCTTCCTTCGAACAATCCGGTCAGCTAGTATCTCGTCTACAACTTTGTCGAAAGAAGTTGTAATGGGAGGTGCACGTCTTGATACTCTCCGAATCTCGTCTTCCTCGTCATTGTTGAACGCCTTTGGATTGCTCGCGTGGAAGACGGGATGGATTTTTATCTTTGATGGGGGCTCCACTCTGTAGGAAGCTTTTCCCACTTTGACTAGTACTTTGAACGGCCATTCGTACTTGCGTAATAAGTTTTTGTGTAGCGGGCGAGTGTACTTGAATTGTTGGGGCAGAAGCTTGACAAACACCATGTCACCAGCTTGGAACTCCACATGCCGCCTCTTTTCGACCCACTTCTTCATTTTCTTAGCCGCCTTCATCAATTGGGCGTGTGCTAAGTCTCTTTGTTGCTGGCAATCCTTCGGGGTCTTGTATGCTCCGGGGAAAGCACCTGCATAAGAAGTGGCCAAGTACTTGGCGTCAAGGGTTGTTTCTTCAATTTAGTCACCTTCGGTGGGGACCTTTGATAAGGTGCTTTTGTGGGAGGCTTAGCGCCAGGCTCCATCTCGATCGCATGATCGATCTCCCTTCTTAGCGGCAACTTCTTGGGCAGCTCCTTCGGCATCGCGTCCTCGAACTCTTCGAGAACCTTCTTCATGCCTTTCAGAACTTCTTCAACTTGGGTAGTCGGTTCCTCCTCCTTCATTGTTGCTATGAAGTTTACCTCACCCTTCTTAAACCCTTCTGAAAGTTATAGCGCCGACAGCACCGTGGTCTTCTTCTTCTCCCTAGTCACCGGGATAAGGTGTGTTGATTTTTCTCCGAGTATACACAAGGAGTCAAAAGGTGGCATTGGAATGGCACGTTGGTCGCACATGAACTCCATCCCCAACACCATGTCAAGGTCATCCATAGGGATCACCGAGAAATTGACAGATCCCGCCCACTTGTCGAGATGCATCTCCACACCACGTGCCACGCCTACTAGTGGCTTTGCATCTGAGTTCACCGCCTTCACGGTACCTCCTCCTTTAGCGAACTTCATGCCTAGCCGCAATGCTTCTTTCTTGGACACGAAGTTGTGTGTGGCTCCCGTATCCACTAAGGAGCGAAAGGTCTTCCCATTCACCTTAACGTCTACGAACATGAGAGTCTTGTCCTTGCTCTTGGATTTCTCCGTCTTAGCTTGGACACTGCTTAGCACTTGGAGCGAACTCATCATGGAATCCCGTTCCTCTTCGGATCCATTTTCCTCCATCAACGCACTAAGTTTACCCTTCATCGGGCAATCACGGACTTTATGATCTCCATCACATAAGAAGCAAGAGTAGGAGGGCTTACCTTTATCTTTATGCTCGGAAGTTTTGTCTTTCCACGAAAGATACTTTTTTGAGGTATGCTTCTCGCTATCCTCCTTCGCTTCCCCACCTTTGGCATGGTGACTTCTTGAAGTCTTCCCTCTTTCTTTGAAGCTTGGCCTTGTATTCTCGATCAAGGTCTCGGCTACAGCTATTGCCTCGGTCAGCGTTTGCACACGACGACGATCCAGCTCTTGTTTTACCCATGGCTTTGTTCCGCACAAGAAGTTAAAGAGCTTCTCTTCCTCAGAAAGGTTGGGTATTTCTAGCAACAAGTTTGTATACGTCTCGGTATACTCTTTGGTTGTACCCGTTTGACGAAGATACTTTAACTTCGCTCTTGCTTCATAAGCCGCATTCTCCGGGTAGAAGTATTTCTTAAGATCGGCTTTAAAATCTGACCAAGTAGTGATAGTAGCCATACCTTGCTGAATCTCTTGGCTTCGAAGTCTCCACCATGCTAAGGCGTTCTCCGTGAGAAACACCGTAGCTCTTTTTTATCTTCCTTGCATCATCCTCCATCTCCAGGTGTTCGAAATACCTTTCGCAACTCCATATGAAAGTATCAATCTCATTCGCGTCTCTTTTCCCATTATACGGTGTTGTCTTGGGAGCATCCTCTCTTGAGAGTCTGCTTGGCCCCTCGTGCATGGCTTGGTTTATGGAAGCCCTTTTGCACAATACCAATTCTCCTTTCACCGCCTCTAGCTCTTGCTCAACTGACAACAATTTGGCCTTCACCTCCTCCACGGCATCCTCCACCGCATCTTGGATTCGAGCTTCTGCGTCCATCTTGATACCGTCCACC
This sequence comes from Papaver californicum, assembly GCA_023531435.1. NCBI lineage: Eukaryota > Viridiplantae > Streptophyta > Magnoliopsida > Ranunculales > Papaveraceae > Papaver > Papaver californicum. The sequence continues at coordinate 5,238,143 of JAJJMC010029502.1, forward strand.
TCCTTGCTTATGGCCTCCTTGAAGGTATCTTTCCACCCTTCAAGAGTTTCCTTCGTTAGAAACTCTTCCTCGGCGCGTATAAGGAAATCGCTCACTCGCTTTTCCATACGTACCATTCTTGCCTCAAGACTTGTTTGCGTATCCTTGGACTTGCCCCTTTTCTTGGCCTGGTCATCGAAGCTTTTTCCATGGTGTTGTTGCTGTTAACGTCAGCCATTCTTGAGTCTTAAGCTTCGCTCTGATACCAACTGTCACGGGCTAAGGTTTTGGACTAGACCGTGCGGCACTTGAACTCTTCAAGTAAGCCTAAAAGAACACAAGAGAATTGGAGACTTAGATATTTTAAGTGGGAGAGAGTATTTGATTATAAGAGAGAGAATGTTACAATTGCTTAAGAGCTTGTTGGTGGATGATTTGAGCAAATGAGCTCTCCACCTTATATAGTATGCTATGGAGGATTCTAGAACATGTTCTAGAATCATCGTCTTCTAGAGTATTCTATACTTTACAAGAATATACAAGGGAATATTCCTTATCCAAGAATATTCTAGAATATGTGGACTTCTCTAATCTTCTAGGCTCTTCTAATGGACCTAGACTCTTGTCATGGGCCAACCCAATATGTGGGAAAATGGGTGGGCCGTGACACTGAGCTAAGAACGACTCGAAACTGACGAAGCCCAATTGACTGATTCAGCCCAGCAATAGGGACTGCTTTAAGGAAATCTTGGGCATGATTTAGTTTGTTGCATTGCCATAAGATGTTGTCACGCTCAGTCATATCGAACCTTCTGGGTATGTTTTTCCTAACCAAATCGAAGTAAAGAACTTCCAATGAGTGCATTGGACGTGGGGAAGTATCTTGGATATTGAATAAAGAAAATGATAGTTCACAAACCTGGATGAAATTGGACAGAGCATGCTGAAAGCTTTGATGTGAATCTACATCCAGGTGAGCTTTGAGGATGGTGTTCTGCACCTGTTTAGTATGTATATAAGAAGATAAGAAACTATAATGGATAGTATCCCCCATTGTGTAGACCTCCAGACCTCCATCTTTCATAGGCAAGGTCGCTCTGCACTGCTGGAGTGGACCAAACCCTGCACCATCTCCAGTGACAAGGTGTATGAGAAACTGCAATAGATGTTGGTCATAGTATGCTGCAGGAAGCTGGAGAGCCACATGACTGGTTGTCCTTATTGTGAAGTACAATCTGGAGACACCAACACAGTTCCTCAAGAGGAGTAACTCACTTTGTGGGTCCTGCAGAGTCTTCATAATCTCCATTAACTGGATAGTCTTCTCAACTCTGCATTGCACTAAATCATTGCAGTACTTTGAGTCCAGACTAACAATCCCCCCAACTAGCTTCACACCCAAAACAGGCCTACTGATGCCAGCAGGAAAAACACCTTCCACAAGAATTATGGGGTCTGCAGTAGGCCAATAAAGCTCAGTTTTGTTGATATTGAGGAACAAACCCCTCCTACTGCCTTCCATTTGTATGATGTTCAGTGCCTTGGATACCTTTATTGTGTCTCTTGCAATAGTGCCATCATCAATGTACCAGGCATGCAGATCAAGAGTGCAGACTGATGCTATTTTGGTGATGAATGGGTGCAAGGTCAGGGCAAAAAGTAAGGGACCAAGGGGATTACCTTTCTGAACTCCTTGTGATGAAAAAAAGATGTTTTCATTGTAGTAGAGCTTAACTGGTTTGGCGTAGCAGAACTCCACCCACCTGGAAATGCAGGGGCATCTGCATCAAACTTCTTTGAGCATGCTCATGTTCTGTAAGTCAATTAGGAGCATGCTCATGTTGAAAGCATTGCTGAAGTCAATTAGGAGCATGCTCATGTTCTGTAAGTTACCTTGCATCTCCAAGAGCCTGTTTGTGGAGTGTAAGATGGCTTCACCACCACATTGAACTTCCAACCCAAACTGAAAATCCCATAAATAAGAAGATATTTCTTTGCTAACTGCAGAAGATGTTAATTTAGAGCATAACCTCCTCCATATGGTGCCTACAACAATAGGCCTCAGCCCCCCTCCAGGATTTAGCAGTGGTGTCAAGGGAGCACTGGCAATATGCTCACCTAGCACTGATAGACACTTCCAAGCTAACCATAGGTTAACCACACCTGTTCTAGAAGTTAAAATCTCATCTGCAACTGCTGAAGCTGGACCACTTAAGGCATCTATGAGATATTTAGCCCTAAGACCATCCCTTCCACAACAAGTCCCTTTAGGGAAGCCTTAAATTGCCCCCAACACTGCATTCTTGTCCACACAGAGAGCATCAACATGGATAGGTTCAGCATGGATGAAAGGTGGAGGAGCACTCGGGTGTTTTTGGCTCAGGTCCAGGAGGGTAGCTGGGGAATTGGGAGAAATTCCATTGGGTGGAAGAACCTTAATAACATCTGTATATTGCCCATAACTCAGTTTCTTCTTGCAAGCATTAAGAGTGGAACCACCATTCTTCTTTTTGTTGGTTTTGCTCCTCTGAGTTTGCCTTGACTGTTCCAAAAGGGTGTGCACCATGCTAAGAAAACCATTATCATTCCAATGTAACAGAGCATGATAATGATGGAAGATTGTAGTCCTTTTTTTGTCCCAGATCTCTCATCCATAGTGCACTTAGGATTATAAAGGCTTAAAGTGCAAACTGGCAGCAACAGTAGATGTAACCAAACTGAAATATCCACGGGGTTATCAATAACCTTGTCTAAAGTAGCATTTAAAGTTCTTGAGAAATTGAGCCTACTCTGGGGTGGGATGCTGGCAACAATGGTGTAGTTCTTCTGGAAGACCAGATTAAGCAAGTCCAAGGGAGCAACAACAGGTGCTTCAGATTCCCTGTGTCAATTGACTCAGAGATGGATGATTGGGGTTTATCTATGCCATGTATCAAGAAGTCTACAGATAAGCCATTGTAAGGCCTGAGAATGAAGTTTCCATTATGCTTGCGGCAGGGCCTTCTCCAAGAGTAGATGTGCATACATAGAGTGCAAAGCCACATTTGCAGGTTAGAGAGGACATATTCCCAAACATTGTATACTGTTAACTCTCTCTGCATATGCTCTTGGCCTCCTCAGCTGGGAGATGTCTGTCATGGAGATGCCTGTGAAATCCTGTTCTACTAAGACCCAAACCCCCAACTTCATTGGTACACCCATCAAAGTTCTTTAAGGGTCATTGAAACAGAGAATCATAAAAAAGGACTCCTTCATCAAAATCAGCTGATTCCTGAGGCACAACCGAAGACCTAGTTCTTGGCATGGTGAAGGGGAAGTGGCCAAAGGTTGGAAAAAGGGTGAAATTGAAAAAAATAAGGCTGCAACTGTATATCAGAAAAGCAGCTGAAAAAGGGGTGAAATTGAAAAAACGAAGACTGCAACTGTATATCAGAAAAGAAGCTAATGACCAGTTTATGCACACAAGATTACAACCTACGACTATATCAACTGGAACCCTAAAAATCAAATCTGTTTAAGTGTTTGTATGTACATGTGTGAGCCCTAATCTTGATTTCTTAGCAGAAGAAAAAGATGAAGACATGAAGGAAATCATCATACCTGAGGAGGAAGAAGAAATCCCAACCCGAATCCCAGCTGAAATCATTTGCAGATGCTGAATTCACTTCTTCCCCCTTTTCTGAACGTCTTTGTCCTCCTCCGACCATTACTATTACTATTATTATTGTTATTATTATTTATTTGTTTATTATTATTATTATAAATTATTATTACTATTGGATAAATAATATTTTTACAAGAAACTAGTTGGAAGCCTAACAAGTTAAGCTCCAACAACGTACTACATCAGTTAAACAGGTTGTCGTGCTAGCCTACCAGCGAGCCTCATGAGGAACCATCCAAGGGAGCCGAAGCGGATAGGGGAGATGATTATGTCTCAAGGTGGAAAGCTAACTCTACCCTTCCATGTCAAATTCTACAAAATTGCGCCACCGGGGCTTGAACCTGGGACCTCCTGGAGCGCATCAAACCTTTTGAGGAACGGGGATGGCCAGCTGATCTAGCCTCCTTTAATAATAATAATAAAATATTATTATAAAAAGTTTTAAATGTTTACAAGGAGAAGGTTGGGAGTCTGGCGAAAAGATGTGCCCCAACCCCTTTTTGAATAACGATCCATATTCTATGAAAAAGAAAGCTACCAACTTTGGCGTTGGCATCTTGGCTATCAAAGCAATTCTTCAATCTCTTCGAAAAAAATCATTGTGTCTTCCCTAAGTTCACCAGTGTGGAGAAATCTAGGATACCAAAACCATATCAATGGGCCGTGCACTTATCCAAATATTTCTTGTGTTTCCTGGTAACTGCATTGGAGATTGCTTTCCCAGGTGTGAATTTGTGAATTCCTCTCCCTGTGAAAGGTGATACCCCAGTAAAATCAAAACAAGTATCTTGACCATTCTCCCAATTGTATACAAGGATATCAACGGGTTTCAAAACATTATTACTGCTACAAAAGAAACCCAAAGCTACTTCTTTACAAGATGGTACACCTGCTTTGAAGCATATATCGGCAAAGACGTCTCTGACTAAGTCATGTCGATATTTGAGGTCCACATCACTAGCACAATGTAGGGCATGATCTTCAAAGACGTCCATCTCTTTATTATTATTATTTTATTATTATAAAGGAATTTTATTATATAGAATAGAATTTTTACAAAGAAATAGTAGGAAGCCTAGCAACAAGCTGGTCCCCTACCCCCTTTTGAATGGAAATGCCTAGTCTGATTTATTTTTGCCTATTTTGTAATTGTAGTCAAGGCTAGCGATGTAATTCTGCAACCTCGTTACAAAAGCTATCATGTCGTCTCCCAATTCGCCTAGGGTAGTAAAAGAGAGCACGCCTAAACCATATCCGTGGTCTTCGCATTTGGTTAGGTTTATGTTTCTTTTGCGAGTTATGGCATTCGAAATGGCTTGACCAGGTGTGAAGGCAGCTCTCCTGCATCCTGTAAACGGGGACACCCCGGTAACGTCAAGGTACACATCACATCCGTTCTCCAATTATACACAAGGATATCAGCTGGCCATAAGGAATTTTTGGTGTCCGAAAGAAAGCCAATTTGGTTTCTTTGCGAGAAGGGACGCCTACTTTGTAACACATATCCGCAAGCACGTCTCTGACTAAGTCATGTCTAAATTTGAGGCCCACCTCACTGGAACAATGCAGAGCATGATCCTCGAAGACATCCATTCCTCTCCCACAAATGGAATATAAGTCATCCTCTTCAAACAATGTTATTCCAAGCATGTAGCAAAGAACGGCCTGAAACTGCCGAGGCCCAACAAATTGGTTAAGCCCAGCTATAGGTACAACTTTAAGGAAGTCTTTGCCATGGCTCATTTTGTTGCACTGCCATAGGATGTTGTCCCGCTCAGTCAAGTGGAATATGCTGGGTATGTTCTTCTTGACCACATCAAAGTAGAGGACTGCCAATGAGTGCATTGGGCGTGGGGCAGTGGCTTAGATGTTAAAACAAGAAAAAGAAAAAGCACAAACATGAGTGAAGCTGGATAGGGCCTGCTGGAAGCTATGATGCTGATCAGCAAGAAGGTGAGCTTTGAGGATAGTGTTCTGCACTTGTTGAGTCTGTATGCAGGAGGCTAGGAAACTGTAGTGGATGGTGTCTCCCATTGTGTAGACGCCTAGGCCTCCATCCTTCATAGGCAGAGTTGTTATACAAAAAAACATATTTATTATTATTATTATTTTATTTTATTATTTTAACGAAAATTTTATTAGATAGGAAAAACCAATTACGCATTAGTGGTGGGAAGCCTCGCCACAAGATGAGCTCCCACACCCCTTTGAATGGAAATGACAAGTCTATAGAAAAGGGAGTTGCCTATTTTTTAATTATAATCTAGGCTTGCAATGCGGTTCTGTAGCCGGGACACAAAAGCTATAAGGTCCTCTCCTAATTCCCCCAAAGTGGTGAATGCTTACATGCTGAACCCATACCCATGGTCTTCACATTGGGTTAGGTATTTGCTGTTCTTGCGAGTCGTAGCGTTCGAGATTGCTTGACCGGGCGTGAAGGCGACTCCCCTGGCACCCGTGAACGGGGACACTTCTCTGACGTCAAGGAGCACGTCTTGGCCATTCTTCCAATTGTACTAGGATATCTGCCGGCCTCAAGGAATTCTTATTGTCCGAGAGGAAGCCCAAGTTAGCTTCCTTGCGAGCAGAGACTCCAGCTTTGTAGCACATGTCGGATAGCACATCCCTGACAAAATCGTGTCGAAATTTGAGGCCCACCTCACTGGCACAATGAAGTGCATGATTTCCAAAGACGTCCATACCCCGCCCACAACACGAATATAAGCACCCCTCTTCAAAATTTGCTATACCAAGCTGTAACTAAGGACAACCCGGAATTGCCGAGGCCCAATAGCTTGGTGAAGCCCGTCTATGGGGATTTCCTTAAGAAAGTCTTGGGCATGGCTCAATTTGTTTCTTTGCCGAAGGATGGTATCTCGCTCGGACAGGTTGAAGTAATTGGGTATGTTCTTCTTGACCACATCAAAGTATTGGGCTGCCAGAAGGTGCATAGGGCGCGGGGCAGCAACTTGGATGTTGGCAGGAAGCCCACAGACCTGTGTGAACCTGGCGTGTGCTTATTGGAAGCTAAAGTGCTGGTCCGCATCACAGCGGGTTTTAAAGATGGCGCTCTGCAGCTGCTGTGTTTGTATTCATGAAGCTAGGAAGATGTAGTGGCAGGCGTCTCCCATGGTGTAAACCCCTAGGCCACCATCCTTCATTGGCAAGGTGGCTAAACGCATCTAAGTAGGACCAAAACCAGTTCCGTCACCTGTCACTATGTTTCTGAGAAACTGCATGAGGTGCTGGTCAAAATGAGCAGCTGGAGCCTGGAGGGCTTGAGGGTTAGTGGTTCTCAGGGAGAAAAACAGTCTGGAGACCCCGACATAATTTCTCAACAACAAGAGCTCACTCTGTGGGTCCTACAAGGCCTTCAAAGACTGCATAAGCTTACATGTCTTGTCCACTCTTATCTGCACAATGTCTCTGCAGAAGCTTGAGTTTAAGATAACTGGTCCTCCAAGTAGATTACCCCACTGAGCTGGTCTGCTAATGCCTGCAGGGAAGATACCCTCCTCCATAACTCTAGGATCAATCACGGGCCAGAATAACTCTGTCTTGTTGATGTTGAGAAAGAGCCCTCTACTGATTCCTTCTCTCTGGATGATTTGCAAGGCTTTGGCTACCTCCAAAGAATCACTTGCAATTGTACCATCATCTAGATACCATGCATTCATCACAAGGGAACACTCAGATGCTATCTTAGAGATGAGGGGATGCAGGGTTAGTGCAAACAGCAATGGTCCAAGGGGATCCCCTTGTTACACTCCCCGAGAAGAAAGAAGAGTGTGATCCTGGTAGTATAATTTTGCTGGATTTGCATAGCAAAATTCTACCCATCTGGAGATGCTTGGGCATTTTCTCCTCACTTCATGAAGCATCACTGTTCTGTACAACATGTTGAAAGCATTGCTGAAGTATATCAATAACATACTCATGGTATGGCATCTCCCATGCATCTCCAGAAGCTTGTTAGCTGAGTGGATGATAGCTTCCCCCCCACACTGGACACCAACCCCAAACTGATGATCGCCTAGGTAAGGGGCCAATTCCTTACTAACATTTGCTGCTGCTAGTTTGTAGCACAACCTCCTCCAAATAGTCCCAACAGCTATTGGCCTTATACTACCTCCCGGCTTGAGAAGAGGGGTCAAAGGAGCACTAGCCACATATGCACCTAACATGGGGGGACATTTTCCAGCAATCCACAGGTTAACCACACCTGTTAAGGGGATGAGCAACTCCTCAACAACAACAGATGCAGGGCCACTTAAGGCATCTAATAAGTGTTGTGCCCTGAGGCCATCCCTACCACAAGAGGTACCCTTAGGGAAACCTTTGATAGCACTTAAGATAACTTACTTGTCCACACATAGTGCATCTGCCTGGATGTGTCCCTCTGGGATACCTGGTGGTGGGACAATGGGGTGCTTGTTCCTCAGTTCATCGAGAGTTGCTGAAGAGCTTGGTGCAAGACCATTAGAAGAAAAGACTTTAATTGCTGCTGTGTATTGACCATAACTCAATTTCCTCTTACAAGCAGAAAGGTTTGAGCCACCCTGGTTCATTTTAGGTGCCTTGCTCCTCTGTGGGTTTGGTAGCTCTAAAAGGTTGTGCACTAAGCTGTAACACCCGACTTCATTCCATTGCTGTAGGGCATTTTTAATGCTAGATACTTGTAGCTTATTCCTTGTGCCAGACCTCTCCTTCTTAGAGCTCCTAGGATTGTACAAGCCAAGGGTGCAAATGGGAAACAACAACAAATGCACCCACACTGTCAAGTCCAAAGGGTTGGCTATGACTTTCTCCAGAGTGGACTTAAGGGTCCTTGAGAAGCTCAACCTGCACTGTTGTGGGATACTGGCCACTGTGGGAACATTCCTCATGAAAATCCTGTGAAGCATATCTAAATGGGAACTGGCAGGAACACACGTCTCAACAGGGGCAACTATGTCTGGATCTGTAGACGGTTTGTCGATCCCATAAACCAAGAACTCTACTGTCAGACCATTGAGGGGCTTGGGCATAAAATCGACATGATTGCGGCATGGTCTCTTCCAAGAATAAGTATGCATACACAAAGAACACAACCACATCTGTAAACTATCCAGAACCTGTTCCCAAGCTATAAACACGGACAATTCAGTGTTGATTCTGTTCCTGCAGGAAGACTTGGCTTCCTCTGATGGCATATGTATGTCTTGTAGATGCCTGAGGAAGCCAGACCTGCTGAATCCCTTGCCACAACACCATATGTATACCCTTCAAATCCCTTAAATGGACAATGAAAGCCTGATTCACATTGGGAACCCTCTTCTACACTGTCCGTTAAGCTCCTGGATGATCTGGTGGTTGGCATTGTGACAGGGAATGGACTAAAGAAAATCTTGGAGTGAACTGAAGTGCGTCACAAATATGGCTCTGAAAAGTACACAGACAAACCAAAGCTGGAACCTGAACAAGATATAAAAACAGGACACCACATGACTGACCTGAAGCAACAACTGAATTGGACAGACCTTTGAAGGCTGGACAGATCACAACCACAAAACTGCTGATGCTTAAGCTAGATGAGGTGAACCTGAAGAAAAATGGAACTGAATTGAGCCGCAAATGTGTCTCGTTCTGGGCATGCTGGTAGGAAGGCACCTTAAACATGAAACTCGCTACAAGAACTTAAAACAGAGGGCAAGACTGACAGCCATAGAAAAGGCATGTAGCTAAACCAAAAGGGAAACTGAATTGGAGCTAAAATGCGAGAATGTCTCAGGGGTATTCTCATATACCAGTGAGCAGCTTCAAATGACTGAAATGAGTTTCTGAATGAACACAAAAGACACACAACAGGCCCCAAAAACAGCTGAACACACAACCAACAATGCCTGTAGCTGAACATGAAATAAACTGAAAAAGAACTGAGCTATGGGTATGCCTCATAGGGAACTACAGATACAAAGGAGCTGATGCTACAAGCAAGACTGAGCTTGAAGATCAAAAAGGGATGGATGTAAGTGATTCAGGACACAACCACATCAAACAGGACCCAACAAAGTGTACAACCTGGACTCCACAAGGCAGGAAAATGTGGAATAGAAATGACGAGAGAAGTAATTGTGTCACTGAAAGAAACACAAACCAAGATTGCCAAAACAAGAACTAGGTGTACGTGAAATCAGGATCCAAAAATGAAAGTAAAATCAGGAATCCACAAGATAAGCCTGAAGCAAAGAAATTGTGGAATGGAAATGAACAGAAATGTCCATGTGTTTCTGAAGGCAACACAGGAAACCAAAATATTAAATTAAGAACAGAGAGTACGGACCCAACACAAAGTGTACGGACCAAGAAAACCCAATAATGGCCACGAACAGACCAAGAAATGAAAACAACCTGGAATTGACAGTAGTGGGTGCGACTTTAGATGGAACACAAACCACAAAATGCAAAAACAAAAACCAGGTATGTGAGGAGGTATGCCGGATTTACAATATGGAAAACAGATCCAAAGAAACCTAGAAAATGAAGCTAAAACTACTGCAAAACGACTATATACAATGGAGGAGATGGGTTTATGAGGTGTGATGGAGTAAGGAGTGACACGATTCATACCCGAAGCTCTTCCCTGAAACCCACCCGAGTAACTCATGGAGTTCATTGAAGACTCCATTGAAATCTCCATGGAACCCATCAGAGCTTCTCTCTCCAAAATGGTAACCCATTATTATTATTATTATTATTATTATTATTATTATTATTATTATTATTATTATTATTATTATTATTATTATTGTTATTATTATTATTGTTATTATTATTATTTTATTTTATTTTTGGATTTTATTAGAGAGAAAAAGCACATTTACAACGAAATGGTAGGAAGCCTAGCTATAAGCTGAGCACCTACCCTCTTTTGAATAGAAATGCCTAATCTGAAAAAAAAAGAGTTGCCGATTTTATAATTATAATCGAAGCTAGCTATGCAATTCTGCAACCTCTTTACAAAATCTATGATGTCCTCTCCTAGTTCGCCCAAGGTGGTGAAGGCAAGCACACCGAGGCCGTATCCGTGAACGACACATTTTTCCAAGTATTTAGTACGTTTACGAGTAATGACGTTTGAAATAGCTTGGATGGGAAAGAAGGCGGCTCTCCCACCACCATTGAAAGGGGACACCCCGGTAACATCAAAACAGATTTCACGACCGTTCTCCCAATTATACACCAAGATATCCGCTGGCCGCAAGGAAGTTTCGTTGTCGATAGAAAACCTAATTTGACTTCTTTTCGAGAGGGCACACCAGCTCTGTAACACATATCCTCGAGCACATCTCGGACCAAGTCGTGTCTAATTTATTATTATTATTATTATTATTGGATAAAGAGTATTTTTATAAGAAACTAGTTGGAAGCCTAACAAGCTAAGCTCCAACAACGTACTACATTAGTTGAACAGTTTGATGTGCTTGCTACCAGCGAGCCTCATGAGTAACCATCCAAGGTAGCCGAAACGGATAGGGGGGATGATTATATCGCAATGAGGCAAGTTAACACTATCTTCCATGTCAAATTCTGCAGTATTGCACCATCGACGATTCAAACCTAGGACCTCCTGGAGCGCATCAAACCTGTGAGGAACGGGGATGACCAGCTGAGCTAGCTACCCATTATTATTATTATGAAGGGAAATTTATTAATAGAATAAAAGTGAATTGCAAGAAACTGGTCGGAAGCCTAGCAACAAGATGGGCACCAACTTCCTTCTGAATGGAAAGTCCTACTCTGTGAAAAAGGAAACTGCTTACTTTTGCATTGACATCGAGACTAGATAAACAATTCTTAAGTCTTTTAAGAAAGAATATAGAATCTTGTTGAGTTCTCCCAGGGTTGTGAAAGCTAGGATACCTAAATTGTAACCATGAATGGTGCATTTCTTGAGATATTTATTGCGTTTACGTGTGACAACGCTTGAGATGGAGTGGCCCAGAGTGAAATTACGGGTGCTGTTGTTGGTGAAAGAAGAGACACATGTCACGTCAAAACAAACATCTCTACCATTTTCCCAGTTAAAACGAGGATGTCGTCTGGTCTCAAAGAGTTGTCATATTATGAAAGAAAACCTAACAACACTTCTTTACGTGATGGAACACCGGCTTTGTAACAAATATCAACAAAGACATCACGTACCAAGTCATGACGAAACTTGAGCCCTATGTCGTTGGTGCAGTATAAAGTGTGGTCATCGAAAATATCCATATGCCTGTTATAACTTGGGCAAAAATTGTTAGCCTCAAAGAGTGGGATACCAAGACGATAACTTAGGATTGCAGAAATTTCCTAAGCCAAATACATTGGTTTATCCCACGGATAGGTATGGCAAGCAAATAATCTTGTGCATGTTAGATTTTATTGCATTGCCATAGTATTGCATCACGCTCAGACATTTTGTACTTGGTGGGGATCTCCTTCAACATAGCTTCGAAGTACATTACTGCCAATGCTCTCATGGGATGGGGGGAAGTGTCGACGACGCTAAGGGTTGAGGATGGGATACCACAAACCTGTAGGAATTTTTGTTGAGCTTCCATGTATGCATGGCTATGTTCTGAAACGTTCAAGTTGCTCAAGATAGTGCTCTGCAAAGGTCGGGTCTGGATATAGGAGGCCATGAAGCAATAACTTCCTGTGTATATCATGGAATAAATACCAAGACCACCTTGTTTGATGAGTAATGACACAATCCTTTGTTGAAGAGGACCAAATCCGGCACCGTCTCTTGTGATCAGTTGTCGAAGATACTGAAATAAATGAGCATCGAAATGGGTTTGGCCTAGTTGAATTGCACAGATTCTGGTGGTGTGCATTGTAAAGTATAGCCGAGATACACCGGTACAACTGCATAATAATAACAATTTAGATTGAGGGTCTTGTAACTTCCTGATAGATGTCATTAGATGGATAGTTTTATGTACTCTTTGCATAACCAATTCGCTGCAAAACTCATCAGTAAGACTGACAGGACTGCCTAATAGTTTTACACCCTCAATTGGTCTACCAATATTAATTGGGAAGACATCTGTCATATTACTTCTAGGATCAGTGGTTGGCCAATATACTTCGGTTTTGGAGATATTGAGGTGCAAGTTATTACAATGACCTTCTTTCTGTATGATTTTGAGAGCCTTAGAAACCTCTAAAGTGTTACCTATGATGGTATCATCATCAAGATAGTAGGCTTGTAAATCCAAAGAACACATGTGAGTGATTTTCTACACAAGAACAATCTTCACTTATTATTATTATTGTTGTTATTGGATAAATAATATTTTTACAAGAAACTAGTTGGATGCCTGACAAGCTAAGCTCCAACAACGTACTACATTAGTTGAACAGATTGTCGTGCTAGAATTGTGGATACTTACCCTTAGATCAGAGAGTGTTTCCTCTTCCATAAAAATCCTCTTCCACAAAAATAATAATTTTTTAATCATCTCCAATAGCCAAAATACAAAATCGTTAATAGAAAATTGTGATGAACGATACATGATATTAAGCAAGGTTTTGCGAACAAGCAAGCAAAAACATTTAGTAGAGAAGTACACAATAGAAAAAAATTAATAGGTTTCAATATTATTTTTATTAATATTGTTTATTCCATAAAAATATAAAAAATTATATCCCTAGGCATTTAGGATATCTACGATATTTTTTCCTGATTTAATTGGGGGCTTGTAGAATTAATAGGAGATTCAGGAAAAGATAAAATAGAGTTACCCAAAAGTAATTCCTAGAACCCCTTAGCCATATATTTTTATAAATGGCTAAACTATCCCCATTTGATTAGCCATAATACATGGTTAGTTTAATTAATTAATTAAATTAGATTAGTTATATAGATTATGGTTAGGATTAAATCTAGAGATTTTATTTTTTTTAATGAGTAGAGAAGAAGAGGGGCTTTTGGAGGGAAAAAAATGAAAAATAAAATGAAGAAACTCAAAACACTCAAGTTAACTACCAATAGCTTACTAATGGTAGAATTTTTTGTTTAAATCATTGAATCATTGTGGGAAAGCAAACACACAGTGTAAGGGTCGTCATGGTTGTGAGGTTACTACCATGATGATTCTGCAAAGGTCGTCATGGTCGTAACACCCAACATTGCCGACCCTTACCTGCAACTTTACCAGGCTATGAAAAATCGTCATGGTCAATAAAAATAGACCATGACGACACTAACTATATGATCTTCACTTTTTCCTGGATGTTTTGGTGCGATAGGATCGCATCAGTTCACACCCTAAACCATGACGACTCCAATCTGCCATTATTTGGGAGAGTTGGAGTGGTCATGGTTGACACCAATAGACAATGACGATCCAATTAGACTATGAGGTCGTTATGGTTTATCGAAGGGTCATCACAGATTATATAAATATGGTCATCATGGTTTTAGGTAAAAACCGATGCGATCCTAAAAAAACTCTCCGTCTTCAGGAAAATAACCAATAAGGGTCGTTATGGTCGAAAATCAACAACCATGACGATTTCTCATAATTTTAACATGCATATAAAAAGTCGACATGGTCTAATATTTGAGACCATGACGATTACGACGATGAATCGATTTAAAAAAGAGAGGAATAAGGGTCGTTAGGGAGAGGATAAAAGGAGAGGGAGAATGATTTTAGATTTTGATTTTAGGATAGAAAGAGGATTGATGGGTTTAAAGGTATTAGGATTTTAGGTTTAGTTATTAGATGAAGGGTAAAATAGTATTTCCACCACCATTTGACCCCCCCTATAATTTGTGGTGTGTGAATAAATTTGGCGTAGCCCCTTATTAATTCCACAATCCCCCAATCAAATATTACAACAAGAAAATGTAGATATCAAAAATTATAAAATGATATAATTTGTAGTTTTTTTTTTTTTTTTTTGGAAAATTCATTAACATAAACTAGAACTTTCCAATTGTTAATCTAGACAACCATCCAAATTGTCCCGTCCAAATAGTGGTAACAAACTCCACAACATTATAATAAATAATATTAATAACTAAGAGCAAATGATGTACACAGAAATAATAGTGAAGGAACTTAATATCATCAACCATAATCACCGTAGTAAAAACCCTATCAACATTTATCAAAACATCAACCTCCATATGTGCTACCCATAGATAAAAATATCAAGATAAAATGATTAACAAACTTCAGAGAATTCATGTTAATCCAAAGATGATCCCTGGCCCTCCTAAGAGGCCTCCATGACAGAGAGTTTAAGCCTCTGGGGATCGAACCAATTTTCTCAGTAGAAAATTGGTAAATTTGTAACTTTTCCAAGTTATAAATACAAATATATTTTTTTTGGCAAAGGTAAAAAGACCCAAACAAAACTAGGATAGCTACAATAGGTAAGTTTATTTTAACATGGCATCGTCCGGGATCCAAACTACTATGATAACCGAATATGTGCGAAGTAGGAAGATAATAGGTCCCCACCCAAAAGATATAGATGTTAAGCTGATGAAGACCTTGTACCTGCTGATAAAAATCGCCACCAAATTCAGAGTCGTTAATAATCAGAACAACAACTACTATAAACCACCGTAATATACTCACTGCAATAAAACCTATCTTATTGAACCTAGAACAACTAATACTTATTTCAAGATAAATAAGATACTTATTATGATATGTAGGTTCGTCACTTCCTGGATTTGATACGAAAAAATGAGTCTTCCTGACTATCAATTGATCGTGCTCCTCTCGAGCTTTGGTAATATTGCTTCCTGTATCCTCTGTGAAGAGGTAGAAATCCCATCTGATTTGATGGCCTAGGAATAGGAACACATGTATCCACCCATGGGTTGTAAGGGAAACCCATAGCATAAACAAACCATTAACAGTTGTTAAGGGACTTGGTCCACTTAGCACACAACCCACAGATAGGATCCAACTAGGAATTAGGTTATTCCAATTTTCATAAGTCTGGACCAGCGAAGTGTTATATATTGCCGGAGGAATAAACTCACCCCCAGAAAGAGTGATACCGGCGGTCAAACAACACAATAATTCCTTATCTTCAATAAGAAGACGATTGTCATCAGAGGTGGCGAATTGACTAATAAGTCACATAGTAGATCTTCTTCCATCGATGAACAAACAAAAACAGTGATAGCTAATCACTCAAACACTAAGGGGTAGACCACTAGTTCACGAAAATAAAAGAAAAAAAATCCCAACTCAAAAACAAACGTAAAAGTTGACGTTGCTTGTGACGATCAATTGATGATGGTGGGGAGAAACCTTTGAGTTTGATATTTCAATGAATTTTGATGAAAACTAAATAAAAAACCACTATGCTCACTTGAAATCAAATCAATCCTTGAAAACTACCCAACAATTTTAACGAAGCTGATGCCGATCCACTATTGAAGGTGAAGATCAACCTGCCACATTCCAATTAAGTATAAATTACTCCCAATCCACCAAGGGAATATTTTGGGAATACTGAAGCCACTCCGTTAGTGCTAGAGAAGGTTAATTTTTTGATGAAGATCCAAAATTAAAGTTTACCTAAACTCTTGGGTGAGACTCAAAAAACTTTGCCTCTAAACCCAAGATAAATGTTTTTGATGAAGAAATCTTACCAAATAAAATACCAGATCGTGATAAAGAATGGAAAATTCTAACGAAATCTCTAAGACTATTCTAAAAACTCAAACTTTCACTCGATTTTAACCAAGACAATGTATTAAAATCACGATCAAAACAAAACCACAAAGGAATAACTAAAGGAACAAGGACTATTTCGAAGAAGAAAAAGGATAAACTATAAACACTATTACGTCTCTCTCTCTCCTCCAGAGAGCATGTTCTCTCCGTATTGTGATTTTATTGTTACGTTTACTATTACTGTTCATTACAAAAAATGCTAAAAAAGTTTCAATTGATACGATTGTTAAAAAAATACACCAGGAGACCCGTGATTTTCATGGCCTGTTACCAAAAATATTAAAATTCTAGATAGTTTTAGATATTGATTAATATACTATATTCAAAATAATTTTTTTAATTTATGGTTCGTTGTCTCTACTCTATATAAAGCATTGAACATAATCAAATTTGACGTGCTTCTTTTTTCAGCTTTGATTTTATTTTTTTATTTTATTTTTGGATTTAGGTTTAAATTATGGTTTTATTATCCGATCTACTTAGTTGTTTGTTTTGTAGGAATCCATTTGCAATGCAAATGTTATTTTAATAAGAATGCAAATGTCGTATGGAAGAAATCGGTGACTGATCACTTTCTATTTCAAATCTTGGTAGATACATATTTTCGCTCTCTCTATCTGAAAATAAACATCCCATGCACGATAAGATGGAAAGAGCCACCCCCAAGAAAAAGGTTCTTTTTTCTTCTTCTCTTTTTCTTTTTATTTTTGACATATTTTGATGTCCAGAAAGATGATTCGTAAGGTCATATAAATTATTTTACCTTTTTTTACAGGGAGATATTTAAATGAGAATTCTATAGAATTTTATAGATTTTTTTTAGCGACTCCTGGAGATTCTTTGGAAATCTATAGATTTCTAATGATTTTATAAGAGTATTACAGAGATTCTTTGTGACATATAGATGTAAACTTTTAGAGAGTTTTTGTGATTTGTGAGACAAAAAAATGCATAATATCGAATCAAAAATTCAAAACACCTACCAACTTTTTTATGATGCAAGTTACAATGTTAACAAAAGTACTATGAATAAATCAAAAAATACGTGTTGATTGTCAAAAAAAATTAGTATATGTATCACACCATCTGTGTTTTCTTTTCTTATTTTTCTTCATTTTCTTCTATCAATGTTTCTTCTCTTGGATATGACAGAGTACTATCACACGACACAAATGAAAGAGAATGAGTGCATAATGAATGTAAAACAACTAGAGTTTGGCTGCTAGACCATTGTTAAATAAATAAAAAGAAGATTTGTATGTGAATTTGGTGCTTATGAGAAAATTACCCAAATTTTAAAGTCTCCAAAATCTCACCTATTTATGAGAGATTTTTGTCATGTCTATTTTGTTTCAAAAATCCTCCAAAGTCTCTAAAATCTACAAATCCATGACTTATAAATACAAATCCAATAACAAGATTATTTGAGTGACTCTTAAGAAATCCCAATCCAGTAATATGGAGTTTTAGAGAATTGAAAAGACTTACAAAAAAATCTTTAACACTGACAAGGGAGATTAGGAGACTCTCTTAGAATCTCTATTGACTAACAATAGATTTGATAACTCTCTACTCTTTGTTAAATAATTTTTCAGAAACTAAGAACTCCTACCGTCTATTTTTCCAGGTATAAGTATACGATTGTCTTATTTTTTTATTACTTGATTTCCTAGTTCCATTTTTTTTTTCAAAACGATGAACTTTAAGAAACTTTTTATATTCTTGATGGTGTTCAAGGTTATGTTGTTGAAGTCTAACATTTGAGTTACAATTTTAATTTGTGATTTGTCGTATTTTCTATTTCGCGTTTCCAACAGAACATTCTTAATAACCAATCTCAAGGTTTGGTGTTTAAGGTTATGTTGTATTTGTAGATGGGTCAAATCACATCAATCTCAATGCTTTAAATAACTCACTAGATTTCCAAGAGCGCTTATGTTCTCCAAATCATTCTCAAATCGATTTTATCCCTATGTTTTTTATTTTTTTATTCGAAGATTGCTAACCATTCAATTTATGAGTTGATAATTACTGTCCCTCACTTGAAAAAATTTCTCCAGCGATGCAATATATAGGAAGTGACTTGAGATAGACTTGGAGAATGCGGAGAATAAACTCATCATTAGCATTGTTCCAAGTGAGTTGAGGGAACTAATGTGACTTTTTTCTATTAGAAATTATGGATGGAACTCTCTCATTAATTTCTCAAGCTACACTTAAGAGGAATTTATTTATTTTCTTCATTATGACGGGATTCAGACCCTATTTGAACCTAATCAGGCTGTCTGACTCCACTGTTAGATTTATCCCGTCAAATCCAACTACACAACTACATTAATACAAATACAAATTTTACGGTGGGATTAAAACATTGATATGGGATTAAAACATACAAATTTTATGGTGGGATTAAAACATTGATATTGTACTTCCATCACAATACCACCTCGTTGTTGTAGAGTTCTGATCATAATATATACCGGAGAGTGTTCAAAAGTAATTTATTGATGAGGACTTTATTTCATTAGGTTCTTTGGATGTCCTCAGGGTACACATGCAAAAGGGCAAGAAATAGTTGTGAAGAGGCTACCACAACACTCGTGTCGAGTGAACAAGAATTTAAGAGTAAGGTTGTATCGGTAGATAGGTAAAATTCATCACATTAATTTTGCGAGGCTTCTTGGCCTTTGTTTAGATGGAGAAGAAAATCTGCTCATCGATGATTCAAGCCAATTCATACTAGTGTCAAGCCCGTGCGTTGCACGGGCTCAGATTGTGTTATCATGTTGATTACAAAATTTAAGTAGCGCACCATATTAAGGTCTAGTAATAGCAAACTTAAAAAACAATATGAAAGCTATACAAACATAATGTTGATATCCAAAGAATACTTCATGCAAGCTACACAGCCATCAGAACCCGCTGAAATTTAGCTCGAGAGCTTGGATTCAATAAGCCCACACAGTTAGTCTAGAACACACTCGACCCCAACTCAAAATCCAACCCAACAACACTTGTATCACCAGCTCCATCTCCTCTCATTTAGCCTCGCAAACTAACGGCAGCAACATCAGCTGGGACTGATTTACCGGCAGCAAAACAAACTCATATTCACCTCCTATGTAATGGACAGAAACAGCATCAGTTTCACTAATTTCCCGGCCATAAACTTGAACCTAAGACAATTGCAGCAACACTTGTTTCCTCCCTGCAATACTCGACCAAAATTGTCCTAAGCTTCAATTCCATCTTAAATTCAAACCCCGCATTATCTGTCTAGAACAATCAGCCATAACCCAAAATTCCAACGACAACAATAACTTTCTTTCCTTCTTTCTTCCTGATTTTTTTACCAAACTGCCACAAACTCGAAACCCATACTCTCTACAGCTCTTGTTACTGTCCCTTGCTTGTCCTGAGCACAAATCCCATCTTAGTCTTTTGAACACATCTTACATACATTCATGGCTGCAACACAGTTGTACGGACAGAGAAGAACCAAGTTGAATTATTTTCTTTCTGTTTCCAACCACAAATTGCTCCGCACCATCAGGAAGTCGAGCCACTTCCTGCCAAACTCCAAATCCATTTCAAACCCCATTATTTCAATGAAACAGATCCCTTTCTTGGCTGCTCTTTCTATTCAACATTTCACCCAAAATCCATCAAAAACACTCGTACTACCAGCTCCATTTTCTTGTTCTTCTCAACTGATTTTTAGCTTGAAAACACGTTAAATCATGATCAATATAAAAGCTATACAAATCACATAATGTTGAAATCCATAGAATACTTCATGCAAATTAGATTCAGATCATGTGTACCATACAAACTTAAAAAAATAATCAGCACGCTTAGATGCAAAAAAAGAACTTGTTAGCTTAATAGAAATTAGAAAACGCCCGTACGATTGTAACTGCACTATGGACTAGGGGATCGAATTATTACAGTCACTTCTCTCAAATCTGGCGAATGATGAATAACAACTAAAGTATAGAACTCTAACCTATGACTCCACATGTGATTACTTTAAAACCTCAGCAAGCTTCATAGTTCATACAAATTAAGGATATATGTCAAGCCGAAGGAACGGTCTCTTACATCTTACTATATCAGACATATATAAAGACACCTTTCAGATGCTTTCATGTATTATTTTATTTCTAAGGCAACCATTCTATTTCAGGTTAAACCATTTGAATTTCTATCCTAGCCTAATCTTTACATGTCAAGCATCTAACGCCAAATGAAGCATCTGAAACACAAAAAAAAAAAAAAAAAAAAAAACAATCCACAATGTTTCAAATTAAGGTGATGCAACAGTATCATAATGTTTTTTTCTTTTTCCTTCGAAAAAAGTAGCTTTAAAAAAATAAAAAATAATAGCAAGAACTGAATGATTACCTTATGCAGAGTGGAGGAGCTAAACGAATTATTGTATTGTGTGTTGGCTTCGCAAGGATTCCCCTTTATTAAGATGGAGATAAAAATCATACGCAGAGGCAGGTAGCAAAGCTTTGCTATTAAGCTCCACTGCATCGTGCATGAAATTAATGCACTTGTGAATTTTGCAAATGTAAGTACAGATATTGCAAACCAAGGTATTTATAAATTCATTATTTGACATATGGTTTGAAGAAACCATGGGGGTGGAGCTTCCATGCTACATCCTTCCAAATTCATTAAAACCTTGGTTCCCCAAGACCCGTATAATCTCTGTTAGAAGAAAGCGTACTGAAATATAAAAATCTCAAACTACTCCTTCAACAAATTACCACAAAGAGAAAATAAGAAGGCTGGAAATACTTTTACTAAATAAACCATGGACAACTTTGAACTCTTCATTAAAATGTGTCCCTTCCAAGACACCAAATTTAGATCTTATCGAATGCAATTCAAAGATCATTAATGCATTGCTACCCTATGTTTTCAATGTCCTCGGCTAGAAAATAACACTATTAACAAATGTTAGACAGAGAGTTTCAGTGTTGGAGACACCCATCAACATATTGTAACTCAAAGAACCATAACTGGACAACATGAAGCATAGATCATCACTTCCTTATTTATGAAACCAATTACATATATTGATGTTTCATGTAACTTAGAGGTAATTTACAAATACACAGATAGTCAAAATCACATTAGCCCCATGAGGAAGATACTGCCCTTGTGAAAACAGTATTAATTATCAATAAAAAAATCTTAGAGAGAGATGTAACATAAATAACATGCGCTAACAGGTCCGATATTAAGATAAATAGTAACCAAGTTTCTTCATCTCATATATACAACTCAAAAAGTCTTGCCATGTAACGCCTTGGTTAGCAATTCTGTTAACCGAGATAACAAAATAGGTCACCGTTCAAGTAAATATCAGTTAATTCCGGGAATAAAATCTAGAATTGACTAAAACGCAGATGGTGTCACAAAGTTATGAAAGCGATCAATACGCACCTTTCATATGTTATTCGCCCACAACATACTGTAGATTTATTTCGTAGCCAAGAGGAGGTTGACCTAGCTTTGGGTGGTGGCGGACACGTTGAGAGGCGTACTATTTGTCCAAACTATAAATCTTTATCTCATACGTACAAAAATCTGTTTCACGGAAATTGTACATGCATTAGACTCTTGGTAAACATTGAACGCAAGAAAATCAGATATGATTTAAGCAAAATTTACCATGACCAATAAGAAAATTGTAACTTAAGTCGAGAACATGCAACCAAGTTAGCTCTCTGAGAGCGTCCACAGTGGGACGAGTATACCAAACGATCAAAGAGTAAAAATTTTACTCTTTGGTCCGCCTCAAACACAACGGGTGGAGGAGTAAATTTGATCGGGCATAGTCCTAGATAACCGTCTGATGGGGCGTTCACCTAGACAACCGCCCATCAAAACTTCAGGCGTAGTCCTAAACAACCGCCTGATGGGGCGTAGTCCTAGACAACCGCCCGTCAAAACTTCAGGAGTAGTCCTAGACCACCGCCTGATGGGGCGTTCACCTAGACAACCGCCCGTCTAAACTTCAGGCGTACGTCTAAGAGCACGCCCAAGTGACAGGCGTTCACCTAGACAACCGCCAGTCAGTTTTCAGACGCACGTCTAGTTAAACACCTGGCACCAGACGGAGACCAAGCGTTACGTCTGGAATCAAACGTTCGGTTATGTTAACGCCCGACTATATTTGGGTTTGGTCCAGTTCGGGAATCAAATTTGATCTTCAACAGTAACAAATCCGGACCAAAGACCATTTATACTCGCCCCACTACGCCTGGTTTTTGACGGACCAAAGACTAAATTTGGGTTTGGTCCGTCTTTTAGTCTAATGACTGTGGACGCTCTGAAGCCCTCTATTGTTACAATTCTATTTCTCGACAAAAAAAAAAGAGTGTGAAGTTCCTTTGGTAGTGATCCAGGAGTTATACGAACTGCCACATAAAAAGATCATATTATTTTTTATATTAAAAATAAACACCTATTAACAGTCAAAAACAATGGGATTAGGGGTTTTATCTTCCTCAAGTTTTACTTGCACACTTTCATTCCTAAAAAAATGAAGATCTCGAAAGAGTTTATGGACCTGGTCCCATGTTATGTATATGCTATAAGAATATTTTGAACAAAATCAGTAAATCTGTGTAAGTAGATAAAATTCTTCGAAATACTTGAGTATTAATACTGTTGGGATACGAAGCAGAGAATTTACCTTTAGCTGATTGCTTCAATTGTGATCTGAACCAAGCAGACAAAGCAAACATGTGCAATATGTTGGGCCATGTCAATGGGTTCTATTGTTGTTGGCAGATGCATATATTGGATCCCAAGCCTGTCAAAAATCAAGAAGCAAAAATATATAAAATACCATTTCATGCTGTGCCTATCTCTTAAAAAAAATGATTTGAAAATAATCTGAAACTTGTGGCTATACGAAGAATCTGAGCAGTGGACTCATTCTTTTACCGTAAGTCCTTTCACGTTCTGTGTTGATGTACTGTAGGTCTATAGACAATCAGAGAGGATACAATTAAAAGAAATTAAAAGAAACGGATCAAAGGATGAAAGGGTTAGGGTTTCCCAAGAGAACCAAATTTTGGTGTATATTATTTTGAGTAAAAAACGTACCTGTAAAATAAAACACAACGGATAATAATTATAACAAAATCAATAATTAAAACAAAATATAAGATAGAAGAAGAAATCGAAATGATGAAATAACAGTGCAATAACATTTCCTTCAAATGATTTTTAGGTTATAAAAGTCTTTCAATCTTCTGTTTTATCGGCAGTGAAACCATTTTTCTCCATCTGCACTACAATCTTCACCCAAATTTTCTCAAAACTTCCATCAAATTCAAATCTAGTTAAAACCCAACTCACCATATTCTTTGCAGCTTCAAAATCGAGACTTAATCAATATCAAGCACAACCACCGAATCATGGCAGCAGTTTAGGGTAAAATAGCGGTAGTAGCAGAGGGAATTCTTTTGATATATGATAAAGAGGTAAGTATGATACGCAAGTATTGAGCACCCGCGTAGAATACCAAAAAACGGGTGGTGTTACTGGTATAAAAAGACTAAAAAAATTCGTTAAATATGTACTTTTTTTGGGAGACCATAAATTTTAGAATTTAAGTTTGATTCAACTTTTAACTATATCTAGTAAAAAATTTCACTGTTTTAATAGTCTATTCATTTTAAGTTAAAAAAGAGTCTAGCCGATTGAATAAAGATTTTATTAAAGGATAGATTTAATTCAATTTTTAAAAATATAAAAATATATTTAAAATAGGTAAAAAAAGTTTTAAAATTAAAAAATGTTTTTTTTAAAGGTTTTGGACGGTCCAATAAAAGAAACTATTTTTTAAGTAATTTTATATTAACTTTTAATAGTAAGACCTATTTTTAATAATTATATATTAGTATTAAATTCATACGACAAACTGTTTGCCGTTATTTTTAAAGTTTTTTCATATGACAAACCGTTTTCCTTGTAGTGAAGACTTTCAACCACTCTTTCACTAGAAGGAGTGGTTAATTGAATTTGGGGTGAAAAAAGATTTCCCTCTATCCATAATAGAATTAAATTTGATCAAATCTTTTATTTTAATTGCGACTTTCAACCCCATAGCCCTTACTCTTAGGCAACCATGTTAATTTGAGATATTAATTATTCTTCGTCTATTACATACGCAGTCAAAGGATTTGACGAAAAAATAATTATTAATATATCTTAATTTATATTTCGGTATAAATATTAATTTGAGATATTAATTATGTTTAATCTATTGTATACAGTTATATGATTCGTAGTGAAAATGATAATTAATAAGATGTATTCTAACTTGCCGCTAGTTTTTAAGATTACTGATGTGTTGAGTCATAAAATTAATTTATTTTGAACTGCTCTTTTAGATTTTTTTGATAATTAAGCCTATGACAAATTCTAGGTGTTGTATAACTTGTATTGGTAAGTTACTATGAGACCTTTTTATGGTAGTACTATGTATAAGTTTTTACATAATTATTTGTTTCATGCTTTTTTTTTTGTTTATTTCATAAACTTTTATAAGATGTTTATGTTCAAATGTAGCTTCTTCCCGGTTTGTAAGAACAAGGTGTTTTCATACTTTAAAGTTATATGTCTTTATATTTAATATATTGATGATGAGATAAAGAAATAGATTTTATAGGACGGTTATGGTGTTTTATACGGAGGGGTATAATAAAGATGTGAAATTGCTTAAGAAGATGCACATTGGAGACTGCTGATAGAATTCATTACGAATTCTAACTAACTAGACTAGTAACAACTGATGTAATGGCATAACTTGAGAAATTTTTTCTTGGAGCATATAGTGTTCTTAAGAACTTAAACATATACTGACATATCTCAAACCATCTTATATATAATGTTTTTCTATTGGTGATCCGTACTGGTTAATTTTGGTTATGTTGGAAATTTGAATAGAATTAAGTTAGTTACAACCAAATTGAGAAGGGTTGTGTCTATTCATATATATCCTTTCAATTAAAATTTGAATTCTTTGGAAAAATAGATGTGCCTCTCAATGAAAGGATACGATTCTTCACGAAAAAAATTCTCCAACAGTCTCCTTGCATCTATATAAATCCCACTAACTCTTTATTGCATTACTGTGTTTTTAGAGCCATAAACTAGTACTATAAATTTTATAGTTTACTTATTGTCTTCAAGAGTTAAAGAAGAGTTTTGTGCTGCATCTATTCGCGTTCGATGTTTGGTGCTCCTCGAAGTCTTGCGAAGAACATCAAAGGTATTGTTGAATGCTGAAGACATATGCCATACAATGTAACAACATTAAGTACAGGGCATTAAATGTCTTAAGTAAAGAGATTAATCGCCTCAATACACCCAAGTAAGTTTGTTTAAGTTTTGTTTAGATTGATCATCTATTTCTATTATTCTTTTCTTGTTTTGGAGTTGTATTACAGAATGTAATACATAGACGAGACC
Organism: Papaver californicum; assembly: GCA_023531435.1. Lineage (NCBI taxonomy): Eukaryota > Viridiplantae > Streptophyta > Magnoliopsida > Ranunculales > Papaveraceae > Papaver > Papaver californicum. The sequence continues at coordinate 5,264,024 of JAJJMC010029502.1, forward strand.
GTTGTTACAAAGAGTTGTAACGAGTCGGTGAATATAATACACGAATTGTATTATGAAGGAATCAATAACGAGGATATTTTTCCAACAATCTTAAGACATTTAATATTTAACATCTTTGTTACTGATTTTATGGTGTAGACATACATTAGCACACCTTTTAATTATTTCGTTCAAGTAATAGAATAATCTTATTGGAAATGTCAGTGGTTTTGACATTTCAAATTGAAATACACAATGCATCAGACACTGGCCTTAATGCTTTGTAAGTTTCGGAGTGACTCCAAACATGCATGTCCTCTTGAATGGATGATTCCTTAAAAGATTATTATATTCATGAAACTTGCAAAACTCCGCTAATAAAAAATGGTGTAGATACATGTTCTATCAAGCGTACATCTTGCAAGTCTGGGTTTATTCTTATATCTGAATAGATAAAACAAGTTGTCCAGATCCAAAGAAATAACTAACTACAGTGTTAAAGGCTTAGCTTTGGGTCAAGTTTTTACTCAAGTGTAGGATTGTCTAATTTGCATCAGTAAAGTATATGCAAGGACAAGCCATAACTATGCAATGGTAGCCTTATGTTGGTTGGAATATAGACTATAAACACATCTATTTATATGGCTACTGGAACTACTGTGAATTCGTTATTTATGACGGATGTTGTGACATATTGCTTGATGTAGGCGCGACCGTTTCGATTAACTTTTGCAATTCATGGACTCTTATAAGATGCACCGATCATTTTGTGGCTGATTGCTTTGGATTCTTTTATGGACTAAACGAATCTTCAAGCATATGTGCACTGAATTGGTGTTGTAGTTTTGAGATGTACACATGGATACTTTAATCGGAAGATAAGGCAGAGAACATAAATTTAAATTTCATTCGGTTAATATTGGGTATAACTGAATAAATTTGGTATTTGAATTTGGGATCCCACATATATCCATTGGCATGGGTGTCTCTTAACGATCAGTAGCATCTCTCTGAGGAGACACATATGGATACATAAATAGATACACATGTTGGGTGTTTGAATATACCAAAAAGACTCGTAATGTTGATGAGATCTAAGCAACTAACGACTTAAGTCAATGATCTATTAGAGAATGGATCTGAGTATTCTTATCTCATTATAATGAATGGCATCAAAGAGTACAAATGAAATCCCAGTCAGATGGTAATAGTATGGTTAACCCTTAATACGGGTTGGTACCATTCTGTATCACCCATATCACGATAACATATTGTTTTGAAATGATCTCATGATTGTGTACAGCCATGATATGTGGGGGAATGAAGGAGATGGCTTGATTTCATTAGGAGAATCTTCCAAGTGTAGGGATTAGATTGGAGTATTTTGTACGGCTTTAATACAGGACTAAGTTATTAGGGTCCAGTGATGATCCATAATCTCTTTGGAGTGAATGATTGGTTAGAAATACACCATACAGACAGAAAACAAAGAATTTATGGATAATTCAGGTACCCTTAATTTTGTTGGTACTGTAAGTTTGTCACCATGACAATACCACTGTGCCCTAGCGGGAAAACACTCAAATTTCACGGTGGAGAAATTACCTTTGGTATTTTTGGTTTTGTCATTGGGGTTGTATTTGGTTTTGGCACTATTGACAATAGTCCAAAATATGGTGGAGTACTATGAAGATTATTAACCTTGTGTCATTCCATAAACTCGTTTCTAGTTGGAAAAGTTTCAGTAGATTAGAATTCGGCACACTAGTTAGTCAATTATGGGTTAGTCCTTAATCATTTGATTAAGAATTATTGGTGTAGTCCACCATTGGATTTCAGAAGGAATACAATCATGTCTAATAATAGACTGTGCAAAATTCAATTTCTGGAGTTAGCACCCATTGGTACATCACAACCCATTATGATGAGGCATAGCGAAATGTGGTCTCAAAAGTTTCATATCATCCAATGAAACTCTAGTCTTGGACAGATATATTAGCAAGGTGTTGCTAAAAGGTAGAATAAAGATCATTCAAAAAAATGATAAATTTCTTAAATCTACTGTACCACAGAACTGTGAGGGAGAAATATCATGACACGACATATCTCGATGTGCTTCAAGGATAAGCAAACTGAATTTTGGACAATGATGAACTATGGATTCCAGAACTTTGGACGCAAAGTCGGATTAGAAGTAAAGTGACTTTGGAATTTCATTACGCATGATAAATAAATATATTGTTCTGATCAAACAATACAGTTATTTGCGCGGGGGGGGGGGGGGGATTAAAAAAAATCATGAGATTGTGGTGCGTCTTGACAAATAAATCGTCGACATAACACCATAAAACAACTGTTCTCGAATGCGCGCATTTAAAAAAAAGAAATAATATATGTGAATTGTATCAAGCCGACAAATGATACGAATTCTAGAGAGCTTAAAATTGCATCATCGAGGGAAATGAGATTATTGCCTATAAATATAGAGTAGTATTTACAGTGGAAACCCAACTTAACGATTGGAGATCCCATGGTTATCTAGGTTCAAAAGGGACAACCAGTAAATTTATACTCAACATCTAAATTTTCACCCTCAAAAATAATCACTGGAAACTATTTTTTTATTTCATGTAGTAACTTTCTATTTCATTTATACCCAAATATTATTTCTATTTCACTACTACTGAGTTTCTCTCTCTCTTTTTTTTTATAAAAAAAATCCTCCTTTTCTTTAGAGCATCTCCAGTCACGCGATACCAAAGATCAAAGATCAAATTTTTTGATCTTTGATCCGTCACAAAAACAACGGGGTATGATCAAGCGAGGTGGTAGGATATCGTTTGAACGCAAGCGAAGTATCAAGACACCACTTGAAAAGACGGACGGGAGACTAGTAGCTCGCCTGATACAAGCGAGATACTGCTGTATCGCCTACCAAAAAAATACCCAGGCGAAGTACCAACATTTCGCCCACTAACTAAGCGAAACATCAGAGTTTCGCTTGTCGGAACGAGAGGCCAAGATTTCGTCTGTGTAATGTGCGGATAACCCGTGCAAAAGAAATTCCGGGCGAGATACTGGGATACCGCATGGACATAAGCGGAAGCTTAGAACCCCGTTTGGAGGGTGAAATACACGGGCGAGATCTTGGGATCTCGCCTAACACCAAGCGGGACTACAGGATTCCGCTTGGTGTTAGGCGAGATCCCAAGATCTCGCCCGTGTATTTCACGGTTAATAAAACCCTAGCTCCCCTCTCTTCCAAACAACATTCTTCTCTGTTGCCTTCTTCTTCCACCTTGTTGTAGCCGCTCAACCCACATAATCCCCCATTTTAGCCAACTTTAAATCATTCAACGAGAACCCAAGGTCCCGTTTAGTGCAAGAGTACTTCGCTCATACCATTTCCAAGCGAAATCAAGGTATATTTTTTTCAAAAAAAAGATGAATTAAATTGTTTTTATTTGATATGAAATGTTGATGATTTATTAGTTAATTCGATTGTAGATTTTTTTTAATTAATCATGTAGTTACCATATTATAAACCGATTATTGAATTGTGAATTTTGTGTTCTAAACTTATGATATAGGGAATTTATTTAGGGTTTATGTGGATGTTAAATATTAGGTTTCAAAATTTGTTCCCTTTGTTAAATTGAACATACAATACGAAATTGTTGTAGTTTAATTTTAGTGGGTTTGTGTTTAATTTTTGATTGAATATAGTATGTTGTGTAGAAATCAAAGGAATTAATTTTGATTTAATTTTAAAAATAATGTGTATGGATATATTTGAAATTGTGTATTTTGTCATAGGGTTTATGATAAATATTATAAATTGGGTGTATTCTTATTGATGTTATTTGTTGTTGCATGTTTATAATTTATTAATTGGTTGTTTAAATTTAATTATGTTGGGGTTAAATAAATAAAGATATGTATCGTTTCTCTATTTTATGTAGATTCTGAAGATGAATTTCGATGATATGTATCGAATAGTTAGAGTACCAGGACATCCACAAGGGTTGAGTCAGGCCATCAGGATAGAACCTGAAGATGGTGGAGTAGTTGATCCAACAAGGGGGGTTCATTTGGGGGAAAGGGTAGTTGAACCATCAGTGGTTGACAATCGAATCTCAGCTATAAAGGATAGAACCGATTTGTTGGTTAGGAGACTGACTCGCTCGATTGAGTCTAGGGAGGTGATGAGCATAAAAGAACAACAAAGAGTTCGAATAGTGCTACAAGAGATAACAACCCTTTGTTCTGGTGAAAATTAAGATCGCTAGAACAAACTGAATTTGCTAGTTATGGTGTTGAACTTTATGTTGTGTCCCTTTATCTTTCAAAGTGTTGAACTTTATGGTGTTGAACCTTTTTAGTTCTTTTAATTTATTTATGAATATTAACTTCTACGGATACCAAATGAAGTTTGCAAGTTATTTATCAATTCATCTCAATGGCTTGTCAAGTAAAATAAAATATCTCTGAAAAATTGAGTAGAAAATGCTTGGATTATTAAGTAGTCGTTCTATTGTCAATTCAGTATATAGTCATTTCATCACAATGCGTTGTCAAGGGAAAGCAAAATATCGTTGACAAAGTTAAAATTCAATCTTTGAATTATTATTTAGTTAGTCTATTATCATTTCATCGCAATGCCTTGTCAAGGGAAAGCAAAATATCTTTAACAAAGTTAAATATTATTGGTTGAATGTAGTATGTTGTGTAGAAATTAAATTGATTTAATTTAAAAACAAATGTGTATGGTAGTATTTGCAATTGGGTAATTTGAATAAGATTAATTATAATTGGTGAGATTGTTTTATTTTGATAATGATGTATGTATTTTTAGAATGTTTGATGTATAATTTTTGGTACAAATGTGTACGGAAATAGACAATTACAAACAAGTTTAGTTGGTGTTAAATTAATTTTAATTGTTTATGCATTGTTGTGATTTACTGAATATATTGACAATGTTCTATTATTTGTTTGGGCAGATGTCTAGCAATGTTATTTCGAGATGGGTTGGTAGAAAGAAGAAAAGCAAAAAAGCTAAAATCGCAGAGGATTGTGAACCTGAATCCATGGTCCCCCGAGTCCGTAGATGTTCCGGGGTTAGAACACTATAATGTTGTCGAAGATACGGAGGAACACGTATCGACAAATATTACATATTCCTCCGACGCCAATTTCAGGTTTGACCACCGTGGCTCTCTCAAATCAGTTATACAGCTGTACAAGAAAATCACTAAGGAGTCTAATAGGGTCCAATATATAATAGAAAGGGGAGGTTGGGGCAGATTACTATCCCTACCTTTAGTAGATTCATCCCATGCTCTTATTGATTATATTGTCGAGCGGTTTTGGGACACTACAAACACATTTCACTTTTGTTTTGGGGAGCTTGGGTTCACTCCCCTAGATTGGGTTATGTTCACCGGGCTTAGTATCGGTGTCGGGAGATCTGTTCCTTATGACCCAGCTAAGTACAGATTTCAGTATGTTCGTGAGAATATTTTTCCTGAACTGAAAGATAATGCGGTATGCAAAAGAGAAGGTGTTCCCCAACAGTGGGTTTCGCATGCCATCACCCTGAAGTTTTTGACCACCTATTTTGATAAAGATACATTGCACGCTGCCAACGATGATAGTTTTCTTGCTGATAGAGTTGCGAGGGCGTTCTATATGTATGTTCTGGGGAATTTCTTTTTTCCAAATGCAAAAACCTACATTGATGCAGGTTGGTTGGCTGCCTTTGATAATCTAAATGAAGTTGATCAGTACGACTGGGGTGGTCCTGCATTTTCAAAATTGTATTCGGGTCTTGCCACGGCTAGTAGGGGACAAAAATCAGTATCCGGGTCGTTCCAAATTTTGGAGGTAATTTGTTGTTCTTTATTCAAATTAATTTTCTTAAAATTTAATTGTTATGTTGTTAAATCTTTTTGACCCTCGCGTTTTTGTTGTAGTTTTGGGGATACGAATATCTGGGAATATGTCGTCCAAATAACCCTTCGGCTGAAAGTGAACATGAATGGCCTAGATGTCGTAGGTGGGTCGGCTCCCGGAAGAAGGGTGTTGACATAGTGAAGACAAGGACTAAACTGAACCAGTTATCCGTAAAAGACGTGACGTGGCAACCATGGCTTACTGCAGTTCACTACCTACCAGAAGCTATTGGCCGCACAACAATAGAACTTTCTGGAAAAAGAATAACATTCACCTGGGTGGGCACTGTATGTTTCCTCGTCCTTCCCAGTCAATGGAAATCAATACAATATGGGGTATTATCTTGGGGATGGAATATACCCAGAGACAACAACTATTGTAACTACCATTAAACATCCAGACTCCCAAAAGAAACAGAAATTTTCGGCGATGCAAGAAGGTTGTCGAAAAGATATAGAACGGGGGTTCGGTGTACTACAAAATCAATTTGCAATCATCAAACAACCCGCACGAATGTGGAATCCGGACGTGTTAGCATATATAATGAAAACGATCATTATTCTACATAATATGATAGTGGAGGATGAACGTATTCCCGGTGATTGGCCGCATGACTATGAACAACGCAGCCACGGTGCTCCAGTTGTTGTTTCAAGGGAGAACACTGCTCAACTTTCTAGGATGCTCAAGGACCAACGCTGACGTGAAGTATTCGATAAACAAACTGGGGTTCGTTTGAGAAATGACCTGATCGAACATATATGGTCATCTGTTGGGGAAGACTGAAATTTTATATGGGCTTTGGGGGTAAATGTGTTGTTAGTGGACCGGTGGTTAAAGCGAGAGTTATGTTATCTTTACTTATTAGTCGCGTTATATTTTAATTGTTCATCGAGTCCAGCTCGTATTAGTAGTAATTTTCAAAGATAATTCTAAATTAAATTTTTATTTAAAAATAGGAGTCGTTAAAAACATAAAAATCTATTGAAAATGGTAAATAATTAAAACTCAATATGAAAATGGTAAATAATAACTAAATTAATTTAGTTTTGATCATAATTAAAACTCAATATGAAAATGGTAAATAATAATCCGGACGTTATGATTGGTTTAATCTTTTCATCAAAATTTCTCTCTTCCTCAGTTCGATGTACTGTCTTGATACATCATCCATTTGGGAGATATCCATCGTCATTATACGGAATTCCTCTTATGCTTCTTGCCTATCTTGTATTGCCGCAAACTTTGCATTTGAATCAGCTAATTTAGCTTCAAACTTTGCTTTATCATTAGCTAATTTTGCTGCAAACTCAGCTTCTCTTTGTGCCATCTTCATATCTCTTTGTTCGGTACATTTGGCGTTGAAGCATTGTTGCTCTCTATAAATATTTTGCATCATTTCTTGTTGTTCAGGAAATTTTGCTTTCCCTTTTGTCTTCTGTCGTTTCGCCTCTTTTTTCCCCATTGGACGGATTACTGTGTTGGGGATATCTCCAAGATCTTCATAGGCGCTGGGACCATCTACGCTTAATTCTGGTGTGTCCTGTACGTCCTGAGATTCGTTGTCGTAATCAGACTCGCCTTGTGATGAATCGAAAACGGATGTCGACCTTCTGGAATATTTAATATTATCTAACAAAACGGTGTAGCAATCTTCATGTTTAAAACTTCGACCAGTTGCTTCCTTGAAAAGCCTACGTACTTCTGCGAACTGGTGTTCCAATTCAATGTTGTTAAAGGATATACAATCATATAGATTAATGTAATAAGCATAATTAAACGAGTTGTTACCTTATTTTCGGGGCCCCATCCAGTATGATGTTCCCTTTCGACTTCAGCCTCCTTCGCAGACATAAGCGCCACATCCTTACTTATAATTTGAAATCGTTTCTGAAGGGAGGTCCAACTGCGTTCTGGCATAGAACGTATAGCTTCTTTCATCCGACATAGTATACGTGACCATAATTTTTCTTCACATTGATCGGTACCAATGCTACAATCTTGAGAAATAGACAAATGAATCGTACACATCGTAACATCTTCAAAAGACGAAAAATTTGGACCCCGTGGTTTTGATGGCGCCATTTTACTAATCGATTTCAAAAAATGAAATAAAAACCAACTTTATAATTTTCAACTACACAATGTATGAGTTTAGTAAAATGCCATTGGTTTAGTATCCCATATATATATGGTAAATATATGACCGTTAAACTGCCAACGGTAACATATCAACGGTAACATATCATAACATCCCAAAAATTAACGCAAAAATTAACGCCTGAGCGAGGCCTTGGGGTCTCACCCAACCCCAGGCGGTGCCTTGGGGCCTCCCCCAACCCAAGCGAGGCCTTAGGGTCTCACCCAGAACTCAGGCGGCAGCTTAGGGGCTCGCCCAAACAGAAGCGTGGTCCTGGCTCCCCGCCCAGTTCCATGCGAGTCCCTAGGGTCTCGCCCAAAACTCAAGCGTTATCTTAGGGGCTCGCCCAAACATAAGCGTGGTCCTGGTACCCCGCCCAGTTCCATGCGAAATCACTGCATCTCGCCCGTGTTTGGAAATTTTAGGCGATATCTCAGCTGTTCGCTTATGAGTAGGCGAGCTTCTGCTCAGTCGTCTGGTGGAGCGAAAGTTTAGCGTAACGCTTGGGCTGGCGGAATGTCAACACTTCGCCCGCGTTTTTAAGCGAGATGCTGATACCTCGTCTGTTCACAAGCGAGGGAGTAGAATTTCGCACGACTATAACTTTGATCGTCGATCAGCGATTACTTTTAATCCTGAACAGTGATTTTTCAACGATCAAATACTAAAAAAGATCGACGACTGCGGCTCACTTTCGTCGACTATCGATCATTTATAATCTTCAGTCGTCGATTTAGTCGACGACTGTGGACGCTCTTAGAACCCAAAGAGAAAAACTCTGAGATCTACTAGCCAAATCGTTATATTATTTTAAAACCCATAGCAGAAATCCAGTAGCCAACAGTTGAGGTATGAAGATCTCTTAGTTTGTTTCTGGATGATGTTATTTTTGTTTGATTTTGACCTAAAAATGGTTTTTCTTCACTCTTTTTAATTCCCGGTTTTTGTCTTTCCCCCTTTTCCAGATGAAGAATTGATGAACTAGAAGAAGACTTCTAAAACTTCTAAAAGGTATCTTTTTTGGAACCCTAACTTTCTTTCTCTTCCTTGCTGTTGTAGATGTTTAATTTTTGTTCTTATTTGGTGCTCTTTTTACTCTATCGTAAACTAGGGTTTTTCAATTTGGGGATTTTTTACTTGATTTAGATTAGGATTTTTCAATCGCTTATGAAATTCGGGTTTCAGACTTAGGGCTTTTTTACTGGTTGAAATTATGATTTTTTTTTATTTCTTCTGATACGGGTTTTTAAGATTTTGTGTAAATTTTGAACCTTTTCTCTTCAGTCCGGGTTTTTGCTTGATTTGGAGAGATCTGATGTTAGTGTTATAGTTTTTGATGTCTTACTCTTGTTTAAGTTCTTATCAGATTTGGTGTACAAATTGTTAAATCTCAGTATGTGATGGATGTCCTGTTTCTTGAATGATGGTATTTTTGTTTTGCATTTATCTAAGCTGAATACCTTGTTAAACTGTTTGATGTATAAGTACCTTGCGCACATCATGCCTACTCCCATAGTTTATAGCTAGTCTTTAATTAGTTCAGTTGGCCTCTTAATTTCTCTGCCAACATTTTTTTATTGTGATTAATTTGAATTAGTGGTGAGCTTGAATCTATTTGGAACTTACTACTTATATACTTTTTCTCTTCTATTTGGAACTTGTTTCACTAGCTTTAACTGCATTATCTATCTGTGGGTTGTTGGGTTAAAAGAGGAGATAAAATTAAGAAGATGCAAATCTCTTCTTCCTAGTAAATACTCAACTTGCCGCACCTATTGGATTTATTCTCTGTTTTGGATTTAAGTGTCGTGTTATCTACTACTATGAATGAATCCATTGAGTAGTTTTAGTGAGATCAAGAAACATATTTCTATAGGTAATGTTGTTTTTGCTTTTAGTCTGTGTGATAAAATAACTTTATATTGACTACAGATAGGCTGTATAACATGATTTGCTTGATACAGATTGAGCCTGAAACTGCTTATGCACGATACTTGTTTGTCATGTGAAGCATATTTTGTACTTGATATGATGATTTTAGAAGGAAGTTCCTCTAGTTAGGCCTGACTTTATCATGAACAAAATCAATCAGGTGGCTAGGATTATTGGTTGATGCATACCGAACGGGACTGTTAGGGGCATGCGTTTCCTTTTATGCATGTAATAGGTACTATTGTTTTGATGATTCTTTTATTTCTGATTGTAGTGTGTATTATCTTCCAACAAACAAGGAAACAGTTTAATATGTGTGAATTCTATAGTGCTATGCCTGTTTTATTACATGATGCACATGCTGTTTTGATAGTTGTCTCTGCCATTAAGGTTGAATTGATTTTTGTATTTATATACTGTATATGTAACTTTGCTAGATGGTTTAAAGACCCGTCTACCATTTATGCTATAGTCCACCAGGAAAATTGTTTTATCCGGAGGTCCAAAAAAGGTTTCAAAAAAAAAAATTACTTCACTGCCCATAACGTTCACGTATGAACCTAACCACGTCCTCCATGTTTTAATACGAGTTTCTTTTCACTTTCAAAAACTGAAATCAAAAACAAAACAAAATCAAACCTGAAACTGATTAGGCAGCGGAAATTTCAAAAGTGACTCTTTACAAAAAGAGAGATCAAAATAAAGTAAAAATCATTTAAAAAAAAGACGTATCAAAAAAAGAGATCAAAGAGGAACAAAATCAAAAAATCAAGACTCAAGATCAAAAACCTAAAGATCAAAGAGGAACAAAATCAAAAAATCAAGACTCAAGATCAAAAACCTAAAATCAATAGATCAAACACTAGTAGACCTGAACTGATTTCTACTGAAAGTTGAAGAAAAATGGTTACAACAAGAAAAATTGAGAGAAAAATAAGAGAGATAGTAGTAGAATAAATCATATTAATCAACAATCATCAACAAAAACAAATCAAAAACCGTATTAAAGATCCAGTGAAGAAAGGGAAGAGGAATACTTCTTGATCTGAACTTTCTGACTGATATTTACCTCTATCAGAACAGTTGTAGGGTAAATTGATTGTATAATTTAGTTTAACTCTTTTGTTTCATGAAGCATGCTGAAGTATTCTGTATCACCTAGAAGGTCGAGATTCTACTCCTGCAACAGATATATACTCTTTATATTTGTACATGTGTTGGTTTTTTTTTTTTTATATGTGATTTTGCAGGTGACAACGCTTAGATCGATTCAAATGCTAGTAGCCAGGGGTGGAATTTTAACCCCTATTAGGTACATTTAATCTGTTCCCATTAACTAATATAAATGCAAATATAGAGACCATCTAAATTTTTGGATACTGATCTTCTCTTTATACTACTTGCGAGTTACACAAATTTCTACATCTTGCGAGGAGTATAACCAGCCTCCGGTAGTGGGCATGTCAGTGCAGGTTACATAGTGATATGTTTTTAACTTTCTAGTGGTATTTCTCAAATGTCAGACACATATATAAAGTATTGTTTAAAAGTCTGAAACTAGTAGATTTTAATTGAAAAATGAATGTAAAGCTGACGTTATTAACCATCACTAGGTTGGACTTAGATCGGGAGTTTTGAGAATAATGGATGAGGCCAGGCTATTGTAAGACAATCTAATTTGTTGTATGATACTTTTCCATTCTATCTGTCTTCTTTTAGATCTCTTCTGCTTATTACTTTCGTTGTTGTAGGGAATTAAGACTAGCTGCAACAAAAAATCCAATAGTACTTTGTCTTGACAGTCTTATTGGCAATGTAAGTTCAGTGATCCACTCTTTACAGATATTAGTTTTACATTTGTACATAATATTGATGTAGGTTTCATTATTTACATGTTTTAGGATCGATTCAAAGGTCTCGACAGTGTCCTCGCAGGTATATATTTTATATTGATTTTGTATTTTTTATTATGCTTTCTCTTTTGCTACAGATCTGAGTTTGCTTTGAGCTTAAGCTTCTACTTGTCCTAAAGGAATGGATGTTGCAATATCTTAAAGTTTGCCACCAAATCCATGCTCATTCATGTTTAGAGTCGAACTTGTTCATGTAGCTAAACATAAATGGCTGCATAGTACTATTCTTATAAGAGTGTATGACAATAAAACTCTTGTATGCTTTCAGGTGACAACGTCCACCAAAAGAAGCCTGATGCATCGATCTATGTAACCGCTGATAAGGTAACTTAAATGAAACTCTCTTTCCCAGATTATCTTTTAAGTCATCTCAACAAATCTTGGTTGGAGTCTGGGTTAGTTCATTCTTCTCTATGTTTTACCTACAAAAGCAGGAACGACATTATATTTTGTGTGCAGAGGTTAGGTGTTCCTGAAGAGAGTTGTATGGTGGTTGGGGATAGCGTAATTGAGCTACAGGTAAATCAATTTATATAACAACTCATACTATATCATCAATTACATCCTTCAATTTAGTCATTCATTTGATTCTCTTTTACACTTTGAAATCCTAGCTTATAACAAATGTTCTTGAAGGTTATGAATGATGATCAATCAAATGTTTTATGATTCTTGTAATTTTTTTCTATACAAATAAATTAGGATTTCTTCTTCGCCAAAAATGGTATGCAGGTGTAGAAATCTATATATGTAGCCATGCAGGTGGAGAATTCTTCAGGAATTTATCAATGCAAATATCTTTTTTTAAAACCTAAATTAAATGGGAACGGATATAAATGTTGGTGATTTTTGCGTTGCTAAGATTTTCTAAAATTAGCGACGTATATAAATGTTCCACAGCTAAAAAAGCCTTGCGAATTTGAGGGCGACCCAAAACTAATTAAAGGCGACTAATAAAACAAAATAAGGTCATTTTGAAGCAATCACAAGACATCCCTTATCCATCTATTTTCTATAATGGCTAATCTACCCTTGCTTAATTAGTGTTAATTTTGATTAATTAGTTAATTAAGTTGGTTTAAGTTAGTGTTAGATTATGAATTTGAGTTTTAGTTTTAGAATAGAAATAGATAGTGTGTTAGAGAGGAAGAAGAAGAAGAAGAAGAAAATTTTTTGGGAAATCAGATTTTAACTAAATTCAATCACAAACATGGATGGGTATGAGGAAGAAGGTGAGATTGAACATGAAGAACATAGTATTGAAGGTTCAAATACGTTTAGAGACGACAATTTGGGTTATTTGTTGGATGATCCAAATTTTGGTGTGGAAGAAAACCTAGACGATGAATCACATCAAAATGAAGATAATAATGTATCAAACAATCATGTATTGTGTTAAGAAGCTCAAAACCCAATTTGTATGCGTTTTTATGTGATCGGCAACAAAAACATTCATTCTTGCATGCATTTAGTGCCATGGACGTACCATAATCGGTAGTTTATGGTACTTCATAAACTACCGATTATACAACTGTTCCAAAATATTTGAACTATCGGTAGTCTCGTGATTACTACCTACCGATTATACAAAATCCCCAAATTGATTATTTTTTTTTAATTTCTATTTGCATAACCGGTAGTTTAGGAGAACTTATTATCTACCGATTGTGTTAGTCGCCCCAAATTGATTTGTTTTGAATATCTGTTTGCATAATTGGTAGTTTAGGAGAACTTATTATCTCCCGATTGTGTTAGTCGCCCCAAAACTGAATTTCTCCAAACCTACAAAGATATTATTTTGAAGACTTTACAATCACTAGTTAATGTCATATAGTTACCTAACGATTGTTTTATAATCGGTAGTGGTATAACACACTAAACCTCCGATTATACTTGTTTTTGTGTACAAGACTTGACTTAATTTCTTCCTACAATCGGTAGTTTAGGAATACATATAACCTACCGATTGTGCACAATCGGTAGCACGGGAATATTATTAACTTCCGATTGTTGGTAATCGGTAGTATGTGAACGTAATGAACTACCGATTATCATTGTCTAATTCATTGTTATTTTACGTAGATTATTGAATGAGTTAATCCTGTTTCAAGCGAGGGTCCTGATACTTCCTTGCATTATGCAAATAATTTGGTACGCTATCTACCCACTCTTAACTTGTTTTAAGAATGTATGTTACATGGTTAGGCTTATGATATTTGTTTTGTTATATGTGCATTAAGACATTTGGAAGTAAGGCGGAGGCAAATGAATGAATTCTCAATAAGGCAAAAGAGAAGATGTACGTTGTAGTTACAGAACAATTGCGTGAAAGTTGATCGAATTGAAATGATTTATGAAAGAGGTGGCGAGCGAAAGAGTCATATGGGAAAGAATTATAAATATGTAAAGAAGATGGAGAGGATATACCGAGGTAATTCTAAGAAGATTGGATGCCCATTTAAGATTAGCCCGAAGGTAAGAAAGGTAAAGTATGGAAAATGTTTAGAGTTGCTAATGGTCGTGACAACCATGAAGATCCGGAAAATATTGTTGGGAACGTAATGGTTGCCAAGTTAAAACCAAAGGAAATGGAGACGGTGAAGTCTATGGGGACCGTAATGAAAGCGAGTTCAATCTTATCTAAGATAAAGGCGGGCGACCCCAACAACTTGTCTTCGTAGTCTATAATTTATTCGGCGCTAGCACATATCAAAAGGACGGAATGGGATGGTCGAACGGTTATGCAACAATCAGAGTGGTTAGCCGAGAAACACAATTACACCTTGAGAAAAGAGGAAAGGGATGGTAAGGTGATTCGTTTTTTTCTTGGCAATCCGAAGATGATCCAATTGGCTCAATGCTTTCATCAAATTTTGTTGATAAATGCTACTTACAAGACAAACAGGTACAACATGCCTTTGTTGAACAACGCTTGCCACACTTCGGACAAATGTACATTTACGGTGGCTTGGGGTTTAATGGATGCTGAGAACGATGTGAGTTTCATTTGGATGTTGCAAACATTAAGGTTGATTTATAATAACGAGCATATTCCAAGGGTTATTGTAACGGGTAACGATACAGCCTTGATGAATGCAATAAAGGTAGTGTTTCCGGAAGCCCAGAATTTGCTTTGTATGTGGAATATTCAAGGCAACATCAAATCCAATTGCAGACATCATATCCAAGCTAAAAAACGAAACAAAGGTACCAAGAGGCCGAATGAAGATGATGAACGTATTAGTAAACTAACCGTGGAGGAAAAAAAAGAAGAGAAAAGGTTGGCCGATGAAAAGTGGGTCGAGGATGGAATGAAGTGGTCTTTATTTATAAAATCATGGGATAAGATAGTTTGGTCGATGACGGAGGAAGTTTATGAATACAACTTGAAGAACTTTGAGGATGAATGGGCCAAGAACTATCCCAAACCAGTTAAGTGTTACAAATCACAATGGTTGGTACCGCATAAGGATAAGTTTGTGTATGCATGGACATATGAATATTAGAACTTCAAGAACGAGGCAACAAGCATTACAGAGGGGTCCCATGGCTGATTAAAGAAAATACTAGTCGGTAGCCAAAATGGGATCGTGTCGGTCCAAGAAGCAATCCATGAGTTCACCCAACGTGACCACATTAAGATTTATGGTTCAATGGAAAAAAGTCGGCATAGATTCCCTTTGGAACATTTAAAACATAAGATCTTCTAAGGGGTATAGTTTACCATGTTTCTTGGTGGGAAATCAATTTCATGATGAAACAATTGGAGTTGTACATAGATCACGATGATGAGACTACGGTTTGCAACTGCAAGACGATGATAGGTATTGGACTCCCGTGTCGTCACATGCTTTGAAGGTATACTGAAGTGATTGACATTAATGATATTCATACCTTTTGGAAGCAATTAAATTTAACTCCAAGCACCCCGGCGGTTGATTGCCGAATACCAAAAAGCCGAGGTCAATTCAAAGAAAAGAGTTGAAGGAATTTTTATCTAGTCGTCGTGACCTTTCTAGGCATGAATATACTGAAGCTGAGTATGAAGATTTGCCGGCTCCAGCGAAAAAGGGTCATCCAAGGAAGGATCAAGGTGGACCAAGCTCACGACAAGTCAAAGTTAAGGTCTCTACGATTCTTTCCTAACTAATTCAAACCAAACCTATACACGATGAGTATTTGGAACAACTCCCTCTATTATACCATATGCTTTGTCCACCGACGATGTCGATGGGGATGGCAATTGTGGTTTCCACGTTGCTTTGAAACAAATATGAAACTTTAGTGAGGCGGTTACCGAGAATATCACCCAATGGCAATATTTAAGAAATAAGATGGCCGCACATTTATTGGAGGATAAAGAATTTTATATTGAAATGATGAAAAAAGGAGATCAATTTGGCGGAGAACAAGAGTTCAAAGAGTTATATACTCGTGTAAAATGCCGAAACGGATTGAAGGTGGTCGGATCCAGGTATTGGATGGTAATGCCGATATGTGGGTATCTTTTAGCGGATGTATTAAACTGCGTGGTATATTTTCTCTGTCCTCATTCATCAGGAGTTAGTGTCACATTTACATCCACAAGGACAGTGTGTGATGAGTCGGTCAAGGATAGACGAATCATTATGGCTTTTGTTAATGACAATCATTTTATCGGTTTAAGTTTAAAAGATGATTTTCCATTACCTCCATTGATTATGTGGTCGAATTACTTCCCAACTAACCATTGTAAGGAGTGGTTGAAGCAATACGAGTCCAACATGAAGCATTGGGATCATTTTTTTGGAAGTTTTTTTGGAAGCTCAGTAAAAAACGTAATTGATTTGAACTAGGATGGTGAATAGTTGATTTTGAATATATATTCTGAACATAAATCTATACAAAAAAAAATATTAATACAATGTTTTGTAGTCGTTCACAACTACTAATTCATTTTTTGCATGCATTTAATTCCATGGACGTATGGTAATCGGTAGATGATAGACACATTTTAGTGTCTAAATTGCACCTTAATTTCTAGTGAG
>JAJJMC010029502.1:5280979-5442756 GCA_023531435.1 Papaver californicum
AAGTTCGAGAATCGAACCTCTTTTTACCACTATATAAAATCACATCAGTAGATAATGGAGTAATATATCTACCGGTTCCACTACAATCGGTAGGTTAAATTTTGTAAATACTACAGATTATGTAAGTTGCCTCAAATTGGAAATCGTAATTTTTTCAAAATTCCTGAACACTAACAATCAGTAGTTTAAATTTTGTACAAACTACCGATTATGTAAGTTGCCCCAAATTGAAAATTGCAATTTTTTCAAAACTCCTGAACACTCATAATTGGTAGTTTAGAAATACATATTACCTCCGATTATATGTGTACATGACTTGACTTGATTTCTTGCTACAATCGGTAGTTTAGGAATACATATTACCTAGCGATTTTAGATAATCGGTAGCACGGGAGTATAATTAACTGTCGATTGTGCATAATCGGTAGGAAGTGAACGTAATTAACTACCGATTATAATTGTCTAACTCATTACTATTTTACGTAGATTATTGAATGGGTTAATCCTGTTCCCTACACTATGCAAATAATATGGTACGCTACATACCCACTCTTAACTTGTTCTCAGAATGTATGCTAGCCTCAATCGCTAGTGCTGCCTGCAGAACCTTAGCATAAGTCGTGTGTAAGTGTCCAACAACTCTGTCATGAATACTTGGTATCAAACCTTAGAAGTTCACTGAATTTCTTATCTAGATAAGTAATCGTCATACTACCCTGCCTCAATGTAGCAAATTCATCACACTTTAATTCCCTAGCTGTTCGGGGAAAGTACTGACGAAATAACAACTCTTCAAATTGTTACCAACACATGTTATCCACATCACGAATACGCTTTATAGACCTCCACCAATGTTCTGCATCTCCCTCAAACAATAAAGTTGCAAGTCGAACCTTCTTCTCGTCCGGAATTTACAACACGTCAAATGCTTTCTCGATTCCCATCAACCACTTCTCGGCTCAATAGGCTCCTGCGTACCACTAAAGTTTATGTTATCACCTGCCACCTTCTTGAATTTTACCAAGTCAGTAGCAGTGCTCGACTGCTTTTGGTCCTTAACCACATTGGTAAAACATTGCTACTAACTGTTCCAGTGTTTTCCGATTTACATCCTTTTTCTTATGTACAGAGCTTGAGGCTGTAACTTTCGAACGCTTCGACATCTTCAAAATAGACAACGTGTTAGATTTCACAATAGGTTAGTAATGTACATTACTAATCAACACACCTAAATGATATGTATATCACGGTTATGGTTAGTTTCCCCCCAAATCCCCAAAACAAAACGAAAGACTTAGCATTTTGTAATAACATCACGATCTTAACACTTCTAGTATTCACATCAAGGTATATTTCAGAAACACACTTTCAATTATTTAACAGTTATTAAAAACATAATAGGGTATGCCAGTACGAATGAAAAGGAAAACGTCCTTCGAAGGCAGAAACATTTTCAAAAACGAATTCATAGAAGGTCAAAGAATTTAGCTAGCTAAAAAGGTGAGTTCAAAACACAAAGTCGACTATTAAAACAAACGAGAATACCAAACACAGTCCCGATAAAATCAGAACATGGGATCTGATACTAACTGTGACAGACCAGAAATTTTTCCCTTCTAACGGGTTGGGTTTCAACCCATTAGCAAGGCAAAACCGCCGGTACGCCACTCAAAAGGTAAAAGTATATAAGTGTAGATTTCTAAATAAATTGAAGGGATAAAATAAAATGAAAACCTTAACAAGATGTTGTACAACTGATTTTGGTTTTTCTGTTAGACCCAAGTTCTGGAAACGTTTTGTAATAAAATTTAAACTACTCGATTCATTATTGTACCAAAACCTTT
This sequence comes from Papaver californicum, assembly GCA_023531435.1. NCBI lineage: Eukaryota > Viridiplantae > Streptophyta > Magnoliopsida > Ranunculales > Papaveraceae > Papaver > Papaver californicum. Next base: position 5,282,824 of record JAJJMC010029502.1, read on the forward strand.
TCATAAAGGTTACCTTAACACCTGATATAGACCAAAGAGTCCAAGCACACACATAGTAATCAAGTATTAAATCGACATCCATGTAACTCTTATGATAGTTGAAAAATATAGAAATGCAAATGATTTTCAAACAGAAAAACATAGAAAACATGGTTCATAAGCAAAATAAGACTACCCCAGATCCATCCCCGTGATATACATATTATAGACACAAGCAAAATACCAACTTTTGCTCAAACGCTTTGCATCGCAAGCTCTTCCAAAGCTTACTGCCTTAACTTCGCCTCGTACTCTGTGAGAAAACAAAATCAAACGGGGTGAGCGAAATCCCAGTAGAGGTTACAACAGAAAACTAGTAATGTCGGCATATTAATAAAGACGGGTAAACGAAGAACATCAATAACGATTAAGTAGAGAAGGGAAACCTTACGCAAATACATTTCAAGCTAGAGAAATAAGAGACGCAAATAAAGTTACTATACTATCTTTGGAAATTTATGTAGGCTTCGTTACACAATGAAAATGAGTGACTCTTAGCTCATTAGAAACTAGAAAGGATAAAATAACACATAAAAATTATAAGAAAATACAGTAAGGTTTATAGCTATATTCAAAAGACTCATCAAAAACAGAACATGAATCCCGTTTCCAGAAAATGCAGTTTCGGCACTTTGAAATCAAAATTTAGTACAAAATTCATTATGCGATGTAATTAAGCAAATTTGGTCTCATTGGAAAGATGAGAAAACCCTTATTTACGTAAAAAGTATATAAAAAAGTAATGAGGGTTGTAAGTGTGTTAAAACGTTTTGAAAAAATAGGATATGAATCACGTTTTTCAAAAAATTGCAGTTTTTATAGCCCGAGATCGAAAATTCATACAAAATTCATGTCACAATGGAATTCAGAAGTTTTGGTCTTGTTTGAAACTAGAGAAAACCATATTTAACATAAAAATGAAAAGCAAAAACAATAAGGTTTAAATCTGGGTTAAAATATATCTTCAAACCAGGACAATAAGTACCTTTTTCTGGAATTTCATTTTCAGTTTTCAAACGAGAACATCAAATCAAAACATGAATCAAAATCCAAATTGATTCAAATAAGAATGGTGAAGAAACCCCTGATTTGCATAAGTGGTTTAAATTAAAGAAATGGTGAAAATTGTCAAGACACTAATGGATGGAATCAACATCACATAATTGAAATAAACACATACACTTTCAAATCAAACTAGGGCAGAATTAAGAATGAAATCAAAGAGAAGAACAGAGACCCCCTACCTTTGCAGAAAGCAAAATTAACCCAAGACGAGCGATGGTTTGAGATCAATTCGGTTTCCCGTTCCAATTCTCCCTTGATTTCAATCGCAGCAGGTGGAAGAGAAGAGAACCTTGTTTCTGGCTTCGGAGAGAAAGAACAGGCGAGGAAATGATGGGAGTAGGTGATACACACGAGCTTATAAGAGTATTTTAATGAAATCACCGTTTTACCCTTGCTGCTCATGTCCTACATGTGGCACACATGCTTGCAAAACTCTAGAGTTCTACATGGTATATACTAAACATGATCAAGAATGTTACTAAGGGATAACCTTATGGGCACGGGTACTCACTGGGTTGGGTTAGGGCTCGAACCGTAGAGAAAATTTTACGGGTGTTACAATCGTTCATCATTTGTGAATAATCCCGGTTATCCAACATCAATTGACATACTTCTTCACGAGTAATCCGTAGGTCGCGTTCAACATAATTAAGGGGAGAAAAAACTTCATCTTCATCCATAAACCTTAATCAAAATTTGAAGAACATACTTTAATGAACAAACCAAAACATAGATTTTTAACTAACTACACATTAACATAATTTGTAGACAAAATTAAGCACAATCAACCGATTATACATAATCGGTAGGTCGTGTTCTCAATATACTTCCGATTATATACAATCGGTAGTATGGGTACACAAAATATCTACCGATTATGATGTTTAACTAAAACATAATAAATAATCGGTAATTAAGTCTATTTTATATCTACCGATTATTGTAAATAAAAATCCAGAAACTAATTGCAAGTCTTAATCGGTAGATAAAACTAAAGTCGATCCACCGATTATTCATTGTAGGAATGATGAACTCGAGCCATAATCGATAGATAAAGTCTATCATATTTCTACCGATTATGCACCGTTTATCTAAAAACTTAAAAGTTCGATGTAACTTACCTTTTCTGGGAATCAGTTGACGAATCAGTTACCGATTTTTTACATTGATGGAGGGTCTTATCGTTGGAATCAGTTGACGAATCGAGATGAATTATTTTGGACTCTTCGATCACCATCTTTTCCTTTCCCTTCTTTGATTGTGATGCAAAAGTTTTTGGATCCATTTTTGATGGAGAATAAGAAAAAATGGAGAGGGAAAGAGAGTAGAAGAATTGGTAGAAGAGAAGAAATGAAATTGGTAATAATATTTTCAACTTTTACACTAAGTTCCGTGGACACTATTTTCAAAAAGTTGATATAAATTTTCAACTTTTTCCGTGTACGAAATTTTCCGTGTACATTTTGTACAAGCACAATCCGTAGTTTAAGAAATTCTTAAACTACCGATTCTAATAAGTAGCCCAAATTGGAAATCGAAAGTTTTTTAAAATTTTTAATATTTTGTACAAGCACAATCGGTGTTTAAGTAATTCTTAAACTACCGATTATCATAAGTAGCCCCAAATTGGAAATCGATTTTTTTTTTAAATTTCAACATTTTGTACTAGCACAATAGGTAGTTTAATTTTTTCTTAAACTACCAATTATCAGAAGTAGCCCCAAATTGGAAATCGATTTTTTTAAAAAAAAATTTCAACATTTTGTACTAGCACAATCGGTAGTTTAATTTTTTCTTAAACTACCGATTATCAGAAGTAGCCCCAAATTGGAAATCGATTTTTTTTAAAAAAATTCAACATTTTGTACTAGCACAATCGGTAGTTTAAGAATTTCTTAAACTACCGATTGTGCTTGTACTACCCAACCCAAATGTTTTTTTTTTTTAAAACTAGTCGTTGGTAATTAAACACTATAAAAGGAAACTATCCCTTTCAAGGTGATTCTCATTCTCATCTATCCCTTTCATTCTCAATCTCCCCTATCCCTTTCAATCTCATTCTCATTCTCATTTTCCAAATCATTCTCACCTGACCCTTTGAAGCTCTAAATATGGTAACACAATAAAGTACTGATGAAGATGTTGCCATTGTTAGATCGTGGGTTACGATCACAACACACGAGTACGAAAGAGCGTATATTACCCACAATAACGAACCCGTTAATGAAGATTGGATGGTGGATAAGACATCCGATTCTTGGTGGAAGCGTTTGTTTAAGATTTTTGTGGGATTAGACGGAAATCAAAATCGAAGGACGTTCAAAGTCATTAAGAAAAGGTTTGAGAAACTGTTTCAACGATTGGAAGCTTTGAAACAGGAAATGAAAGTGAGAAAAGAAGCTCATCCCACCGAATCTATTGTTACAAGAGTAAGTGTGTCAATTAATAAGTCGTTCATTAAAAAGAGTTTTCAAACATTCAAACCTATAATTAATTTGTTTTTTTTCAGTGGGTGATGACTCTCGACAAATATGCAACTATCCATCGGAAGACGTTTATGCATGAGGATTGCTATCGCATCTTGGAAGAAAGTACCTTGCACCATTTCAACCTATATGCTTAAGTGTTTAAGTGTAATCTAATGATTTATTGTATTTTATTTCCTTTAATGTTACGCGATGTATGCCTTTTCGATTCAATATGCATAATCCATTCAGATGTTAGAACATTAAACACAAGTAATGTTAAACATCATAAACATATCCATAAAGTAAACAATTTTGTTACAAATCAACTTTCAAAATGATGTTCTTTGTCAAAACAACTAAAATCTAATTTCTAGGACAACGAGCATCAGCACTAGATGAACCGCGAGATCTTTTACCATGCTTTCCAGGAAGACACCGTTTAAACATAATCGGCAGTAAATTAAATAAAGTAACTACCGATTGTGCATAATCGGTAGCTCGGGCTCTACATAACTACCGATTGTGCATATGGACACACTACAATCGGTAGTTACATAAAAAGATTAACTTCCGATTATGTGTAAATTTGGAGACACGAATACAATCGTTAGTTTAGGTGTAAACATAACTACCGATTGTGATCGATGTTTTTGAGGAATCACTAACATACACAATCGGAAGTTTAACCCTATGCGAAACTACCGATTATGCCTAAATTTTGCTCCAGGAATATAATCGGTACTTTATGACTAAACATAACTAACGATTGTGCATGATGTTCATGAACAATGAAGAACAGTACCATAATCGGTAGTTAAATACAAACACGAAACTACCGATTATGACATCTAAGCTTTTAGGTTTAGGGTTTTAAACTTTTATTAGTAAAAGGTTTTGTGGTAATTATTTGATAAGTAAAAGGGTATTTTAGTATTTTTACATACCCTAGGTCACCCCTTAGCCACACCCATGGGATTGGGTTAAAAAAGTCGCCCCTAATTATTTTTGGGTCGCCCTCAAATTCGCCAGGTAAAAAAGAAGGTAATATTTATTGTGGGATCCAACATGATGTTTTGTTATCCTAATTAACGGTTATATAAACATTGCTTAATTTAGTAAATATGTTGCTTTAATTAGGATTAAGAAACGTATGAAAGAAAATTAATCAACGTTTGTAACCATTGCTTAAATTAATATAAACAATTTTTATTTACTTTCCAATATCCGTTGCTTCAATTTGCAACACCGTTTTTTCAACGGATATTTCCATTGCTTAAATTCTTGGGACGGAACTAAACGTCCCTAAATGGCCAAAATGGCATAGTGAATACTGTTGGGAGCAAGGTTTTTGTACCATGTGTATGCTCTTCTAGTGAGAGATTTAGAAAACTCCGTCAGACGCAACACATGGTTGTACTCATGTTCCTCTAATGATTCCAAAAATCATGAAATATGTTCACAAGCATTTCCTGTTCCATCATAAAGTGTGAATGGAGGAGAGGAATATCCTTTGGGGAGAGAAATCCTATGTATCTTAAAAGAATAGGGATGCCGGTGTTGATGAATGGTAGACAAATCCTCCTTATTACAATTATGAAGAAGCCGCTCTAAATCTTCACAAGTAACAAAATTAGGTTGATGGCTCTTCTTCAAAACTGGGTTAGGAAGAATACAAATTTCATCATCGTTCTGAGCATGACCCTTGATGTGTTGGCCTCAGCAGTTGCTTCTTCGAGTATGCTTTGTTGGTGTTAATTTCTTTGTAAGGGTCTTGAGAAAGGTGAGGACCTCCTTCTGTGTTGCATCCATCTCTGTTTGAGTCCTTTTAAGGGTTTCATGTATCTTCATTAAATCGACAATGGTAGGAAGAGTCTGCTCATTCCTTGCTTCTTCAGTGTGCTGCTCAGGGGGAGGAGGAGTGACATTGTCGAAATTGGTAACCTGAGGAGTGTTACATGGAGTACGAGTGCTAGTACTAGCAGAGTTCACGTTGGGAGTAGTTTCCGATCCCTACCTAAGAACAACCATTTTTGAAACTGATAAAACTTGAGAAATTTACAAATTGAAGAGTTGCAACTGAGAGATCAATCTCCCACTTTGGTCGCCAAAATATTTGTGGGGAAAACGAATTAAAGGGTAATTTAGGAAAAGTTGGGTGAGTAGGTAATAATTTGTAAATCCTTAAACATTTGTAATGTTGAAGTACTTTGTTTAGGTTCGAGAGATCAATCTGTACAACACTGGCCTAAACCAAACAATGGTCGTTCCAGTCTTGCTTCAGTCAGAAAGGAGAAGGAGAAAAGTTAGTCTTAGGGAGGAAAGCAAGAGAAGGATTAAGGTCAGAGTATCAGACTCTGTGGGATGCGGTTGGTGTGAATAGATATGAATAATTCTCTGTGTGAGAAGGTTGAATGATCAAGTGGTTCGATTTAGACTTGTTTCAGACTTGTCGTTTCGTTCAATTCAGACTTGTTATGTTCAATAGATTGAGAAATTTATTTTACAGTCATAGCTAATGTAACCGTTCATCTGACCTCCTCTCTGGAAGAAAATGTCGATGGTTGAGTAGTGGTGAAATGGAGAATGTGGAGAAAATGTTGACAACTGCTCCCCATTTCGATTAAGGTTGAACAAACGGTTCCCTAACCTACCACTCCTCTACTTAAATGCTGATAGAACTTTCCAGAGTTTTCTCTGTAATGGGTGTGCATTGTTGTACCATGATGCGTCGGAAAACCGACTTTGTCTTACCGCAAGCGCACAATGTCGAAAGATGTAGACAAGAGCAAATACGGTTCGTTCCCACGAGGAGTTTGTATTAAAATATTTTTTTAGGTTTTATTTATAAATAATTAAATTAACGAGTGAATTAAAACTATTTAGTAAAGTTTGAAAACAGTAAGAGGAAAACGTTAAGGTTTCAGGAATCCTTTGTAGATCAGGATTTAATTGCGTTCGTCACAAAAGGTCTCGATTTTACTCATGTAAAATAGCAAATCTGGCTACTAATACGCAGAAGATTTTTCGTTTAAGAATCGAAGAAAGAATTTTCAAAAAGAATTGTTTGTTCTCAACCTAAGGTAGAATTTTGAAGTACTAAGTATACGAGGCATACAGAGTCAAAGAGTATTCATAAAAAACGATTTTATACAAGGTTTCAACGAGTCCTTCTACTAATCAAACAATGAACTATACGTGGCATAGAACATGAAAAATCATCGAGAAGGTAAAACATTGAAAGAGAGACGAAACATTAATATTAAATTCATATAATTGAAAACCCTAATTTTGAAATACAAAGAAAACTATCTCTACAAGTTCATCCTTTCTCCCTAACAAAAGAATTAATTAAGAAAATAAACACAAACTAACCGATATCTCTCTGTCTCCGGGTAAATTGTCTACGTCCAGTTTTCTTCCTGTATGAAGTTGTCTACGTGAGAGGGTCTATTTATAGAGCTTGATTAACCGCCCCATCTTAGAATTCCTAATCTGATAACACACAAGTAGCCTAATCTCATTCAAATTCTATTCACCGTTTAATCCCGATCATCCATCTCTTGTTTTGACGGCAAGGAAAAACACTTCCTTCTCTGACTTGTCGGCAAGAATTCTTGGCCAAGACTCAGCATCACAAAAATAACTCCAGCAACACATCAAAACCCATTCTCGCCATTATTGCCTCTAGACCCATCGATCAAACACCAGAAGCAACCCGACCTTCTCTTTTACTGTCAATAACAACCACCGAAACCATTAATTGCAGTTGAAGTTCTCGAGCTATATCGATCAACTGCAGTCTTTCTTACTCTCATCTACGGCTAATAAAATCGACCCATGCCCTATAATAATTCCATTAACCTCCTGAATCATTTGAACCTTGAATTCAGTTCTCGTCGATCATCTTTTCCATGATCAATCACGCTAACAACTTCTTCTTCGATCTCTGCCATTGTCAAATGCTATTCCATATCAACCAAAACTGATGTGAAACCACTGCCAAGATCATTAAAGCTCCGTCAACAACCTCCGACCATGTTTCTGCACGAGCTCTCAATCACAGCAGCACTACTTCATCATCACCATTAGCCATCAAGATAATCAACAGCCACCATCTTTGATTCTCACTGCCTTCATCACTCCAACAGAAAAATCGAGCAACAAGTTCACCTTCTAACCCATAACCCATCAGAGACTCCAAATCTCGAGCTCCATATTTCATCACAGGCCATTAATGGCAGTTGAACACCATAACAGCTTCTCCGGATAATCACAGCAAAATCATTCATCTTCTTCCTTTTTTTTAGCCAAACCTTGTTTTCATTCTGCTCCATGATTCTGATCCTGACACAACTCGAAATAGCCCCTGAAATCATCATAATCCAGCCTTTAATTTTCACCTAAAATGGCTGGAATAAAAACTAAACCTAATTCTGTTCTGTTCGCTGGTAATGAAGGACAAAGAAGATGTCAGCCCTTATCAAAACAGCTTGGTGCTGTTATCATAATTCAAATATTAGGCATCCCATAGTAATTACGCAGGTGTCTTTAACACTTTCACTTAAGTCTGTCTAACTGTCGGTTCCGTGAAACCGACAAGCTTAATTCATCTTTTAGTTCGTAACTTTCCCATACGAAGTCGGAATGACCTCGTTCTTTCGGCGTCGGCTTCGTAATTCAATTGTCTACAATATGGAGAGTAGAAATCCTGGAATTTACTGGGTTACACTGGGTCTTTGGTAATTCTTCTCTTGTAAAGCTCCATTTCACTTGTTTCAGAGATGTAACCTAATAAAACACATAGATGTAACCTCTTATCATACCACGTGTCGTAGACAGCCAGACCAGTACTCTAATGAATATCCTCCATTTATAACATTTAAATTCTCGTATAAATTTTATAGTATTAAGTACTACTAAATAAAATATGTAGTTAATTTAGAGGTTTTGATGGATGCGGTTGAAAATGACGAGATTCCTCAGAAATATTTAATACCTAAGACGTTATTTAGTAGCAGAGGTACAATACTTCATTTCATATTTTAAGAAAGTAGTTTTTATATTCTTCAGTAGTGAAAAGATGTTTTATAGGTTAATAGTTTGATAATATTTTGTGGATTACAACTTTGTCAGGGAACTTGTTCACTCTCACTCTCACTCTCTGAAGTTATCTTATGTGTCCATTATTGATCAAGATGCTGACGTCTTCACCAAAGGTTTCTCAGGACCCAGATTTGCTCTATTGCGTGCCAAACTGAATGTTCAGCATGTGCCTGATCACTTCAGTTTGAGGGGGGCTAATAGTCCATAATCAGAAGTTACAATATGTAGTTACACTCTGTACACGTTAGCCTTTAGTGTATCATGTTCTGTGCACATTAGCTTATATTACCTGTCAAGAAGTGTACGTTAGCAGCATTGAATAACTGTCTCAAGTGTAAGTTAGTTAGGATTGATTGTATTATATATAGGGAAAGTATGTGTGTGAGTGTATAAGAGGATTTTCATGATTCAATAGAAGAATCAGTCTCTTTCTCTCAACAGATGAGAAGAATTAATGTTCTTAGTCTTGTTCTTAATTAATCAATTTCTTTTCAAATTCAAGAATCTATCAGTTTTATGCTCATTTATTCCAATTTGGAAAAAACCAGTTATAAATTGTTGAGTTTATATTTGGGGATTTTTTGGTTTACATCGATTTGTTAGGTCCTCATTTCAAGTTTGCAACTCGCCTGCTAAACCAACTGATAGTTTGTTGATCTTAGACCTTCGGCAATGCATGTGCATATTTCTATTTTTATATGAATTGTAAGTCATTAGAACCTTGGTTGAATGGTCGTTCGAATTTGTACTTTGAATTGATTGTTTTTATTCGGTGTTGGAACTGTTAAAAGATATGGTAAGATTTAAATTGACTAACATGAGAGAGACCGAGACCACTAAAAATGTATACCCAATACTGTTCATTATAGTAAGATTTAACAGTGGAGTATCAAGCTAATTATGTTAACAAAATTTGGAGATATGCCATTCGAGGTAGTGTGGATAACCATGGTTTGAGATCCTTCTAGACTTGTATTAGGAGAGCTTGAAAATTGAAGGACCTAATATCAGTAGGGGAAGGATTGTTCAGTCAAAAAGTCCCACCAGAAAATGCACGGGCGATAAAATTGAAGGATCTCTGTCTTATCTTGTGCTTGAAAAGTGTGGATAGCTATGAACTGCTCAAGTTATTTCCTGTATTTTATATTTGTCTCTGATTATGTTTAAATAAAAATTGTTTTGTTTGCAGTTACTATTCTCCCAAGGGTCATTCTCTAAGAGTACAGCATAAACTGCATGATAAAGAAAGAAAAATGAGGCTGGACATATACCAAGTCAAATCTCCGAACACCTAGTTTTGGTCTTGGTTTGACTAGTCTACACCTATTAATTTAAAATATATTTATGATCATTGTTATTCTCGATTATAATTTATAAATATTTAAAATTATAATCGTAATGATATATCATCGATAAAAACTAATATAATATTTTATATAGGTATACTGGATTCGACCGATATGATACCTATACACGATATTAACTACCTTGGCAACAAGGTTAAGATGTATTAGTCCTGTCTTTAGGTAAATGCTTACATGGTAGGTCTTTAGATAATGACGCATATGTTTAGTCTTTGAGACTAAGACGCACATGTGCTATGGTTATACTAAGGCACTTTGTAACGATTTATATCTACCGTCGCCTTTTCAAAATAGGGTTTGAAATTGATAGTTTGAGACGCTTATAAGTGTTACGAACTTATTTTTAAGCGTTTCGAAAACCCTAAATTGAATTCTTTTCACCCATTCACATTAGTTGTCTCTTTAAATAAGGATTAATGTGACCAATACTGGGTTTAGCTAGTAGAAGCTATAAAATTGCGTTTGGCATAATTTTGACCTTTGACTCTAAGCACAGCTGTGGCACATTAACCAAATAGATTCATATGTATCTTCTATATAAAGCTATGTAGGTATTTTAGTGAGTCAGTATTGTTCAGTTGAGCATGGATACTGACATAAACTAGTTTTTTGGAATCCAGTTGCGGAGTGTAGCACCAAATAATACTCAAATCTTCCTATGTAAAAATCATAGAACATTTGGGAATGTCGTAGTATAGCGCCAGTTATATTCTGATGATTTTGTACAGTGATGAATGTTGATTCCATTTATTAATTTTAATCATATATGTAGTTGGCCATACATATAGAGAGAAGACAGGGATAAGCACTTTCCTAAGCTTCTTTTTCAGAATCTCGAGGTTTAATATTTTCTCAGACTCGAGTCTAGAGACGTAATTTTACTATTTTATCATTGTCAAAACCCACCATCTACACCTTCCTAAATACAATATTTCACTATGGACAAAGTACGCCACTACCATTAATGTCTAAAGAGGATAAACATGGTAACAAAAACTCATACCATTTTTTTTTTGTAAACCATATGGTTGTACATAAATTATCAGAATAAGGCAAACCGCTTCTTTCCATGGAATCATTCATAATTAGTCAAGAATACTTTTGAAAATGTGACACTTCAACATCATTCTGAATGGATCAAAATCCTTACAACGTAATTGATATCCGAACTCCTTACAACATAAATGATAACCTAAAGTTCCATATTTATGTTCAACAACTGATGTGATGACACCGAATTGTGTTGCACCAAGAGTTCACATCCATAAAGTTAATGAAGACTGTGCATGGTATTTCTTCAATATAATCGCCTCTAATGTTATCTTGCATACATCATCATAGCACGATCTGCTTAGGTTGATTCACATTTGTTAAGTTAACTTTATTTTAAGTATTTGCATGATGTACCAAACCATGTAGAAATACATATATACACATACACAATCTTTATAGAACCATTTAATTTTAATCCAAATTTTTTGTTGCGATAAGTGTAACACGTAATCTCTTCAATATATAAGAATTCACGAATACACATATATTGAATGTACATGTAATTCATATCCACACAATATATCTGGGGAAATCACGGTGTTTACCATTGTCAAATAGTACACGGGTGAATCGCATATGCCGCTTCATGATTATAATCCTGCTTAATATAGAAGCTCGGTTGACTTATTGTAGAAGCCCATTTCGTGTTTATTAAAGAAACATGTTAGGCTTATTGAGGAAGCCCAGTTGACTTATTGTGGAATCATGTTTTTACTTGGATTATTGAGAAAGCCTAGTTGGCTTATTGTGGAAGCCTATTTTTACTGGGCTCATTAAGGAAGCCCAGTTGGCTTATTGTGGAAGCCAATTTTTACTGGGCTTATTGAGAAAGCCCAGTTGGCTTATTGTGGAAGCCTATTTTACTGGGATTATTGGGGAAACTCAGTTGGCTTATTAAGGAAGCCGAGTTGGCTTATTATGGAAGCCTATTTTTAATGGGCTTATTGAGGAAGCCCGATTGACTTGTTTTGAATCCTATTTTTATGGGCTTATTAAGGAAGCCCATTTGGCATATTGTGGAAGCCTATTTTTACTGTGCTTATTTAGAAAACCCAATTAGCTTATTGTGGAAGCCTATTTTTACTGGGCTTAATGAGGAAGCCCAATTGGCTTATTGTACAAGCCATTTTAAGATAAACACAAATCTTGAGAAGATAAATATGGATCTTCTAGGATAAACCCAAATCCTGAGAAGATAGACAAGGATCTTCTAGGATAGACCTCAATCTTGGGAAGATAGATATGGATCTTCCAAGATAGGCATGAATCCTGAGAAGATAAACATGGATTTTTAAGGATATACTTTAAATCTTGAGAAGATATTCTAGAATCTTTCTGTTTTAGGGTAAAACAAATGTACTTCAAAAGAGTACTTTCAAGTAGGTTGAGAGACCCAACTCGAATAGGACGAGCCTAAACCAAGAAATGGACGTTCGCGTACTGCTTTGATCACAAAGGTGGAGAAGATTAGGTAGGTCTTAGGGGAGGGAAGCAAAGAAGATTGAGAAATCTTAGTGTGATGTATAATTGTAGTGTGTAAAGAAGAATGGATTATCTCTGGGATGAATCGATAATTATGTATTTCTTAGTCTTACTTGTTGTTGTTTCGAATAGATGAGCCATCTATTTATATTTTTAAGAATACACACTGATTTCTCGTAAGTGGTGGAAGTTAGAGAAGAAGTGGAGGAGTAATAATTGTGGAGATTGTAGTGGAGTCATGTCCTAAAAGTAAGGAAGACTTTTATGACCACTACTCCTCGTACTCTCAACTGTCTTGTAACCGTCCCACTATTTGTTACCTTCTTGTTCGTAGATGTGTTGCCATAACACACGATTGCCGTAGACCGCCAGACAAATAACCCAATGAGAATCCCCCCATGTTTTTTATTTTATATCTCCCAGAATGATAGTGGAGTCATGGACCACTACTATTTTGATTAGGTCAAGTCAAGTCAAGTCAAATGACTTGCTAAGTAAGTGAGGCAAGTTGCACAACTCACTGAGTTGGTAATTAAACTGATCAGCGTCAAGTCTGGTTGGTTTAGTGGTTATGTACTAACTTAGGAGTAAATAGCCAGAAGTCAGCTTAGAAGTAGCAAGGAATGCTAAAAGTGTTTAAAACCAACAGTGCAAGAAGCTTCCTTAGTAAGAAGGCTTATTGGATTGCATACAAGGCCAACATTGATATTAGGTCAGTACTGAAAAGAATGGCACGTTTCTGGTGCTGCTAGTCAAGGGATTTAGCGTCAAGGAAGCTAGGGCTTGGACGCTTCCAAGCTAAGGCTGCTAGCGCAAATGCGCTGGGTCAAAGAAGTTATGTAAAGGAAGCTAGAACTAAGTAAAGGGCGCTAGTGCCAAGGACACTTTTCCAAGAATGATTGTTGCCAAGGACGTTTGCCAAAGACGAAGATGTCAAGACGCTGGTAGCTGAGATGCTGAGGCTAAGACGTTTGCTAGTCTGGGATGCGCTAGGATGATAAGTTATCCAAGGACGCACTAGCTGAGACGCGCTAGTGCCAATTCGCTTTGCCAAGGCCGCTTGCTAGGTGAGACGCACTTGGCTGGGAAGTTAGCACTTTTAGCGCTAGGGCAAGAGTTAGGGCCAATGCGCCGCTAGGACAAGGGGCTAGTGCCAGCTTGACGCCAATGAGATAAAATTCTAGGGTTAGCCTAGTTCAGAGGCACAATGCGTCTTTGGAGATGTTGCTTTTTGTTTGTGGCGCGTCCAAGAGGATGGCGCATAATTCGTGGGTTGTCTTTGATCAAAGTTCTGAAGTGGCATATTTTTGGCTCAAGAGAGCAATTTGTGATGTGTTCGTTGCAAACAAGGCGTTAATCTAGAATGTATTTAGGGATTAAGCATTAGCTACTTCCAGATTTGATGGATGTTATTGGAACATTGATGCACATTCGAGGCAAGTTCAAGAAATCCAGTTGTGGAATTTATGCGACTTGAGACTAGTTTGATATGGCATAAATATTGTGAATATTGAGGAGGCTACAAGGCCAATTTATAAGGCTTGTAGTTGTTCAGAGAATTTGTATTCTTAATTCGCTTGCAGAATATATAAGTGGAATTACAGTATTTGGTGTTTTTTCGTAAAGCTAGAAATACGTGTATAAGTATGTGCATACTCTTTTATATTCTTGATGCTAGGCAGAGGGAAATTTTACAATTCTAGCCCTTTTCAAAAACTCACCATATGCATTAAGTCTCCTGTTTAGTGAGGAACAGTAATGTTGCACAGTAAGCACTAGATGGTGACAATATGCTTATAATAATTGTATATGCATAATTTAAATTTTAAGAATAGAAGAAGGTATACTTAGCTTTCATTTCCTGTTGACTGAGATAATTTCCCCTTAGCACTAACCCTTCCTAGGTTTAGTAGATGCCTAAGCTCTTGCTAAGAATGCTGATTTGCACGTAAATAGAGAGAGGCGTGACTGGTACTGGGCGTTCCTTCTTTTCTTTAGTTTCCTAATCCAACGAGGATTTTCAAACTTAGCTTCCTATATATAGGCCACTTTTCTTAACAGTGTAGCTATCTTTTTTTTTTTTTTTTTTGAATTGAGTTTGCTTTGCCTCCGTTCTAGAAGGAAAGAACAAACCAGCAAAAGAGTTTTTCTTCAGGTACGTGCTCAACCAGTGAGCGTCTTACTCGAGTACGCATCCAGCAACGAAATTGGTTTCCTCGAGCACTGATAGGTGCATAATTTATACATTTTTACCACCGTATTTCCATATGCTAGGACTTATTTTCGTATGAATATTATTATTTTACACATTTTTAGGTATTTTTGAAGAATAAACAATTGTGGAAAAGTATTAAAGACACCCGAGAAAATGATAAAGGCACCCCATCTGCTGGGACTTAAAAGTATTAAAGACACCCGTGAAACTGATAAAGGCACCCCTTCATCGGATAAGGGCGCCTCCATCTCAAATTTGAAGTTGATTTTGGCAGGAAAAAAATTGATTCTCATTTGCATGAGTTTGTAAACAAGATTTTTGGAGAATTTCTAGGTTTTAAGATAAGGATATTCTTGCCTTAGTAAAGATGAGAGTTTATACACGGTGGGAGATCAAAACAGCTCGAAATATATTCTCGGCTAAAAACAGGTCGAAATCGAATCACATGAAATAAGTAAATTTGCAACAATATCTTTTCAGACAATTAGAGCAGCAAACAAAATTGAGATTTGGAAAGAAAATCAAGGCAATATGGAAGAAATAGATCGAGATGAGAAATAAATATTTGGACGAGAGTTTTCATTCAAAGAAAAGGATCTGAGAAGATATGATGGAAGATTTGGGAGTTAATTGTTACTGCAGTATAAATACAAGAAGAGAGGAAAAGTTTTGGAGGCTGGCTTCAGCAAGATCGAGAGAAAAAATAAGAAAAAGAAAATCAGAAATAGGGTTCTTGAGTGGAAGAAGGAAGAAGAAGAACAGACAACGGAGAAGAACTGTCGTTAAATACTGTTGTCTTTCCTTTTAGAATCAACATATTTATTGACGGTTCCTGCTACAATTTAAGCGACAGTTTCGGTTCTAATACAAATAGAAGGCGTCGCTAATTCAATAGAGAGATTTATCATTCAGTGACGTAGCTGGTCAGTGCTTTATTTGCTGCTCATGAGGCGTGTCGTTAAATCGAAAAAAATAAATAAACTTGGAAGCAATTTCTTATTCAATAAATTTAATGATTAATCTTTTCTAGGGTATATGATGAAGCTATTTTTTTTGTATATTTTTAATAGTTAATTTTTTAGACATATTTACTCTACTATTTGTACTTTTTCATGTCTAATAATTTCTCTTCTAAAATGCTTCGATTAAATTGTTTTGAATATTTTTTAGGCTGTTGATCTTTTATAAGCGAAGGAGATTATATTTTTGTGAGATGACGAGAGTCGTATAAATAATTTTAAACGTTTTATTTTCCAAAACATGAGATTGGGTTCAAAATTATTTTGAGTAAGTTGAGAGTAACTGTTTCAGATGATAAATTGTTAATTTTACAAACATCAGAAATAGTGGAATTCGAAACCCTAGGTTCTTGTCTTCCTGGTTGATTAATTTGAATATTTATTTTATCTTTCATTTATTTAATTTATTAATTTAAAAGTATTTTTTTTTGTTATTAGCACATTACTTAATTAAAAACTAGAAATTGCAATTTTGAAATCCATGTGGAACGAACCGTACTTGCATACTGTCTCATCGAAAGCCATGCTCTTGCGGTATAAATTAAAATCCCATCAAATTTTTGGCGCCGCTGCCCGGGAGTTTAGAAATTGTGAATTTTAATTTTTCTTTAATTTTTCTTTAATTTTTTGTTAATTAGTTTAGAATTTATTTTTATTTTTTTATTAGATTTTACTTGGATATTTTTCTTATTTTTTATGTGTAGGAGATATCTTACATTTATTGTGGGATAGAAATTGCCTTCCAGAAAAGGTAAGTATCTAAGATTTTATTTTAGTTTCTTTTCTATATAATTATATTAGGAAATTTTTATTTGTAGATAATTTTTATTTTTATTTTATTAAAAAAAAAACACGTGCACGCACATCATTTGCAGCGTCTGATACTGAAGTTTAGGAAAACACGTGGAATAGTACACTGAATCCTCTGTGAATTATCAGTCGAAATTCCACAAGCCTTAGCCTTTTACCTTTGACCAGTCTTTGACTGTAGGTATATTTTGCTAAGGTAACTTAAGCCTACCCAATTGTAGTTGACCTTGCATTTGCACGTGCACCAAAAAAAATGTCGAATTGATATTATGAGGACCAATATAATGATTATCGACCAGAATTTCAAAATGGACATTACCCGTGCTATTACCATAGTGTGGATAGTACTTGAGACCACTACCAACCCTTTGGAGGTTATGATTCATACCATAGTGATCCCAATTACTATTCATACGCTCACCAGTCATACGAACGAGTATTGAGCAATATTATACTGAGCAAAATGTTAGTTCTCCATAGTTAGAAGATGCCCTCAGGCATTACCTAGAAACTTCATAAATTCTTAAATCTCCGTATGCTTCTTTCAATAATAAACCCAATCAATTTTGTTATTAACACTTTGATTACTTAGAAATTGAAAATTGTAATTCTGAAATCCCTGTGGAACGAAACGTACTTGCATACTGTCTCATCGACAGCCGTGCTCTTGAGGTAATAATTAAAAATCCCATCAAGACTTGCATTGTGGTAACCTAAAATTGTGTTTCCAATTTTACCCTTGATAATAATGATGAATGTTTACCTAATTTAGAGGGCGAGGTTAGAACTGAAAGCACTATAAGTTTAGATAACGTTCAATCATATTTATATTATAATGATGATGAGGATAGTATTGATGAAAAATTTGAAATTCGTAGTCATAATGATCAGGAAACTTTTACACCATTTGAGCCTCATGCAGATATTGTTGTTCCTAGTTCAATCCTAATAATGTTGATGATTATTTGCCTATTCAAGAGGAAAATGATTTAACAAGATATACCATTGTTATAGACGTTGAAATATTTCCTTGTTACTATGAAGACGACGATAGTTTAGAGGATCGAGTTTATCCCGAGACTAGTGTTGTAGAGTCCAACGATTCAATGACTATAGTCCCTGACGAAGATGATAGACTCGTAGACAATTTAAATATGAGTGAAGATGTAACACCTGATTATAACTTAGAAGAAACAATTGACCATTTTTACAAATCTGACGATCTAGAAATTAGGGAAATTGTGGCTAGTCTATCCAAGGACACTGAAAATTCTAAGTTTGGAGGTGACTACCATTCTCCCCATAGTTTACCTTTGACTCTTATAAAGGTCCCTCACTTGGGACTTGACATTTGTGCCTCTACCATTTTAAGAGATTATCTTCAAGAACTCTTTCTGAGCCTAATTTTATCCAAAAAGAAATTCAATTGTTAGAAACCCATCCTCTGGTTGATATACTTTACTCGGTCCATGGTACCATGATTGATTTTGTTGTCCCACCAATATTTTATTTACAAAATGTGGGAATGTTTAAACTTCAAATGTGTCAATTTTAATTTTTGAAACTAAATCTGATTATTTTAGAAAGTTTAACTCGACACATTTTCATGGAATGACCAGCAATTTCATATATTCCATTTTGGTCAGATATATAAGTCAAATCTGATTGACTTCAAGGATCCACAATTATTTCGATTATTATTGTATGATTCGTAAATTGTGACTAATCCTTTCTTGGTCTGGCTGAAAACTTTAAACTTAACGCTCTATGGGAGGCAATCATATGTTTTACACGGTGCTGGTAATATCCTTCCCCATTTCTTTTACTTTTTTCATTGTTTTTCATTGATCATGCTTTCATTTAGAACATTGAGGACTATGTTCAGTTTAAGTTTGGGGGTAAGGGAGAAAAATTTAAAATTTTTAGTTGTACCAAAAACTCCAAAATTTAGAAACTTGTGAACAATTCAGGATGACACTAACCATTCCAGGTAGATGGAAACTTATTTCTTGTCTATAAGAGTTGGTGTGCCCAGCTAAATGGTCTATTCATAAAAGGACAAAGCTCAGGTGTTAGAAGTAACATGATAGTCGTCACCATATCTCAGAGTCGTCACCATGTCATGTTCTGTTTTTATTTTTGTAATTTTTTGTATTTCTCTAAGTGATTTGGTGGGGCACTAGTATCGCCTTGTTGTCGCTAGGATGAAGTAGAATGATTGATATCAAGCCCCATTATTTTAATTGAACTTGGCCATAAAAAAAATTAAAAAAAATTGACACTTGGATAGAATTGTGTGTGTTCTCTCTGTCTCCTTCGTCTAAGCAAGCGTGGAACGCAGGATCCATGGGAATTATCATGTAATCTGCTGACAATTTCTAATCATGTTGTCAAAAATAAAAATAAAATAAGAATAATAATAATAATAATAATAAAATAAAAAAAGGTAAACTTTTTTTGTATATATTCATATATACCAGCTGAGTTGATAATAGAATTAGGATTCAGACCAGGTGCGTTTCTCAATCTATTAGAGTTCATCTTGGCACGACGATCATACAGATATTCTGAGAAACACCATTCTCCTTAGTCAACATGCGCAAACTTCTATATCCATATCCATCTTCTTAATCTATTCATGTGATTATGGTTTGTTAGATTCCGAGTGTCGTGGTCCATTGTACGACTTTCTGAGTAGAGTTTTGTTTTCTTATATATGAATTTTATTACGCTTGAGTGAAAACTCGTATACAACAACGGGATTCATATAGGGTGATGATTCTCATAGATGAAGAATCTAGTAGCAAACTAAATAACATGTTTAGTGTTTACCCTCAATCGTTCACAAGTAGCTAGAGTTTGGAATAAAGGTTTTGTGGGTATACCTTTTTATAAACTCTTCCGAGACAACACTCGGCCACTAGGGCCACATAGGAGTTTAAAGGCTTGTTGCACACGCTAAGTGCAATCGCGATGCCTGCGACAGTGAGTTATGATTTTTATTTTCTAGATTAGATTTGCTTGAGGACTAGCAAAATATAAGTTTGGGGGTATTTGATAAGCGCATAATTTATACATTTTACCACCTTATTTCTATCTGCTGAGACTTATTTTTGTATTAATATTATTATTTTACATATTTGTAGGTATTTTTGAAGAATAAAAAACTATAGAAAATGGGCTTAAAAGTGTTAAAGGCACCCCCAGAATTGATTCTCATCTACTTGAGTTTGTAAACAAGATTTGGAGAGATTTTCTAGGTTTTAAGACAAGGATATTCTTGCCTTAGTAAAGATGGGAGTTTATACACGGTAGGAGATCAAAACAGGTCAAAATACATCTCGTGAAATATATTCTCGGCTAAATACAGGTCGAAATCAGTTCACGTGAAATAAGCGAAGTTGTAACAATATCTCTTTCAATATCCTTTTGGACAATTAGAGCAACAAAAAATATTGAGATTTGGAAAGAAAATCAAGGCAATAAAGAAGAAACAAATTGAGATAAGAAAGAAAAAAATTTCCATGAGTAGTTAAAATCTTTTCTAGGGTATAAGATGAAGCTATTTTTGATGTGTATTTTTATTAGTTAATTTCTTAGACATATTTACTCTACTATTTGTGTTTTTTCATGACTAATAATTTCTCTTCTAAAATGTTTCAATTAAATTGTTTTGAATAGTCTTTAGTAGGGGTGCACAAAGGTCGGTTCGGCTCGGTTCTTGGTAGAACCTTGTACCCGTACCTCCCTATGGTCGGTTCTCTACCTGTGTACCTGTACCCTGTACCCTCTACTCTCGGTTCGGTCCTTGTACATGTACCCTCGGTTCCGGTCGGTTCTTGTACCTGTACCTTTTTTTATATAATTAAAATCAAATCACGACTTAATGTTTAGTGGTTAGAGATATTCATTCAATTTCCTTTTAATGAATGGCAACTTTCTTTCCAGTACTAGAATGAAAATGAGAGACAGCATACTAACCATTGACGTCCATACTAACAATTACATACTGTTGACGTCCATACTAACAATTAATGTTGACGTCCATACTAACCCTTCTTGCTAGACATGTACTGTTGACGTCCATACTAACAATTACACAGCAATCAACAAAAGTTTACTACTCTATTTAAAAGTTAAAAGAAACAAAAGAAACGTGCAGAGCTTGTATAGACAAATGATATATCTAAAATTTAAACATAAATGTAAATTGTTGAAAGTAAAAGAGATAGAATGCCCTACTCATCAAGCGACTTATCACAGAAACTTCAAAGTGTATCCTGATCAGTATTTTGATGGAGCTTGACTTTAATCCCCTGACTGCATAGGTGCATTTACATAATCAGAATACAAGTGAAATGAAGAAAAATATTCACAAAAAAAAAACAGCATAATTGCAGACTCCTTTTGCAATACAACAATATAGCCATAAAATACTCACGAGTCACGACTCCACATAGTTGGTATCCTTGAATACATAGTATTAAAAAAAAAAAACAAAAAAAAAAGATTGATCGACAGTTAAGAACTAATGTCTTCCATCTATAATAAATTAAAAAGGAGAAACAATGACATATCCCTTTACCCACTCATCCTACAATGTAATTCTCACTCGTTCAACAATCAGTGTACATCCATAAAGAACAAAAGTAAACATAACAATAATGCAAAAAATGTCCAGAAGGTTATGATCCTAACTCCACAGTAGTAAACACAATGGCAAGTAGTAGAAGTATGGGAGAATGGGAGAATTAGAAGTATAACTGGGTCGCAACATGAACACCTGAGTTCAAAGAAATATAGACGGACTTTGATGAAGGGCATTGAAACCCAACACTTTACAATTTAATCTAAACCATACGAGCAACTCAAAGAACTGGAATTTTACAAACATGAAGATTAAAGTGGCAATTACTTACATAACCACACAGCCTTGTTCTTTTACAAGATAGGCACACTTATATTCACTGGGACTGTATGGATAAGAAGCTGAATGGAAAGCAATTCTGTTTAGAATTTTCAGTTGCCACATGGCTTCTACAGATGAAAGTTTAGGATAATAATGACAGTGGAAGCAGTTTTCCATCTTTAATAACATAAACCATACTTATAAATGCGTTTCTCATGTTATACATGTGATTATGCCCAACACATAAAAACAAAGATGAAACATCGACAATATCATACCCTAAGATCTCCAAATACTACACAATCAAAAATTCGATGTGCATATCCTTGAAAAGTTGAAATACAGTAAACATTTCACCCACCAATTCTTCAAATACAATTCCCATATATAAAGCATTGCGCAAATAATCATTATTCAGAAAAAATATAAAAAAAACTCAACCAAAACAGATTAAGAACATCTTTGTAATTACCCAAATCATTATGCATAGTCCTACATCATTATTCATGCTGAAAACCCAAATCATTATCCAGTATAATATGTAGGTCATGGATTTTACTTACTTTCACCTAATCAAACAAACCCCCAAATTACCTAAACATAGATCAGTTGAAAACCCAAATTAAAAAAAAAACTTAGTTTATTATCCTAATAAATTGTAACTCAGAATGAAGTACATACCTAATAATTTGGTGAGTTGGAGATTTGATGAGATAAATCAGAGTTGAGCCTTCATAAATCCTAAGAAATCAGAGTTGCTGAACCCTAAAAAATGAAGATTTGATGACTAAAACTGTAACTAGTAAATACACAACCCTCATAAATTTGTCCAAGTACATGATGTGAATCTACTTATGGTGTGAATCAAATGAATCAAATATACTTACAGTAACACAGAAGAAGTTTTTTTCTTCTTCTTCACACTACACAGTAAGTCAGTAACACAGACGCATGAAATCAAATGAAACGAAGTAGAAGAGATTGAAACTAACCTAGATAAGGATGGATGAGATTGAAGCTATATAAAATGATCAACGGTTATTAAAACTCGGTACAATCGGTCCGGTACAGGTCGGTTCCGGGGTAGTACATGTACCTTGTACCCGGTTGTACTCGGTTCTTATTTTTGTACCTGTACCTTGTACCATGTACCCTCGGTTCGGTCCATTCAGGTACGGTTCCGTCGGTTCCGGTCCGATCCTTCGGTTCCAGTCGGTTCCTGTGTAGTCCTAGTCTTAAGGATGTTGATCTTTATAAACGAAGGAGATTATATTTTTGTGAGATGACGAGAGTCGTATAAATAATTTTAAACGTTATATTTTCGAAAACATGAGATTGGATTAAAAAATTTTTTTTAGTAATTTGAGAGTAATTATTTGAGATAATAAATTGTTAATTTTACAAACATCAGAAATAGTGGAATTCGAAACCCTAGGTTCTTCTTTCCCTGGTCGATTAATTTGTATATTTATTTAATTTATTTATTAAAAATCATTGTTTTTGTTAGTAGCATATTACTTAGTTAAAATCTAGAAATTACTATTCTGAAATCCTTGTGGAACAAACAATACTTGCATACTGTCTAATCGACAGTCGTGCTCTTGCGGTATAAAGTAAAATCCAATCAAGCACGCGCCAACAAGTTGTTTTCCCGGATACGTTTAGTAAGTAGATTACTGTAAGCACATCTTCTCTTTTTTTGTTGCTCCTCTTTTATACGCCTTAGATTTTATGAATATTGTTCTTTTCAGTTCCGTAAACCACTAACTTAGATAAACTAGGGTTCTCAACCATAATTCCATTATCCGGTAGAACTAGTGTTTCCAAATTTTTCTCATATTATAATGCATATATATTTAGATAACACTGAGAGTATTATTATTATTTTTTCAAACCCTAGTTTTATCGTTGTTCTTCAGGAGTAGAGTGATCCTCAATAGTAACAACGATAATACCAGTAAGTTTTATTTTGATAAACCAAAGTCTTTGATAACCTTTCTTTTCTTTTGTGCTGAAATCTTCGTCTTGTTATTTATATCTAAAGCAAATCATGGCAGTTCGTAATCGAGACCGTAACTCTGATTCTTCAAGTAATAAGCTGGATTACTGAAGTAAAAGGATAAAGATGATTTCTCCTCAAGAAATACAGTCCAAAATCAGCCGTTCTAAGAAATAAGATCACAAAACTTGTGCATGGTATGCCTCTTGATCGTTTGAAAGCAACTCGTGAGTGTGCTCTAAACCTCGCGTTCACGATTAATGCTGAAGAAGAAGCACGAAGTAGAGAGGAAGAAGAAAATAGGGAGGTTGAGGACGAGAAACTCACAAATTATATGCAGAAGCGACATCTTCGATCAATTGCGAGAAAGAAAGAAGAAGAATAGATGGAGCGAGCGGTTTTCCCCTATAGCGTGCCCCAGATTCCTAAGTGGATGAATATCCTTCTAAGGAGGATCATGATGCTCATGTGGAATACGAGTCTGAGTCGTCCTCAGAAACTGAAGTCGATCGTGAAGCTGAGTGTGCTGACGCCTGGGACGACATACAGGCAGGTTCCATTGACCATGTTGATGATGAGGATCCCGAAGAAGATTCAGAAGAAGACCCTAATGGGATTCCAAATGAATACCTTGAAGTATAGGACCTTGTAGATAACTCCTATTGATGGTGATTTTTTTTGACAAGGGAGAAAATTGTAATATTCCCCTTTGTAAGGTTGTTTCTTTGCCTAGCTGCAGAAAGCATAATAATTTATTTCAAGCGTCAGAATTACGAGCACCACTTCTATCCTACATTCTGCAAAGAAATCGAGAAAAAATATTCATCTCCTGGCTAAACTAGCCCTGTAGCTCTTTGGAATATATATATATACCATAGAAATTTCAGAGCTTTATTCAACAAAAACCTCGTTATTTCATGTGCATCCATGCAAACTACTTGTATAAAACATGATATACTGATTATACAAAGTTGTGAACATTCAGAATAGAGGCGACACCATATCTGAACGATAATGCTAATTAGATGCATACCATGAAATATGCAGAGTCGCATCAAGCATAATTTTTATATTGCAAACTTCCACGACTGAATCTCTTGAAGGTGTTTTTTGTATGCACTGCACAAAATCAAGCATAAATGCTAGCAATTAAATCTCACAAGATTGAGAAACCCCAAATAGGCCATAATCATGGTCATGGCATTATTCAATGTCAATAACAGTGGCATGTAGGCAATAGTCCTGGCAATAACAATTACAGGCTTTAGTAATCCCTAGCTATGCCTCCAACACAAGTGTGTCAAAACAATAAAGGAGACAAAAAACAATAAAGTCGAAGCCACGAAGCTATCAAAGCCACAAAGTCACGGAGAAGTGCTGGCCGAAGAACTAAAGGAGATGGGCCACGGCTGGCAGCATCGCTAGCGCTGCTGCCACGTCCAAGCTCCACTGTTGTGCCTATGCTACGTGCTGCGCCTACGTTCCACTGCTGCGCCCACGCTCCATTGCTGCCATGCCAGGCTCCGCTGCTGCCGCGCCACGCTCTGCTATTGCGTCATTCTTTTATTTATGCTAGAACCATTCTTCGTAGTTAGCACGATTACTTAAGCCATTATTACGACAAAATTGGCATACAATCTACTAGAAGCATTATTTTACGACAAGAGTCATGGCTTTGGAGCGATGACTCCACCAACTTCTACGAGACATCAAAACCATATTACATGGGGATATAAAACATGGGGTTTGGTCTAGCGGTTACAACAACATGGGAGTAGCAATACCCCATGACAAGGAAGTTATAGAGTAAGTAGTAAGTTGGAGCGGCTGAAGACGTAATGGAGTAATGGTCTAGAAGTTTCCAGAAACTTCTGGAAACAAAGTGGACGGTTATTCCCACAACTTCCACCTCTCCATCTCCTCACAACTTCCACTACTTTACAAGGAAAGTGTGGTATCAAATCATAATAAATAGGCTGCTTAGCCAATTTCAAAACACAAGACAGAACCAAGAAGAGATAGAAAATCATTCTCACAAGCTCTGCAACTTATCTACCACAATACATAATTCTACAAAAAAAAAAATCAATTTCCTTTGCATCCCTCCCCTAAGTTCAACCTATATTCTCTCTTTGTAACCTAAGCAGAACAAATACAAATATCTAACTTGTTTGGATTTGTTTTGTACGATTTTGATTCTCGAACTTAAGAAGTACTTCAACAATACATTGTTTTTCGTAGGAGCAATTTTTATAGGTACAAACAGTTGGCGACCACAGTTGGAGATTAACATCTCGGTAATACAATTTTAATTATTTAAAAATGGTGCACCTTAGGTCAGGCTCAATAACCAATCCTATTTCAACAACCGCTACTAATACCGACAATATCAGTAGTGGGACTCCAGTTATCATTCATCGAAACACTACCACTGAAAATACCAAAACTCCTCTCCGTACCACTGAAGGTGTCAAAGACAAGGAGCAGGCATCACCATCCATAGCAGATTTGATGAAACGACAAGATACCTTGGTTGAAACCCAAGTAGACATGGCCAATACCCATAAGGAGGTCCTTACCTTTCTTAATACTTTAACAAAGCAGTTATCACCGCAGCAGCACTATCGTCAAATCGAACAATCCAAGAACACAACCGCCGGCGGTTCTAACACGTCAAAAGCTAATGCCCAAGGAGATGATAAGGTACAGATCATCGTTGACCGTGTACCAAAAAGGAGTCAACAATAACAAAACTTCGTCACTCGTGAAGACTTGGAAAATCTCTTGCGAAATCATGGAAATGAAAATTCATCTTCATTCCATCAACACCAACCCCCTTACCCAACATAAATTCAGAGGGTTGCACTGCCGAGCGGATACTCATCCTCTCCATTCTCATTATATGATGGCACCGGAAACGCTCGAGAACATGTTGCTCGATTCTTAGAGTCATTAGGAGTGCATGAATATAATCAAGTGCCACGGCTCAAAGAATTCTCGAAATCTCTTATGGGAAGAACCTACAGTTGGTACAACAACCTCCCTCCCAACAACATCTCTAGTTGGTCTCAGATGGTAAATATTTTTTTATAAAAAGTATTTCTTTTTCTCTAAGGAAATCACTCTTTCGGATCTAGGAAGAATGTTCCATAGAAACAACGAGCATCCCAACGAATACGTAAAGAGGTTCAGGTCACAAGCTCTCGACTGCCATGACCAGAACGTGACTGAGCAACAAATGGTGGAGATTTGCATTAATGGTATGATTCCTGTTTATCGTGGATTATTAGAAAATTTACAATTTCAAACCTTCTTTGAGCTATATGAGGCTGCAAAGAGATCATCAACAACTGCTCCAGCCTTGTTGGAAAGGACAAGGCCCACTAGAGAATAAAGTCATGGAGACACCCGTGGAAGTAGACGTTTGGTGAATAAACAACACTCTACCCAACACTCCATAGGTGTTGTCACTGATGAAGGATCCAAGAGGAAAGCATCACCTCAGTCAACATTACATGCCAAGTGCACTACATCATCCCTAGCAACAACATCGACACCAACTCAAGGAAAAGGCTCAGTCGAGACTCCGACCCAGTCGCAAAGAAACAAGATGGATCTAACAATCCCATATTTCCCCTATCACATGGAGGAGGTCCTCGAGTTGTTGGAATTATGGGTACAAAATAGAGATATCAAGTTACCTCATGTGCGACAACCGCCTACCGAAGAGGACATGTCAAATCCAAAATACTTTCACTTTCACAGATTCGTCAATCATCCCACAAGTAAATGCAACGGCTTGAGACACATATTTAGTGAAAAGATTTATTCGGGAGAGTTACGCATGGGGACTGAAGGTGTCCACAAAGATCCACTCCCCGTTAGGAGCTTCACCCTTTCTGGAGATTTTGTCAACAGGAATGTTCAATCCATGATGGAGCGCATATGTGAACTTCTTTACCCATCAAAGGCACATCACAAAGATATTTTTACAACCCTCAATCGTGTCGTGTCGAGCAAGCGCATACTCTTCGCCGAAAAATCTACCATGGATCCCATGCCCGCTTCAGGAGGCATAATCATCAAACACGATGAGAAACCTAGATGGGGACTCCTCACCATTGCTTGCCTCAAAGATACCCAATTCGAGCAAATACTAATTGATGCAGGCACCAATGTCAATATCATCACTATCAAGACTCTGAGAGCTGCAGGGATCTCCAGGAACGAAGCCGCGCACTCGCCAATCATAATCAAGAATTCTGAAGGGAAGTCTTTGAGCGCTTACGACTACATCACTCTTGAGGTAAATATGGGTGATTCCCGAACGCACGCCATATTCTACATCATTAAAGAGGATCCAAGTTATGATATGGTTCTGGGATGCCCATGGGTTCGTAGCAACAATATAGAAGCAAGTGAATCTCCTTTATCGACACCAGCATCTCCAATACTCTCAAACAAGCCAGCAAATCCCGAAGATGACCTATCAGACGAGTTTCGTCGCACAATAGAGTTGGATGTGAAGCAATTACTAGGAGAGGATACAACATCATATGTCCGAAGTTTTCTCACATAAGTAAGTCATATTCAATCAACTTCTTTGCAACCAGCAATCCCATGTCCCATCAAAGCCTGGGGACTTGACCCGGATATCAACCCTACTCTGACTCAGCGATGTGAATGGGAAGATGATCCTTTTTAAAATTTTATCGAATGGCTATGGATCGTCTCTACTAAAGATAAGCACCCGAGAATTTAGAATACATGTCATGAAGTTAAGGGGCCTGAACCCAATACCTTCCTTGTCGGAGATATAGTGGAAAAAATTACAGCCTCTCCTGAAGAAGAGCCATATCTCATCACCTAAACCATGATTGGTGGCTACTACAAACTGGCCAATACTGACAAGTCAGAAGAGGTGGTCATACATGGCAAGTGGCTTACAACTTACAACGCCTAAAATGTCATGTTGCCACCTCACAATATTTCCCTGTTTTATGCAATATTTGTAATTCCCCCAAAATGTTTGCAACATCTTGCATTCGTACTTAGGATTTTAATTTATTAATCAAGAAAAACATTATTTCCTTCAAAAAAAAAAACTTTTCTTTGCAAGTCATTCAAAAATCCCCACCTATTCAGAAAAATCCCAATATAAAACCACAAAGAGTCATACATCTCAAAACAAAAAAAAAATCGATAAAACTCAGAAAATCTAGAAAAATTCATTGAATACCGGTTCATCACCTTTGGAATACGCCTTATCCAACCTTCTAAAAAGCTCGGTAGCAAGCTTCAAGTCCCGAGAAAGCCTCTTAACTTCATGTCTATCCTTGGTGACCGTCTCTAAACTAGGAGTCCTGCCTCCTTCTTGCAAACGCTTCTCAATAGCTTCAAAATGACAACGTAGCCATGTGACATCAAGCTTACCCCTTTCAGACTTATCCAAAGCATCATTCCAGTCTTGAAGCACCATAACATAAATCTCTCTGCGTGGGAGATAAATCATCTCACGCACAATTGGCAGCAATACAATTACATCATTCTCCAGAGTACGATAGTTCTTGGGGTTACCTACGGAGAAATGGATGAACTTCTTCCATACTTTGGTATACAAATCAGTGTGGGAAGACGAGACAGTGAATCCACCAATGCATACGTAGTCAAGTCGAGTCCTATCAAACCTAAATTAAAATAAACTCCAGCATTCGGATATTCAATCGATACAGTCTCCATCATGTCAGCATTACATACAATGGTGTCACTCATAGTGTTTCCTTCAAAAATCGTATCCGTAAGAGATTTCCCAAGATTTCGATGTGGAAAAGATACATCACCAGTATCATGACTCATGGTAATTTCCAATCTTCCATCTACAAGTTCATCTCTCTGATTTGGTGCATTCTCCCCTTAAAACAGAGGGTATTGCAGAGATAATGAGCTAAAATAGCTTAAACACAAGGAATTGAAGCATGGATCATAAAGTTCATAAAATATGACAATTAGAAACCTAAACATTCATTAAAAAGTGTTTTGGGTCATGGCATATGGTTTAGAAAAGATATGAGTCATCTTATGAAAATATCGTCAGAAACGTCTTTAAATAACTCTCTGGAAGAACTGAAACTGGCGCCAATTGGTAAAGAATTTGGGGGTTATTTATATGAAAAATGATTCATATGGATGTCTATTAAAACATGCTAAAAGGTCCCGAAAATTGGAGAAGATATCTAATAAGGGAAGAGAAAACGGTCGACTACATGACAACTGAAAACCTACAGAATTCTGCTTGGAAAAATTATGGACGCTCGGTGTCAGGTCTTTTGCACCTAGAAAACGGACTCCAAATTCATAAATTCTTTATTTATAAGTTATCTCTATCTCTTATCTAAAGAATGAGAGTTCAAACACCTCATTCCGACTTCGGACGAAGATTCTATAGTCATTACGACAAGAAGACCTGAATCTGAATATTTTTTACGGCGAAAATCGCCAAAATTCTACATGAAATCATGTATGGTTCAACACATTTGGGGGTTAAAGAACTATAATTATGTCATTATAATTCCAAAACAATGAAGGAGGCTTACTTGGAGCTGTGACAAGTCATTAGGAGCAGAAGGCACCTCGAAATGTGATTCACTGCCAAGTTCTTCATTCTCAACCCCGAATTCTTTGATTACTTCAGTTCGGGTTGATTTCTCAAGTCCCTGGTCATCTTTATGTTCTTCCTCAAAGCTTCCAACCAAAATGGTGCTTTCTAACGTCGAAGTATTCATATTATTAGCCGTCTAAGCATAACAGTCATTTACAGGAATCAGAATCCATCAAATTCGGCAAGACATAGAATTATTATTCAGAAATTCCTAAAAGAAATTATACTTACAATATAAGGATCTAAAACACCAAGAAAAACTAGGACACCAAACTCAAAAGGTCGAACGCTCGAATCACTCTGACGAGTTACGTTCTCAGGCTATACAAAGATGCTTATCAGAATAAAAGTTTAAATATGCTTCATATAGAAAAGAAGACTAAGAAAAAATACAAGACACTTACTTTCTTCGAAGGACGGTCACCACTCCCAGGCATAATTACTCGTGGTCTCTTCTTCCTAGATTGAAGAGAAGTGCTTGCTGCAATGTTAGGAACAAAATGGTCCGGGAACCACGACTACGAGAGGCAAAGTTAAATATTTAATTACTAAAGTGAAAATATAATAATTAAATAAAAGATGATTTGAGATACCTGTGTCAAGATGACGATTGAAACACGCTTCAATTCAGAGGTAATCCTCAAATTCAGCTGAGCAGCTAACTCTTTTTCAGTAGGTTCACCGCGAACATCAGAAGGGCTACTCAACATGGACTTCTTGAGAAGAATAAGTTGTGCATTCCAGAAACCAACATACCCATTTGTACACACGTCCTTTTGTGTTGGCATGGAGAAAGGGAATACTTCGACTAGTAATACTACAGGCACCCTCAGAACCCTGAAGCACATCTATAGAAGGCATCGCAGTGCGATAACAAGGAATGGATTGATCAAAACCCATATGCCGAGCTTCCCTATCAATATTGTAGGATTGAATGATGCAGCTATCAAAAGAGAATGAATGAACAAATCCTAGGATACAACTATTTATGAAAGAAGCTTCACCAACACTAGCAATATTACTCTTATCACTTGGGCCAGAGTGTAAGACAATACCGGATCACTCAGCAAAAGTCCCTGATGGATTTACCTGAGGAAGCTTTGAACCCCAAGGTCTGAAATTCACTTTCTTCTCATTATCCATCAAACTAGTAAGATTAACAGGGGAAGGTTTCTTCTAACTCCAACAAAGTATTCTATCATATTCTGTCTTTTCACTTGGAAATAAAGGTTGAGTTTTTGGTGCGTACTCAGGGAAATGTTCCTAAAGCCAGGATTTCATGAACATAATATTAATAAAAGATTCTACCTTGGCATACACATTGGAAGTCTTCATGTCAAGAGTGAAAATATCTAAATGAGTATATAAAGTACCAGGGAACAAATTACCAAGAGGAAGAATCTTTCCACCAACAAGCGGAACAAGTAGAGCTTTCATTTGACCTTCAGGAGAATCTTACAATATGTCTCTAGAAAGCCAAAGCACAAGGAACGTAACAATACAAAGAGGATGATTAGCAGTGAGACCATCAACCCTTGTGCTGCCATTCCACCTACAGTTATTCCAAGTTGTATAATTCATATTATTCCAACAACGAGATATTCGCAACTCCCTCATCTTTGAACAAGGCGGATTCCATACTTCTTCTCATGCTCTGACAATTAAGGAATGCTACCAACAACTGGTGATATCAGCAGGACAACCACATCCTCCAAAGTGATTGTTAACTCGCCCCAAGTAAACGCTGCTAAATGAGTTGGATCGCACCAACGTGAGAAAAATGCAAGAAAACCCTTCATGTCTTTATGGATTTTCAAAGTCTCAGATATTCGCACGGCATGGAATATCTTAGCATTATCTAAAACAAGCTTCACCTGAGGATTCTTCAATATAGCTTTAGACCATCCTGCCCACTCAGACAAAGGAGTTTGGGATGTCTTGAAGTCAACAAACGAAGGCATGTATTCTCTTCTCTGCAAACAACACCTAACAAGGCCCTATGGATAAACACTCTGGGGCTGGGAAACACTATTGATATTCAGAATAAGAATACATGAAAAAACTTATCATGAATGCTGGGCACATCATCCAGAGAAAAAACATCAGAATTTTTGCTTCCGTCG
This sequence comes from Papaver californicum, assembly GCA_023531435.1. Classification (NCBI taxonomy): domain Eukaryota; kingdom Viridiplantae; phylum Streptophyta; class Magnoliopsida; order Ranunculales; family Papaveraceae; genus Papaver; species Papaver californicum. The sequence continues at coordinate 5,315,131 of JAJJMC010029502.1, forward strand.
CGATTAGAAGAAGTAGCAACAGCATCTTCGTGATTATTATACATATACAATGGGTAGAATAACATTCATATCATCAGCAAATGGACAATCACGCACAAGGTTTCATTCTATTTTATCTATATATAATATTGATATACAAATACATATATATATATATGAATTAAAATCAGCATAAAAAAATGATATAAAACCCTAACGTACCTGGTTGAAGCTTAACAAGGTTATAACAAAGCCATTGGAGGATTTCTACAATCAGAAACAACAATTGTGGAATTAGAGTTTACTTACAAGATGTTGTCAAGAGAAGACAATTATCAAATCAATGGCATAATTATCTAACGCAGTTGAAAAAGCAATGATAATTGAAGAAGCAATTTAATACTCACCCTAAAAGAACAAATAAGAGACAAAGAATGGAAGAAATATGTGAGTAATCACTCACGTAAAAGGCAAAAAAAAATAGTATTTCACGTGAGCACCAGTTCACGTAAAAAAATAAATATATGTTACCTGGTCGACGCCGGAAACCGGTAAGAAGTCGCCGACGGTGAATCAGCCACGCCTCACCAAATTACGCTCTTCAGACGATACTCTATTATCCTACAAGCATTACTGCATTAACTATTACTCCTTCAATTATTCAACGTCGTTGGTGCATTAGAATTCCTGGTAATATCTAATAACTAAACTTTTTTTGATTTATTTTGCTTATAACAGTAAAATAGTGTAAATAAAAGAGTCAAAATCACCATCTAGCGCTTACCACGAAACACATTATTGTTCCGTGCTAAGCAGAAGACTTAATGTTGATGGTGAGTTTTTTTGACGGGAGAAAATTGTAATATTTCTTTTGTAAGGTTGCTTCTTTGCATAGCTGCAGAAAGCATGAAATAAATATATAATAATTTATTTCAAGCGTCAGAATTACGAGCACTACTTCTATCCTACATTCAGCAAAGAAAAGGATATTCAGCTATGTACCAAAGGATATTCAGCTATGTACCAAAGAAATTTCAGAGCTTTATTCAACAAAAACCTCGTTATTTCATGTGCATCCATGCAAACTACTTGTATAAGAAAGAATATACTGATTATACAAAGTTGCGAACATTCAGAATAGAGGTGTGAGACCCCAAACATTTTTCTCGGGTTTAATTAAACTCATTTTCTGAATTCTGCACTTATAGTGCATACAACTCTAATATTCAAGTATTTCTAGGTTGCCTCTATAATAAGTCTTGATGCCTAAATAAGGAGTCTGCTTTAGTCAAATCCTCAGAGTGCCTGAATTCCAATACTCAAGGGCCTTTAACACTTTTAGGTTATCCCTTAACAGTATTAATGTACATGACTAGTAGACACCAAATGTTTTGAGCATGTTGGACACACGTCTAATAGAGTGTGCATCATGGGAATTTAAGTAATTTGACATGATTAAATTGAAAAAAAAAAAAAGAGAAACGGGGCTAGTCGGTTTTGCATTCTTCTTCTTCCATTTTTTTCTTCCACTTTATTCTTTTTATTTCTCTGGTGATTTTTCTTCTTCCATGAAAATTTATAGAACATATTTAAAATCACAAAATCAATGAAGATGAAGTTACTTCAAGTTGCTGATCACGTTCATGTTCGTTGATTTTGTAAATGGTTAGAGGAAGTTTTGTTCTTCACTTAAGATTCTGATTTGTGGCAAGTGGTTCTCACCCAAATGATCAAAATGAATCTCATCATCTTGCAAGTTCGTGTATTAAACTAAATGCATGTTGGGTTAGGTATTTTACTTTAAATTCTTCCTTGAATTGATGTTGTGAAAAACAGGAAAAATTAGGGTTCATATCAGTTTTGGGGTTTTTCCCCAAATCTTTTCTTAATGTCAAATTTATGATAAATTCTTGTCTGGGTATTTGTAACTTCACCTAATTTGTGTTTGATTAAATGCTCTACTATACAATTGCAATTGTACTAAGTATTGTATGCGAAGGTCATAGCTAGCAGTTAAAAGAAATATTCATTTTCAAATTTACAAAATGACAAACTCATAGATTGTTGATTACTGGGTCTGTGAAGTTCTTTCATTTGTGTCATCTAGACTTTTAATTACAATTTAAATGAGCATTCTACCGGACTTGATTATTTTTATATGGGTTTTGCATTAATAGCTGGCTAGTGGTGATTTTTGCTTGATTCTTATAACTTGATCCTACTATGAAATCCATGGTGTTGATGGTAGTATTAAGTTTTGGTTAAATGACTTGATTTCATGCCAATAAAGTGTCTGAATTCTTCATTGAGAAATATGGTCTATAATGTGTTTGGTAAAATGTCGAAATGAACTTTGTTTCGAAAGCTTAAATATCAAAAATATTTGAAAGGGACTCTTTTATATACATATATATTAAAAATGTTTTTTTTTTTGAATTGCCTTAGTGAGCTTTGTTGTTTGGTTAAGAGAAGCTCTGGATTGCTCTTGTAAGGCTTAAACACTTGAAGTACTAGTACGTAGAAAATAGTATAAAACTCTTAATTTGTGTTGCTACTGTGCGACTCATTCATGCATGGAGATTTTATGTGTTTAAATGTTATTTTTCCAAGAAAAACTGCAATTACAGTCAGCCAATGCACAGTCATAGAAATTTTGCTTTAAATTGTGAGTAGTGGTTGTAATCTATAGATTGGGATTAAACTTAGTAACAAAGTTGAGAGTGCAAGTCCAACTGATCTGGGATACAATGTCACAAAGGGGTACCGTGATCTATTGGATTGACGGCTGACTTAATTTCTCTTAAGTATAGAATTTATGCCTACGTTTGCAGTAACTAGCTAGCATTATGGTAGATGTAAAATATTAAAGCTATGAATGATATTCCGATCTGCATTTGTGAGTTAACTAAGAAATTAACAATGTAGGAATTTCAAGTCGATCGGATAAGATTTGCTACTGAAACATTTGTAAAAAATCGTGACTACATTCTGTAAACAGAAATCCTGTATAACCTTGTTTTTCTCACTATGATCTCATTGCAATAAATCTTTAATTCAGCTACCGGATCTCCATTTCATGTGGGTGGAGTTGTTTATGTGCCATATACATCTTTTAGTGGGTATTATTTCATATACTATTAGTTGATTTAATTGATAGGATATGAACTCGTATGATAAGATACAAATGACACTACTTAAATTCTAGATTAGTGTTGTTTTATAAGTAAATAGAAAATGATTACCAGAAACTTGACATTAATTTGGAGTATTTGGATGTCTCATTTGTGCCTGACATTATATAACGATTGGACCGGACCATCGAGAATGAATTGAGAAATGGTATGGGTGTGCTTATTTATAATAAGATTGTGTTGGTTGAGTTCTTTCATTTTGATTTTGAAAGCTTCACTTAACTTCGAATATATTGTTGTCTAACTTAACTTTAAAACAGATGTGCCCTTAATATTGTTAAAGTATACTGTGTACACATTATGTTTTCTATTGTCTACGAGAACTATAACTTAAATGTACATAATAGCTACATATCTTGGACTGTTGGTAAACTTGGTTATGTCGAGATTGAAGGGTCTGATTTGTTTTGGGGACCACTGTATATAAAGTTTCGTTGGTCGTCAATTCTAAATAAACTGGCAGGTCTTAGTCGATGCTTAAGGATGTCTTTTGATGCCTAACGTGTACAGCCGGTGTAGGATAGAGTGATGTGCTGATGTTGGTACTAATTTATCCACTGTTTAAGATTTGTTGGTACCTAGTGAACTATGATGTATTCGCTGATATGGTTTATATGATCAGCCTTTGTCATATTAGGACTAAAGTGGCATGCCTATATGATAGTGTATTGTTCCTTTTGCTAGACTTTTCAGTGGAACTTTGAGTACTGTTTTGTGGGAAATATCATTGGAAACAAAGCTAAATTAAGCTGTGTACAGGCTGGTGTTGCATTAGATGACCATGTGATGTTGACTTGGTGCTTTTAGTCTCATTGTCTAAATATTTAGTATTATATTTTGTGATTTTAACTTCTGTTGTAACTTGAAGTATTCATTCATCTTTGTGCTCGTTTGTGTTTTATATGGTCGTATGTGTGAATGCAGATTCCATTTTAATTGTTCACTTCTTTTGATCTTGCTTCCATTAATATTATATACTAGGAATGACAATCGATAGTATTTGTTAATATATATTACTGTACAGTAGAGATGTACATAATAACCAAGTTAATAGTTTGTTCCGTGTACACTCTAGTGGCATCTTTGTTGTTTATGCTCATAAATATTATCATGCGAGTATCCGGATTTTGGTCCATTATTTCTTGACTGATTTGAACTTCAGAAATAACTGTTAACTTGGATGTATATTGATCTGCATATTTTGTCCGGGTTTGGTTATCACAGTAACCATTGGAATTGGCTTCCAGTGATTGTTAAACGCTGGAGTGGAATCAGTTTATTTGATATCGATAAGAGATAGTAGCAACAATTGTGGGTAGTTCATACTATCTAATCGAAGGTTGACGAACTACGGTCGTGCTTGATCCCTTCGAGCAACAGAGAGGGTACGTAGGCATCCGCTGTGCGGTTCAGCACAACTTCATGACGTTGTTCATATCGTCTAAAAAGGGTTGGTTGTTGCTTGGCAGTTCATACCATCTATTCGGAGATGATTGCAATCTTAGCAATTTATATCGTTAGTAAGAGGTAGTTGCAGTTAGCCAACTGGCTGTTCATACTACCTTGAGAGATGATTGTAACCTCTTCGAGGTTGTTCATATCATCTAATAAGAAATAAAAGGTGACTGTGGATACCAACTCATATCACCAAATGAGACTTGGAGATGATTGTTGCCATTTAGAGGAAATTCGTATCATCTGAGAAGAATGGTAGTTGTTTATGATGGCAGTTCATACCATTGATATGGAAATGATTACTAACTCTCTTGAGTAGTTCATATCATTTGTAAAAGATGGTCTGTTGAGCTTGACCTAGTACTGTGAATTGTCAAGCCCACTGGGGCTCTCACCTACAGGTGGATATCCGAAAGACCGTCGCTAGAATGGTGGTAGACAACGGGACTGATCATCCCCACCCGTCGCTGGAACGGTGTGTGTTGTCAGGCCTGCTAGCTCCCACTTACGAGTGACCGACTACTCTGGATGGAGATATTATATCTTCATAATGAAACGATGGGAATCATATGTAGGATTCGATGACCCTTGAAATATAAAAGTTATGATTGCATGCTTATAAAGTAATTTGGAATAAATCGATGAACATTTGTTTGGAAAAATTTAATTGGTCCTAAAATATTTTTTTGAAAGCCCGATTTTTTTCCTGGTGGCGTATCGGAAAGTTGGAGCTGGCCTAATGGACCGAAATCCGACCCATTGGAAGCAAAAAATTTCCGGCATGTCACAAGAGGCGACGCCATATCTGAATGTGAACGCTAATTAGATGCATACCATCTGATTTGCGGAGTCGCATCAAGCATAATTTCAAGATTGCAAACTTCCATGGTTGAATCTCTTGAAGGTGTTCTTTATGCACTGCACAAAAATCAAGCATAAATGCTAGCAATTAAATCTCACAAGATTGAGAAACCCCAAATAAGCCATAGTCATGGTCATGGCATTACACTAGTACAAATTTGGACTTATGTAACAGTTAAAAACTGTCACCAAAATACTTATGTGATAGTTTTAAAAAATTATTGCACTGTCATTAATGGCTCTGTTACGAAAGGGTTTATAAGAAACTGTCACGGAATCATAACTATTAGTATCAATTTTTTCATAAACCTGTCATTGTTGATAATATATAATAACATTTTCTAAATAAAACTGTCATGGATAACTTAATTTGTTTTACTAAGGTGACAGTTTCTCCATAATTTCTTTTACTAAGGTGACAGTTTCTCCATAAAAATTGTCATGGATAACTTAATTTCTTTTACTAAGGTGACAGTTTCTACATAAAAACTATCATTAAAAACTTAACTTCTTAGACTAAAACTGTCATAGAAGAGTCAACTTTGTAGAAGGCTAATTTGTAGCAAACTAGTTACTGACACTGCTCAATAAAATTATAGAAAGAAAATTTAGCTTTTAATAAAATTGTCATTAGATTACTCAATAAACTGTTTAACAGATGGCTAGTACGGAACTAGTAAGTTCAAATAAAATAAGTTAACTAGAAGTGAATGTACTACATAATTCAAAAGACTTGATATGAAAGTAGTCTTATATAGTACTAACTAAAATAAATTAACAATGAAGTGTTGTTTGAAACCGCATCCATTTTCCGAAGTGCTGATCGAAATATACTCATGCCAATTCATGTCCCTAAGTAACAGAACAAGTTTAGCGTAGGATGGTTGAGAACATCAAGGCTGACATCCTTGTCAAATGCAGTAACATTACCTGCATCACAAACCATAAAATACTTTGAATCCTCCATATTGAACTTGAATCATTGCCAAAAGTAAGAACAAGATTAACTATTGCTATGAGAACCAAATTCAGTTTCCCTCTTTGGCACACACGAAGAGACTTACAACGATGCATCTAATCAAGAAACAAGTGCAACATATCCCTGTTACAAACCCAACCTGCCAAGAAGATGAGTTAAAAATGCGAATGTGTGTTATCCTGGCAAAGAACGAGTTATACAGTGTGGAATCTGGCATTTTTATAAACATAAAACATAAAATAATTCCACAATATGAACCATGCACATTTGCATAAATGTCCATTTGGAAGACATGAATCCTGATAGTTCAAGGGTTCTTGTACTCGGTACAGAGTGTAAATGTATTTAAAATAAACTATATCCCCTCGCAATCACCTACAAAAATGACACAAATAATTTTTCTTTTTTTAGGTTCAATCAAGCATAACAGGTACAAGGACAATAAAGACTTTTGAGTAAGTACCTCATTCAATTTGTTTTGAAGACCTTTAGATTCGATTGTGAAGCGCATCAGCAAGTAAAATAGCCTAAAACAAGAATACAGATTGGCAAATGTTACCCCGACAAAGCAATCTAAAAATTCATGAAGTAGATATTTGTCATTAAGATTAGTGGATACCTGCCACCATATACCAAGAATCCCATAGCAGCAAAGAAAGAAATAGTTGCACATAGTACACTGTTGTCAGCACTAGAGCACACCTAAAACACTTCAGTTTTTCTAAAAATGATTATTATACTGCTCACTCAAAACTCCTACACAAGCATTTAACTAAATAGAATTTGCACCATGTTCTCGGGGAAAAAGTGCTGAAGATACGTAAAACTTTCAGCAAGAAGTCTCAATCAGAATCTTAAAAAACAATCACCTGATAAAAATAGCTTAGCAATTTCCACGGAGACGGGACTTTGAGATAGTTTTACAGCAAACCAAATGCATATCTATCACCACAAAACAAAATAAAAGTTAGAACAGTACTCCCTGCTTAGACAAGAAACACGAGACAAACTTGTAGTTACCAACCAACTTTCCATTGTGAATACAAATTTACAAAATACAAAAAGAAAAAAAGAGAGAAGAGTTTTTCACATCACCTGTATAAAGTATACAATTCCATTGATCGTCAAGTAAGCAGGCCTCAATTTATTTATAGGAAGGCTCCTTGCCTGAGTAGAAATGTGGAAAGAACTAAAATATGGAACTAAATCCTCCATCAGAAGGAATAGTTAAATGTACTTATAATGAACTAAATATCTGATCATATATCTCTGCCAAAAATAAAACAAGCAGTGTATACGTCGAAAAAAAAAAACCTAGGCAGATCCAATAGTGCCATTTCCAGGACCTGCATGATAATGGTTGTTTCAGACATATACACTAAAAAGATAAGAGAAATGATAGATACACTTTACTAATGTTTGGCAGCTAAAGTGAGGATTGGCTGAGGATTCATATCAGGACTGCTACTGGGTCTGCTTTCAGGGATATCGTCTTTGCAGATATATTCTTGCTCGGAACTCGTGAAGTAAGGTTCTGGGCCTGAACTTGAGGTCACTTCATCGTTACTGGTTGTACTCTTCTGAAGATCCAGAATTGCCTCATATGTTTCAACATAGTATGCTACAGATCCATAATTATATTCTTAGTTTTCAGTTGAGTGATCAGATGACCTGGCCGAGTGAAGATATGAAGGAAATGAGGAACCATATGGTGGACGAGAATTAGAACTTGCAGGGCAGGAGAGTCTTTCTTTTGGACTTATCAAGTCCGACAAACTGGAGTTGTTCTGTTCCTTCAACTTAATTAATGGTTCTGTTCCTTCAACTTAATTATTTTCTGACACGTTTCTGCAAATGTCATATCAAGAATGACATACTTCATAATGCACAAACCATTTTTCACATCCCAATTCTACTGCTAGGGTTTCAAGTGGCAACTAACAACTAAATAGTACTCTCACGCACAAGGTTGAAGCTCGATATGGTTTTTTCCACAACATATACCCCATTGAGTTTCTAAACTCTCACTAACAGTACTAATGTTTAGTTCGTAGACTGAGATCTCTGTCGGCAAGGGCACGAAGTTATTCTTGCTGCCAAAAAGGTGTGCACCTAAGCTGGGACTGTACCTAACTAGCCAAAGACTACAGCTGCTCAGAATTCACTACAACAAATGTAATTATGTACTTCTCGTATAACTAACAAACATATTACCCCATAACAGAACGGCTAAGTAACCTATGAGAACACCCAAATCAAAATCCCAAAAGGCGTTCTTGACCTCAATTATTAATCTCTTCTCCTCGACATATAGTTATGCATCCATAAATCAAGTTTTGCACTACTATTAGCCATTTTGCATATGCATTTTCTTTCAACAATGATACGCCAAATGAAAATCCAAACTTACCTACAATTCCACGGGGGACAAGTAAATAACCCACGTTAGTATCAACATCAGGTTTTTGCTTAGTATTCGACTTAGCAGAAGCTGGTGTATTACTCCCAGGCTTCAAAGCCCCCTTAGGTCCATATTTCTCCTGAAAAAACACAAAACCCAAAATCCAAATTCCAATCAGATCATCACAAACACCATCAAACTAGTTAAAATCAACCGATTTGGTATTAAAAACAAACCATTTCAGAAATGCATTGAGTATGAGCTTGAACAGTATCTTTATTAAGTGTTACTCCATAATCAATACACGATAAATGCATAAAAACAATGAATTAACAAACAAAACTTCAATTAGTAATCAAAGAACAAATTGGGGGGTGTTCATAAACATAATTCGGGTTTAGGAAACAAAGAAGAAAAAAGCACAGACCTTGTAAGCAGAAATGTCAAGTGAAGTGAGGTGTGTTGAGGACTGTAGTGATCTGTGAGGCCATATTCCAAAATGTTTGGTTCGACATGTGTAAAGTGACCTGGCAATGATCTCGTCGAAACAATTTCTTGCAATATATCGACAAAATCTTCCATGACTTTTCTGGATTTGTTGAGTGATGAAAGGGAAAAATACTCCACCTGCAAAAGAAGCAATTAGCTAAGTTTTTATTATAAAAGAACCCTTTCGATGGCAAAAGTAATCTTTTCTCCAACGAAGCTAATTGTGTTCATTTTTAACTGTCGATAATAACTAGCTAAAAATTAGAATCCATTGCGGGGAAAAACTAGTATTTCAACTGATTTTTCAATCGAATTCTCACGGCTGACAGTCAACGGCCGTATTATTCATACTGAAAGCCTACATTATAACATGATCTCAAATGAAGTATGAATGAGAGTATAAGTTACCTCCATAGCAATTCCCCTCAGATTTTCCTCATGAGCAGTAAGTGCAGCTTTTCCAACTCTTAATTAGAAATCCCCGAGCTGATATTGAAACCCCAGTAAGAAGAAGTATGGTGCAGCAAACGATTAACAAAACTGAAAAACTTTCAGATTTGGCTTTTGAATGCAGAACATGAAAAAAGTCAAAACCAAACCTACAAACTGAAGATGAACTAAATAAAAATATTTAGAATGTTAGCCATGGAAACTAAATAAGAAGAACACACTTAACAGAAGTATGTACCTGAGATATCACGCGATGAATACATTTGACCACACTAATTTCATGGAACACCGACTAGAGAAAGTGTGAAGTGTGATATATTGGCCATAAATCAATCCCAAGTAGAATAGTTAGCTGTAAAGACTTTACCTGTAAAAGTTCCTTTTCTTGAGAGGCCTTCCACTGGCGAAATTGCTATGCCTCTTGTTTAATCCTGTGTTGAAGTTGGACCTGTAAATTTATAAACGATTAACAACACATAAATTTATAAACCATTAACAATACATAAATTTATAAAATCCAGCATAGTAATCGGGATAACTGAAGCGATAGTGTTTTTCATGTTAAATAGACAAAGTGAGACAAAACAAGAAACCTTTTCCCCAGAAAAAACCAAAATACAGAAGGGAAAACATATTCATCATTACATCAACATCCAACCTGCAATCTACAGAACCGACCAAAAATTCAAGTGCAAAACTAGAACCTAATAAGTTAACATCTCTATCTCTCTTATTCCCGTTTGCAAGCTTCCTGGGTGATATAGAAAGTTGGTTAAAAGACAAAGATTTTTTTCACTAACAGATTTCAGAAATATTTAATTTCACTTAGAACCATGAGAAGAACACACTGACGACAAAAGATGACTACCATGTTGCAACTGTTTAGGATGGCATAATGTTATGTCCACTCTTCCAGTCAGAACGACGTGCTTCCACTGTCATCTACAATAGATCAAATAGGTTAGGAAAAAAGAAAACAATTCGTATAATTTTTTTTACAAGTACAGCTATGTTTAAATGCATGCGTCTCTTACAGTCTGGGATGCAACAGTGTGTTTTCCATAACCTAGTAATATCATTAGTTCTTGAATTTCTATTCAGGACCACATGTGCATATAAACAAAAGAGAAATACTACCTTTCCAGTTCTGTTAGGAACGTTACATCACCATGAACCGTCTGTAAACTAAGTCAGATTACAACTTAATTGTATTCCAGATGCTTAACCTTTTGAAAAATCTAAACCATAAGAAACCAGACCTTGGTATAGAAGGCTAAATACTAAATGAATCCAATCATGCCCTGCAAGATTCGAGAATACCCCATAATTAAATGTCACTACAACTTCATTTCAAAATTATAACCTTATAAAAAATGGAGATATAACTCACAGAAATCCCCTATCGTTCTTCAGTATTTACTGATGAAAGCCTTGACAGTAACATGTAAGTCTCAAGTGATGGTTAATATTTTTATTTATCCTGAAAATGTAACACACAAAAAAGCATATAAAAGAAAACTGGAGTCACTTGTAAAGATTCGTCAAATCCATCTTTATACCAACCTGATAAGAAACTCAAGCGTCAGTGGTTAACATTCGATGATGGGTATTTAGTGTTTACTAGGAAATCAAAAATCACCAGCCGATTTTTGACGAAGAGACGCGATTTTACACAATCAGTTAACATTATCTCGACTAGAAGAGGGTAAATCACACCAAAGTAGTTCCTCGTTTTGTCATAGCTCCACGAATAAAAGTCTATCCAATCATAAAGTAACAACATTGGGCACTGTAATCAAATTAGCCTAGTGTAACCACAACGAAGGAGAAGCAAAAGACATAGTGCTGTAGAGGAGCTTACCTCCAAACTAAGTTACACATTGCCTAATTTCCCAGTCACGACACGTCTTTCCTACAGAAAAAAATCAGATTAAAAAGAATAAGATGGCTTCTCTAAACATAATTAGACCTAACTCGATATAAATGAAACAACTTTCGAGCGTTTCAGAAACTATACAAAATGTTCAAATGATGGTACTGAAAGAAACTATGCATATATATCCACAAATTGACCAATCCCTTAGTAGATAAACTTTTATAATACTTGGCTCCAGTAGAACAACAACACAATCTCTTAAAGACCAGACTCCATAAAGCAGACCTATGTAGTCTCTGCAAAATCTGTTGGGAAAAAAATAACAGAAAAAGAATCAAACCCTGGTAACATCCATGAATAAATGTAATGTTAGTCTATCAGATTCTGCTGAATTAGGTGAAGTTAAATTAACCGGAGAAAATGCACAAACATAAATAGCTAAAATTGATTTTTTTGCCTGAACTTGAGTGTGTTCTTGAGGAAACCAGTGATAAGATCCTTGTTGGTATGCATCTTTATCCTATTCCAGATGTTGTATGAGACCATGATAGTTGAAACACCCTTGTAGACTGAATTACGGTAAGCGGGCATGTGAATATCGAACAATCCTTTTCTACTAATCACGGTGTTATTTTCGTTGATTCCCTTAGTGGTGCCACCATCACCAACAAAGTGCTTAGTACAAGCTGCCACATTGTTCCTGCAATACATAAGAAAATGTTTTTGTGAGAAATGATTGAGGCCACTGAAGAAAAAGTACATATATTTAGAGAAAGTTGTTGTGCTCTTACTTCCCCGCAACGTAAGGAACGCCTTTTGCATATTTCTTAGGGATCTCTCCTTGTAAACCAGATATGATGTCTGTCATTAGCTGCACAATTTTGGGATCTTCACTATAGCTCTCGTAACACCAACACCATCTTGGGTCTCTACAAACCTGCACGGCTCAAAATGGAAGTTCAGTGGTCAGGGAAACCTCTGAACTCTATAGCATAGCTGAAAATTGATACAACTATTGCGAGTGAGCACCCTTTTGGAACCCATTTACCATATTTACCCAATCTTTAGCAGTGGATTGAGGAGCTGGCACACTTCCTCCTCCATTCAATACACTCCCTAATGAACATAATAGTGCATTACTGTTAGAACCTGCGTTCTTATAACACTATGAATGAAAGATTATGGTTTAAGAGCTTTACCAATAAATCAATTCTTGATTGCAGATGCAACACCTCGTTCGATCTGCGTCATTTGTCCGACTTCTCCTCCAATGTCATTCTCTTCCTCAAATCTCTGACTCGAGCACCTGTTGGTTGTTTAGGATCTATGTACCTTATGTATTTGTCTGTCGTTGTAATGGAAGTGAAGCAACTGATCAACAGCAGAAGACCCATTACCAGGATCGTATTCTTCGCCATCATTGCGAGAGATAATTCTGCCAGTCCTGAGTTGATTAGTAACAAACATAAAAACTTGGATCTAGAAATGCTAAGGTTATGAAAGTTAGAAAGGAACAACTTACAGTGAGTAAATGAAGTAGTAGTATGATGAAACAAAATCTGCCAAACTGCAATTCTTAGACTTTCCTTCATACCACTGCTTCTATAATCGCCATTCACAATCATTAATTCTGTAATGAATAATCAGATTTTAACTAATTTATGAAAAAATTATAAGAACCCCATGAAATTAAACTCAAAACTTACTTGAATCACAACAACTTTAGATTGTTATCATCAGGAGAAGGATCTGCATATGATGAAACAACACCATTTTCAGTGATTTGTGGTGATAAAGAAGGTGAAGAAGTAACAAAATTAAACTATTATAGAAGATGAATAGAGTACCACAATTGTACACGAGTTAAAGCAAAAGAAAAACCCTAGATTTTTCTTAAGAGAAAGATTAGGTTTTTGATTTAACGGAAACGGAGAGATGGGTAATAGTATAGAAAAATTATGGTTTTCCAAACAAAAAGATAGGCGAAGGTGTATATAGAGCCACTTCCAGAAGTTAGAAAACGAACTAACTATCACTTTACAAACCACTGCTACAGCAGCAGTTTTTGATTAAAACTGTTACTAAAATAAAATGAATTTAATTAAAAAAATTGTCATATATAGTTATATACTTCTATAACATTTCTTATAAAAACTGTTACTATTGCTTAAGAATCGTAGCAGTTTATAACTGTTATTGTACATCAATATACACTAACAGTTTTCTACAAAAACTGTCATGGTATAATTATTAAGTAACAGTTAGTAAACTGTCACAGTTTTATACCATTATTAGTGTGAGTTTTTATAAGAAACTGTCGCGTATATCCCGTAGCTTATTCTTTTATGACATGTATTTCTTGAACTGTCATGATTAAGAATTTCGAACTGTCACGGAAGCCCAAATTTGTACTAGTGTTAGTCAATGTCAATAATAGTGGCATGTATGCAATATCCCTGGCAACAAAAGTACATGATTTAGTAATCCCTAGCTATGCCCCCAACACAAGTGTGTCAAAACAATAAAGGTGACAAAAAGCAATAAAGTCAAAGCCACAAAGCTACCAAAGCCACAAAGTCATGGAGAGGTGCTGGGTGAAGAACTAAAGGAGATGGGTCACAGCTGGCAGCAGCGCTAGCGCTGCTGCCACGCCCACGCTTCGTTACTGCTGCACCACGTTCCATTGCTGCCGCGCCAAGCTTCGCTGCTTCCGCGCCATGCTCTGCTGCTGCGTCATTCTTTTATTCATGCTAGAACCATTCTTCGTAGTTAGCACCATTAATTAAGCCATTATTACGACAAAATTGGCATAAAATCTACTAGAAGTATTATTTTACGACAAGACTCATGTTTTTGAAGCCATGACTCCACCAACTCCTACGAGACATCAAAATCATATTACATGGGAGATAAAACATGAGGTTTGGTCTGGAAGTTATAGCAGCAAGGGCGTAGCAATACCCCATGGAAGTGATAAGTTGGAGTAGATGAAGAGACAAAGTGCACGACTATTCCTACAACTTCCACCTCTCCATCTCCCCACAACTTCCGCTATTTTACAAGGAATGTGTGTGGTATCAAATCATAATAAATAAGCTGCTTAGCCAATTTTAAAACATAAGACAAAACCGAGAAGAGATAAAAAAATCTTTCACACAAACTCTGTAACTTATCTACCACAACATACAATTCCTTTGATTTCCTTTGCTTCCCTCCCCTAAGATCAAACTATCTCCTCTCTTTGTAACCGAAGAAGAACAAATACAAATATCTAATTTGTTTGGATTTGTTTTGTACGATTTTGATTCTCGAACCTAAAAAGTACTTTAACAATATATTGTTTTGCCTATGAGCAATTTTTTTAGGTACAAACAACTCCGAAGAAGATTCTGAAGAAGACCGAGAAGAAGAATAACGTGATTCTGATGAGGAGGGTGATGACAAATACGACTCCAACTCGGATTCCGAGTCTTGTGATTGATTTTTCCTTAGTTACTTTGTCGTAGCTTCTTATACTTATGTGTTTCATAGATATCCTCTTTAAATTAAAAATTTCTTGTATGGCCGTTATGATGGAACCATACCTTTCCTTTACTACCTTTCATGAATTTGCATCAATGTCTTCACGTCTTGAGATCAATGAATGAATGACTATATATTGAAAATTTCGTTAATTTTCGTCATAAATTTTCAGAATTATAGTACTTGAGAAAAATGCTATAGAATCTCCATACGACCTTCTCTTTGGATGATTGACCCCTCTATCTTTATTTAAAAATAATTTCCTACGTAAAAATCCAAGTTTTGAGATTGTTTGGGTCATCAAAACGACCTAACAGTAAAATTCATGTAGTATCTAAGAAAATTATGACAGTTTTCGGACCCGATAGTGCTAGCCGTTTTTTCCATAACTCTTAGCTCCTTTATCCATTTGATGCGAACATGTTGTAGTAGACATCAATATGAAACTTTTGACATAAGAATCGTGCCTAAATTCCTCACCAATTGTCGCCAGCTTCAGGGTTTTCAAGAGGCAATGTAAATTGCTTCTGATGCATTTTCGTAAAACATCTTGTAATTGTTCCAACTCATATAATTCTTCAAATACCACTTTGTAATTAATGTATATGATGTTTATGAGTATGTATAATGAGTTTTGTGGTTTATGTTCAAAATTTTGTTTGAAGCTGTTCTGTCCTAATACGTTTGTAGCCCCTCTACTTTTAGGGGGGGGACGGTTCAAGAAATAGAGATGAAATAATTAACAAGAGGAAGGAGATTACAAGGAATTATAGTGTTGATATCATTCCCATTCAATTTCAAGACCAAGAGATGAGATTTACTTGATGCATTTCTCCGAGCACGGTATTCCACACAGTAGTGTCTCAGGATTGTAGTGATTGGGTGTCTCTGGCACGAGCATTGATTCTTTCTTCTGATAAGACTCTTGTATATGTGTAGATTCCTATCTTGCTGGGAACTTATGAAAACCCAGAAGCAAATTCGAGGGTGGGTTTGAGATTTAAGGTGCGAAGTGCATTTCTGAGAGAATTGAGTTAGCTTTGGAAGGCTTATTTGGAGGTGAGTCTTTGTGCATTCTGGAAGAGCCGTGTTTTTTTTTTTTGGGCGAATCACAAAGATTCTTTTCTTAAGATAACAATACTTTAATTAATGAAACTGAAACCCTAAGGATGCCTATAATGATTCTTATAGGCATATTGGAGGAAATTGTAAATATTGCATGAAAAACAGAGAAATATGGATAATAGCAGGATGTTCAGTTGAAATCCTTGAGCCATTTTCCGTGAATGACTTATGTGCCAGGCTTTCCTTCTGCAGTGACCAACCTATAGTAGTCGTTGGTAGTGTCCCACGAAATTCCGTATGGCCCTTTCCAGTTAGAGGAGCGCTGACGTTTTGATGCTTTGAGAACCAAATCCCCTACCCGGAAAACATTCGGCTTGATGGTTTTGGCCTTGTAAATCTTCTGTTCATATAGCCGAACCTCTTCTCTAATATTTCTCAGATCATATATGAGGGAGAATATCTTTGAGAATTCTGATGGTTCATAAAAGGCGGGAGTGGTCTCTGCCCATTTGTTGAAGTATTGAGATGGAGTAGCCACCCATTCGTAACAACAGGCTAAAGCACGACTATCGTTTCTAGCAAGGTTTTGTCCCCATTCTGCTGACTTGTGAGGATGTTTCAATGATAAGGAAGATGGGTAAGAGCTACCTAAGTACGATATCTATTGAATAAGTTGATATACTCTTAGTCGGTGCTTGATTCCCTGTCATGGCTTTGTGTAACTGGTATTCTTCCAGGTACAAAGACAAATTCTTTCTAAAACTGGGTTTGACTCCAGGAAAATGGCGCTTAACTCGAGGCGGAACTTCTGGTCGGGTTTTTATGATGGCTGCAGATTGTTGAAGCTAGGAACGTCCCAGAAACATATCACAATTAAGCTTCCCTTTGACGATGTGGAATGTGGTACTTGTTTGAGTAGTTCCTGTCACTATTGTGAGAGTGACATATTCGTAAACATCTCTGGTTACCCCTTCAGGATCTCTGATTGTTATCGACGAGCGTGTAGCTTCTTATCGAGTTACTCCTGCTGCTTTCAGAGTCGTGACGCTGATAACATTGACATCCATGCCAGCATCAACTAATGTCCTTCTAAACTTAACATCTTTGAGGCGTGTAATAGTGAAAAGTCCCCGGTCGCGCTCTTCATCATTCTGATCAACCATGTCTCCCAAAGGAAGCTTGTCTTGGGTGTAAGTGCTTTTAGCAAGATATGGTAGGCGCTCACCATGTTTTTTTATTATATTAGATTTTCTCGAGGACTAGCAAATAATAAGTTTGGGGGTATTTGATAGACACATTTTTGTGTATAATTTGTCCGTAATTATCTATTTTGTTAGTTCTCGATTTTGACTTATTGTGTGATTTTATGTGTTTGTAGGTATTTTGGAAAAATAAACATTTGTGGAAAAATTGGCTTAAAAAGTGATTAAAGCACCCCGAGAAAAAAATTACTAAAGGCACCTGCATTTTGGATTGGGGGCACCCCCTTCTTATTTCAAAAACCCAAAAATGGAGGGAGCCTTTCTGACCCGTGAAGAGAGTTTCTGATTGTTTTCAAAGACGAAATTTATGGAGTTTAAAGTCTGTTTGGATATCTAAAAGGGAAAAGTAATCAAAGGAGGTTAAAAACACATCATAGGAAAGAGTTTCATGTTGTAAAACTTGGTTGGAAACAGGTCTTCATCCGGAGAGTAAATTGGTTTCGGATTTGGATTAAATCGAGTTTTGGTCTGTTTTGGAGAGTTGTTTTTAATCCTTATCGAATCAGGAGAATATATAAGGTTTACAAAACCTATAAATAGCAACAGATCGAAGATAGGGGGGGAGTTTTGGCCGGAAAACAAGAGGAAGGAATTATCTTAGAGATTCTTTGCTCCTGTGGTGTAGAAAAAGGTTGTATCAAGTCATAAAAGAGATTAGGAAGGTTGGGTCGAGCTCAGAAAGCTAAACAAAGCAAAGAAAATCAATTCAGGAACTTTCTGTGTGGCTGTTGCTGAAGAAGACGTGAAGAATATAGAAAAGGCAACGGTTTTTTCAACCCATCAGCAACGTTTATCTTCAGCAACAACGGTTTATTCAACCCATCAGCAACATTTATCTTCAGCTTCACAACATTTATCTTCAGCTTCATTGCAACAGTTAATCAGTAACGCTCAGAAAACATTACAGATTTCTTGTTTTATTATTTTTAGCTTCTTTTCTTCTTCTCAAGCACTTGTGAGCCATGTACCAATCTTTTTAGAGTGTTTTGAGCATGATGATCTAAAACCAATCACTGGGACGACGGAGGAAGTAATTTTTCCAACAATAAGTGCTATATTTTTATTTTATTAATTTTTTTTGCAATTCTTTTATGATTATTTGCTTTGAATTAAATTTGAAAAAATATTTTTTATCCATTAGTTGTGTTTTCTTTTGATGGGTTATGCTTAGTTTAGAGCTATTGATGTCTCATACTTTTGATTTACAACTATTATTTTAAAAATCTACTTTGTCAATATTTAGAATCAATTGAATGTATGAGTTGCAAAATAATTGTTAAATATTAAATCACTTGAAATATTGGCTAATGGTGAAATCCTTAGTCTCACTTTCCATAATCTGAATTCAATTCTACTTTAACTTTATGTATTTTCATTATTAAATATTAGGTTTAAAAATCAAATCTTTACAAGTCTGAGTATTGAATCTTTTACCACTATTTCTAAAATACATCAGCTAGCACTAAGTCAAGGGCGCTAGTGCCAAAGGCGCTTGTTTCCGAAGACGTTTGCCAAAGACGTTGATGCAAAGACGCTGGTAACTGAGTCTAAGACGCTTGTTAGGATGGACTCTGTCCAAGGACGCGCTAGGCTGAGACATTAGCCAAGGACACGCTAGCTGAGACACGCTAGTGCCAATCCGCTTTGCCAAGGCCTTTTGTTAGGTAAGACACACTTGGCTGGGAAGTTAGCACTTTTAGCGCTAGGGCAAGAGTTAGATCCAATGCGTTGTCAGGCCAAGAGGGGCTAGTGTTATCTTGAAGCCAATACAAGAAAAGGCTAGGGTTAGCCTAGTTGAGAGGCACAATAAATTTTTGGAGACATTGCTCTTTGTTTGTGGCGCGTCCAAGAAGAGTCGCGCATAATTCGTGGCTTATCTTTGATCAAAGTGCTAAAGTGGCATATTTTAGGCGCATGAGAGCAATTTGTGATGTGTTCGTTGCGAACAAGGCGTTAAGATAGAATGTATTTGGGGATTAACCATTATCTACTCCCACATTTGATAAATGTTATTGGAACAATGATGCGCATTTGAGGCAAGTTTAAGGAATTCAGTTGTGGAATTTATGCGACTTGAGACTAGTTTGATATGGCATAAATATTGTGATTATTGAGGAGGCTACAAGGCCAGTTTAGAATGCCTGTAGTTGTTCAGAGAATTTGTATTCTTGATTCGCTTGCGGAATATATAAGTCGAAATAAAGTATTTCGTGTTTTATCGTAAAGCTAGGAATATGCATATAAGTATGTGCATATTCTTTTATATTCTTGCTGCTAGGCAGAGAGAAATTTTATAATTTTATCCCTTGTCAAAAACTCACCATCTACACTTTTGAAATAACTACAAGTTTACAGAAGATAGACATGGATCTTCTGGGATAAATACAAATATTAAAGGATAAGTACAAATCCATGTGGTTATTTAGGATACTACAAATCTAGGTGGTTATTTAAGATAACTACAACTAAGTTTTATTTTTTCCTATAAATAGGGGATGAAATCAAACTCAAAGGGTACACAATTTCTACCCACTTTCACCATATTTCATCTGCTTAGAGCTCCCTCTATGCTTTCTAACCCGGAGAAAAACCATTGTAATACTTATATCAATAAAACTTCTCTCCCCAAGGGGATTCATCCGTGGATGTAGGTATAACTCGTCGAACCACGTTAAATTCTTGTCTCCATTATTTTTAATTCGTGTTCTTGTCTTATTTTGCGTCATTATCATCAAATCAATCTTGTTTTGTTCCTAAAAGTAATTTTTGGTACAACCTTTTTCGCCGAATAAGGGGATATATGAGTAAAAGGATCATGTTCCCAAGTGAGAAAAGTCTTACAAAAAAAAATTAGGGTTCAGAAAAAGCGTGGCGAAAATAGTAGTTGAAAGCGAGGCTAAATTCTTAAAAAGAGTAACAAAAGTATATGTTGCAGAAAGTGTGATAAAAGCACTTCCGCTAAGCCAATCCAACCTAGTCTAATTCAAGACGCCATGGATACCAAGTAGAGCCTAGCCCGAGCCAAGCCGTTTATCAAACCAATTCGGTCCAATTCCGGTTCATAAACGGTTCAGCCGGTTCAATATAGCCCAGACCGGTTCAGTTGGTCTAACCTAAACCGATTAGGTTCTTCCAGTTCGACCATGTTGCACGCTTGCAATCAGCATTGCCACGATATCATTTGATCCAGTCAGCGCCACAATATCAGCAATATCGTCACGTCAGCAATTTTGGTACAATCAACATCCACATGTCAGCAATTGCATTTGGTACCACCTCACCATGTCAGCGTCATGCATCTGCTACGTCACCAGTCTTTTGATATGTCAGCATACTATGCCATTCATCACTTCCACGTCTGCGATAACACGCTCGATTTGTGAAAATCTTGTTTCATCAATAACGTTCTTATCCGATTTGAGTTATTTTCAGATCGTTGGATTCATCTTTCGAAGATCTAAAAGATGGAAACGAAAAATTCTATGTTCGGAAAATATTATTTGTACTTGGAGAAGCAACATAATACGAGCATAAAGCCTTGCCACAGCCGCGATCACACTGCATTCAATTCAAGTTTCGACTACACGAGTATCATACATCCAATGCTTGGTACAAAGCATCGCATAATATGCAAGCAAAATCAACAAGTTTCAAAAGGTCGTACAATAGTGGGCTTCCTTTTTAATATCACTATGAGTGATGGGGAGACTAGGGTTGAAGGAACGACCAACGCTCGGTGAGGTAAGTCCTCAATAACTTTTGTAATATAAATCTAGTTTATAGTCAACGCACACCTTGGTTTTAATCAGAATTAAGAACACTTTTTGCAATTATTTATTAATGAAATACCTGTAATGTTTCTCTAAAAAAGATAAAGATAAAAAAAATTGCAATAGAACCATATCTTCCCTGTATGACTTGAAAGGTAGGGAAGCGATTGTTCGCTGAGGTACATTAAGGGTGCTGTAGGGAACATTCTAGAGGCAGGAGTCAGGTGCTTAGGCTTTTATCTCAAGGATACTTCTGGCCTTATATGCAGAGTGACGCAAAAGGATATGCAAGAAAATGATTGGATTGTCAGCTGCACGACCTTCTTATAAAGAGACTAGAAAATGAGATGCATTTGTTTATGTGCTCGTGGCCATTCAGGAAGGGGGGATTGGGTATTGTAGGTCTGTTTCCCGCTGCACCTGGGGGCATCAAGTATTTGTTAGTTGCAACTGACTACTTCACCAAATGGGTAGAAGCAATAGCTCTGGGAAAACGGAGGCTATACACATTCGCAAATTTATATTCGAAACATAATATGTATTTCGGCACACCAGCAATGATCATCTTTGACGATGGAAAGCGTTTTGATTTTGACTCTGTTACAACTGGATGCACTTCCCCAATACTGGAACAACCACACTTGGTGATTTAGAACTGAGAATACATCGTGAATGTACTTATCAAAAAAGTACTTATAAAGATTTTCTATTAAAAAGAAGAATAGAACAGAATATTTTGCTTAACTACAAGCAAATTTTTTCTATAAAACAAATCGTTTTATTTCTATTAAAACTTCTTCTAAGGTAAGGAAAATATGGCAACAAAGAGGAGATTGTATACAAATAAAATACAACGATTTACTTATTGGGGAGAACTAGCATGGACCAGAGAAGGGAAAAGCAGGGAAGGTTAGCTAGCATCAATCTTACTAACTACCTCGATTTAATAGTCTGAGCGCAAGGCAACAGACTGTATTATTTTTGCCTCACTATGAAAGATTGTATGATGGCTTTACAATTGAGATATATATCCTTCATCTCAAGTTATGGAGCAAGGCAGGAAAAGCAGGAAGTAGGCAGCACGCAGCTGGGAAGAGTGGCTACATAAAGCTACAGATCCCCAATACTTCGCTGTGAACAAGATGGAAAAAGTCATTCATGCAATAACTCAAACAGGTTGTGTGCCATTCAAGCATTATTGTTTAAATCAAAAAAAGATCAGGCTAATAGACGTTGACATTTGCTGGAACGTTGTAATCAAATGTTGAATCACGGAGATCGCAAGGTTTGAAGAACATCACCACATCAATGTTCTATTGATTTTTTTTTTTTGAAGAAGCTGCAGGGGATGCGAGCATCTTAGATGGGCTAGAACGGTATTATAATGAGCTGGAAGACCATAAACATGAGGTGCAAACTTTGGCAATTACTGAAAACAAGAAAATAATTTCTAGTGATTTGGGAGAGATAATATTCATATCTAACTCCTCTATGACAATAGAAATAGTTCGAGGAGATAGAAAACTCTATTTAATGAACTACTCACAAAATGGTCATACTTGGTGACACCATCATCTCTCGTTCATGTTCGATGATGTCTTGCTTGATTAATGATCACACGTGTAAGAAGTTTCAACCGAGCTATAAAACACTCCTAAGAGTCTATGAATGATGTGATGGTCTACTCGCTAAGCATGGATTCTGTGCTTATGAGATTCTGGGAGAGTTTGAAAGCTAGTGAGAAACAAACTGTGTTTGTGTCATTTTATTTTTGTTTACACTTTATTTACATTGTGCATAGGATTCTGTTTTTCATGTGTCCTTATGTAATTGTGTTATTACACATTCTATCTTAACCTGTATAAAAGCAACTTTGTAATCTTCTTTTTGTTTTAATGAAAATATGTTCTCTCATTCTATTGAATTCTACTATGGTATCAGGCACTACATAGGGGTTCTTAATCCACAAAAGATCCTAATTCTTTTTCTTTTCCGCCATTAATATTCTTTTCAATATCTTCAAACAACAATGCCTAATCAAGATTCAACTTCTTTTGTTAGTTCTATTACATCAATTCCTCTTCATACTTTAACTAATATCATTCCAATCAAGCTTCAAGAAGATAATTTCTTGACATGGAAAACTCTCATTACTCCAGTCTTAAAGAAATTTCATGTTCTTGGTCATGTCACAGGTAAAACACCAGGTCCTAATGAATTTGCATCAGTGGCAACAAGAACAACACAAAATGTTAATCCACTTTACACATCTTGGCAAGATGTTGATACTACAATTCTTCTTCCTCTGAACAATCCAATTTCACCAACAATGATTTATTATGTTTTTGGATCTACTACTTATAAAGATCTATGTGATACATTGCAAGAGAGATTTGGTTCTTCATCTTCAACTCATGATGTTCAATTAAGAACTAAGCTTCAGAATCTTAAAATTGGTACATCTTCTATCACTACTTACATGTCTGAGATTAGTAAAATTAAATATTCTCTTATAGCTTGTGGATCTACTATCAGTGATAGTGAATTACTTGTATCTTTTCTTAGAGGTTTACCTTACGAGTATTCATCTTTCTGCACCTCAATAAGAATTCGAGATCCACCTGTTTCTTTTAGAAATCTTCAAAATCTCTTGTTAAGTGAAGAAATTATTATATCTGAATCCAAACAAAGTATTTTTTCTGAGGTTCATTCTAAATCCTTTCTTGTAAATTCAAATACATCTCAATCTCAAATTCAAATTCACATAATTCTTCACATTCTCATTCTCGTGGTCGAGGTAATAATTTCAGAGGAAGAGGTAGGTTCTTTCCAGGTAGAGGTAGTAGATCTCAATTCTCTAGCATAAATACCTTTTATCCTGAACCTACTACAAGAATGACTAATGATAGGCCAACATGTCAGATTTGTTCCAAATATGGACATTCTGCTGTCGAATGTCGTCATAGAGGTAACTTCGCTTATCAAGGACATACAACTCCTCATACTGCTATGATGGCTTTTAATTCAAATGTTGGGATTCTTGGAGAAAGTCCTTGGTACTTTGAAACTGGTGCAAATACTCACTTAACTGCAAATATACAAAACTTTGTTCTTCTACTTCTTATATTGGTTCTGAAGAAATACATACAACTTCAGGTGAAGGTATGTCAATCTCTCATTATGGAAATTCTGTTATTGCAATTCCAAATCATGATTTTAAATTAAACAATATTTTACATGTACCTAAATCATCTAGTAGTCTCATTTATGTACACAAGTTTGCCATAAATAATACTTGTTATCTAACTTTTGATTCTAATGGATATTCTATTAAGGATATCAAGTTGGGGAAGACTATATTTCAAGGTACAACTGAGCATGGACTCTTTCTTTTTTTACTAAAATTCATCTACTCACTTCAGGCCGACAACTACATCAACAACTACTGCTTTTGCAAGTATCAAAAGTTCAGCTGAGACCTTGCATAAAAGGCTTGCTCATCCCTCTTTTCAGTCTATATCTAAGGTCTGTAAATCACTAAGATTGAATAATATGGATACTAAGCCTTTGTTCTGTAGTGACTATCAATTAGCTAGGAGTCACAAATAACCTTTTTCTATTTCTTTTTCTGTTTCTAGTTATCCTTTACAATTACTACATATGGATGTATGGGGTCCTGCTCTTGTTAGTTCTGTAAATGGATACAAGTACTATGTTGACATAGTTGATGATTTCAAGATTATTTTTCAGCATTTCAAGTCTTTAGTTGAAAATCTTTTATCCACACATATTTCAGTCATAAGACCAGATGGAGGAGGAGAGTTTGTCAACAATGAATTAGGAGAGTTTTTAGCAAATGCTGGTATAAGTCATGGACTCACTTGTCCAAACACCCCTGAAAAAAATGGGGTTGCTGAATCAAAACACAAGCATTTGCTAAATATCACTAGAGCATTTTACTTCAATCTGGTTTATCTAATCATTATTGGGTAGATGTTTTACAAACTGCAAATTATGTAATCAACATATTACCTACTAAGTTACTTCATTTAGCATCTCCTTCTCAAATTTTATTTCACAAAGATCCAGGTTATCATTTCTTGAAATGCTTTGGATGTCTCGGTTATCCTTGGTTGAGACCTTACACAACCAATAAACTACAACCTACAAGTATTCCGTGTATCTTCTTAGGATACAATGCTAATCATAAAGGCTATAGTGCCTAGACTATAACACTGGAAGGGTATAATATCCAGACATGTGGTCTTCAATGAACACTTTTATCCTTTAGTGCAGAATTCTCCATATAAATCATGTCTCCCTGCTTTTCCAGACACACTTGTTACTAATTTTGATTTTTCTTCAACATCTACTTCTACTATTACATCTGACAGGATACATTTAAGTTCAAATACTTCTGCAAACATAAAAAGATACTTCATGTGAGAACAATTATACTTCTGTGACTTCTGGTACTTCTAATAAAGATTCTTATACTTCTGCCACATATACTTCTACACATCTCATGTTGACAAGAGGAAAAAATGGCATATTTAAGCCTAAGTCATTTTTTGCAAAATACACTATTCCAACGACTTATCTTACTGAAATTTCTCCACCAGTTCCAACATGCTTTACTCAAGCAAATAAACGTCCAACATGGAAGAATTCAATGGTTGTTGAGTATGATGCTTTAGAAAAAGCAAGAACATGGGTTAAAGTACCACCACATCCTTCTCAGAATGTGGTGGGATGTAAATGGGTATTCAGATTGAGATACATGGTACTATTGACAAGTACAAAGCCAGGCTAGTGGCTAAAGGATTTCATCAAATGAAGGATTTGGAATACACTGAGACATTCAGTCCTGTAGTCAAACCAACAACAATAAGAATTGTAATTTCTTTAGCTGTGAACTTCAATTGGGAGATAAACAGATAGATGTTAGTAATGCTTTCTTACATGAAGATTTACAGGAAGAAGTATACATTTCCAACCACCTGGATTTCAAGATAAAGGACATCCATACTATACGTGCAAATTACATAAATCCTTATATGGATTTAAAAAAGCTCCTAGAGCCTAGTATGCATCTACAAGAGGTATTAGTTAAACTTGATTTCACTCCATCCTTAGCTGACTCTTCTCTGTTTGTTCAGAAAGTTGGTTCAAGAATCACTATAGTTTCACTATATGTTGATTATATACTTATTACAGAGAATTCTACTTCTTATTGCAGTGAAGTTATTTCTTTTTTTAACAAATTCTTTCATATCAAGGATTTGGGTTCTTTGAACTATTTCTTAGGAATGGAAGTTTAAAGGAGCACAAAGGGATTGTTTCTGCATCAAACTAAATACAGTTTGAATCTGTTATAAAAGTCTAATATGATGGGTTCAAAACCATGTACTTCTCCTTGTCAACCTGGTTCCAAACTCAGTGCAAAAGATGGTGATCTCCTCTCAAATCCAACTGAGTACGAATCCTTGGTGGGAGCTCTACAATTTCTAACTTGGTCAAGACCTGAGATTACTTATGTTGTGAGTCAGGTTTGTCAATTCATGCACTCTCCAACAAGAACTCACTTGTTTGCAGCTAAGAGCATTCTCAAGTATATTAAAGGCACTTTAGGCCATGGTATTTTCTTTACTAAAGGTCTTAATTCAATATTAGGTTTCACTGATGTTGATTGGGGGGTGACCCTGATACTAGAAAATCTACTAGTGGATTTTGTCTGTTATTTGGCAACAATCCAATATCTTGGTCAGCTAAAAAGCAACAAATAATTTCAAGGAGCTCCACAGAAGCTGAGTATAAGTGTTTAGCCACTCCAGCTGCAAAAGTTTTGTGGGTATGTCAACTTATGAAAGATCTGCATATTTTTCTTCCCAATTCTCCACAAATGTTATGCGATAACAAGAGCCCTATATCTTTAGCATCCAATCCTGTTTTTTACAGTCGAATGAAACACTTGGCCATAGACTATCATTTTATAAGAGAGCTTGTGCAGTCAAATTCATTAAGATTTCTTATATCTCTATTTTAAGAAAGGTTGTTGATATCTTTATAAAAGGACTTGCAGGTCCTAGATTTGCTTTTCTGAAGAGCAAACTGAAAGTTATTTCTCCCATTCAGTTTGAGGGAGGGTAGTGAGAAACAAGCTGGTTTGTGTCATTTTATTTTTGTTTACACTTTATTTACACTTTGCATAGGATTCTGTTTGTCATGTGTCCTTATGCAATTGTGTCATTACACATTCTGTCTAATACGTATAAAAGCAACTCTGTAATCTTCTTTTTGTTTTAATAAAAATTTGTTTTCTCATCCTATTAAATTCTCTAAAAGCCACTGTACACGTTGCATGCTCAAATATAAAGGAGACGACCAGCTAGACTTGAGTGACTCATACGAAGCCTCGATCCGAGAGAGCTGTAGAAAAAATCTCGAATACGACATACCGCTACAATGGGTTGATTATATTTTTGCAATGTCAGGAAAAGCAGTTCAGGGGAAAGCAAATGAGAAACTCGATATCAAACCACAGTCTGTCAGCAATACATTTGGGTCATTACAGAGGGTGATTGTTCTAGGATACATATCAGCGCATGGCTTAAGTAATGATGCTAATAAAGGAGAGACAACACCTGAGCAACGGAGAGTCCTTCTAGAGTTTATACGAGAAAATCATCTTTCTATAGATGGTATTTTCAATATCATAGAGAATGATCAGATTCCTTCAGTGTGGCTGTCAAACTCATGCACGCTAAAGGGGACAGAGATGAAGAATATCAAAGGTCGGGTGTTTGCCTTTCTTCCTTACGAGCTGAGACAGTATTTCACAGCAACCGAGGAGATCATTACAAGATACATTTTCCCGTATAACCAGCACCAAACGATGACTATGAATGAACAAGATTTATTGAAATTGTTAGATAAGATTATATCACAGCTCAATCCGGAGAGTGATTTTTGTTAACTCTATACTCTTCATATCATCGATTTCTCCAAGTGGAATTTACGAACAACAAATGAGAATACACGGCGTATCTTCGAATCCATGGATAAGTTCTTGGGCCGGAACCATTTGATTTCTGCGACACATGATATATTTGCAAGACTCATAAATGTCATTCAAGATCCATACAATCCTCCACCTGATGGAGTTCTAAACACTCATCCAGACACAATATGGACTGACCACCAGCGAGGATGGGAAGGGCAATGACAGAAAGGGTGGACAGCATTAACTAGTGCACTTCTAGCTGCTATTCAAGACATAACCTTAATCTTTAGTAGAATCATTGGGCAGGACGACAACCAAGCTCTCTGATCTCAATTTCCTATCCCGGAAAAGTACAAAAATGCAGCTGACTGGATTGCTCATGAAAACGAAGTTGGTATGCGTCTTGGGAGGATTTCATCAAATTGCTCAAGGAATTCCCTGATTGGTCAGGTTACGAATTCGAACCTAACCTATTGTCAGGCACATTAAACCAACGGAAACATAGTAAAGAAAACAGGTAACTTCATTATTTGAAGATGAGAAACAAGTTGTTTAAAGAAAAAAAAAAGACTCGAACAAAGAAGTGAAACAGTAAAAGAACAAAGAAAAAATTGAAGAAGAAAGTAGGTACTTACTTGGGGAAGGAAGCAAATTTCTGGTGATGGCTGAATGTGATTGAGGTCAAGGGTGGTGCCCACTTATATAAGAGACATCTTAAGTATTCGCGCAAGAAGCAAACTCTACAAATTTGAGTTTGAATGGAATTGAACTTCCCAAATACAAGGGTCATTTATATTAGGAGTCGAAGTCTATAGCAGCTACGTTTATTTAATTGAGGTGGGGAACCAAAAGACTGGGCGTATGGTTTCCTTGCAGCTGAAGATAATATATCTCAATTCCGTGCCTTGAATAACCGATATCCTAGAGTACACAAAAGGAAACAATTTCCTGAACTTGAAGCGGATGAGTATGCTGCCAAACTGTGCAGTTAACGCAAGCATAGTAAAGGTCTCGATTGTTCCAGGGATAACTCTTCTGATTAAAAAAAAAAAACCATGACACGCAAGTCAGAAGGCTTTTCCATGACACTGTTTCCCTCAGTACTGTGAGCATTAACCCCATGGAATTCAAAATAAAGGGTTGAACCTAATCTATATTGAGATTTGGCACCTTCCTTGTTTACATCAGACAATGAGGAAAGAAAGTTACTGAAGCTATCATTGAAGGACTTGTAAAGGATAATTATTACTCATACGTCCAAGCTTTACTGATCATGGAAGAACTACGCATGGAGGAAGACATAAGAAGCTACGAACAGAGTCAACTACAGATCCTGAACAATTCGTTGTGGACGAAACAGAAAAGGTCAGTTAGGCAATTACTCGAACAGGTTATGTGCCAATTTTCCCTTGCTGTAGCTTGAAACTTTATAGCTTCTAAGTTCTCTCAAATTCCTGCAAGATCAATTCATGATAAACCCATCGTTCAGACACCATTCAACATTCATAATCTTCACATTTAGTCCTCATCATCGAACAATAGCACACCATTATAACAGAAATTGTGCTCAAAGTATAACCTAATTATCCTCGTACTCGTGGCATTTTACCTTCTCTAGGTTGGTTCCAGCCGAGGCTTTTGATCTTTGATAAACACCCATTGAAACCATGATTAGCGGCTAGCCGGCAGCTGAAGCTTGGTTGCGAACTAGCGGCAGCAACTTCAAAAGGAGGCAGTGGAACTCGAGCTCATCCTCACCAACTCATGGTTTCTATGGAAACCAAAAATTAACCCTCAGACAGCAGGCTCGTGCATCGGTACCTCAAGTGTGTGAAGTCTCACTTGGATATTTTTTCATTCTCTAGTTACCCATCTTTTAGCCCCCACTTGGGTTACAAGCTAACGTTGCTAAGCTCGGCAAGATATGAAGTCCACTAATCTAATCACAATCTGAGGTTCCTCACTTCTATCGAATGTGCTCAGGTCCACTAATGTTAAGCCATGTTAAATGGCTAGCACCTACCGTCTACTAATGTCAAGCCATGACAAGTGAAGATTTACGAGGAGTTTGGGGACGTCGTTATACACGACGTAGAGGTCAATTCAGATTTTAATTTTCTTAATTCATCAACAAGTTGAGAATTAAGAGGGGCGATGTTTGTAACATTATCAAATAGTACACGGATGAGTCGTACATGCAGCTTCATGATTATAATCCTGCTTAATATAGAAGTTCGGCTGGCTTATTATGGAAGCTCATTTCGTGTTTATTAAAGAAACATGCTAGGCTTGTTGAGAATGCCCAGTTGACTTATTATGGAAGTCTATTTTTACTGGCTTATTGAGGAAGCCCAGTTGGCTTATTGTGGAAGCCTATTTTTACTGGGCTTATTAAGGAAGTCCAGTTGACTTATTATGGAAACCCAGTTGGCTTATTGTAGAAGCCTATTTTTATTAGACTTATTGAGGAAGCCCGGTTAGCTTATTGTGTAAGCCTATTTTTACTGGGCTTATTAAGGAAGCCCAGTTGGCTTATTGTGGAAGCTTATTTTTACTGGGCTTATTGAGAAAACCCAGTTGGCCTATTTTGGAAGCCTATTTTTACTGGGATTATTGAGGAAGCCCAGTTGGCTTATTGTGGAAGCCTATTTTTACTGGGCTTAATGAGGAAATCCAGTTGGCTTATTGTAGAAACCATTTTGAGATAAACACAAATCTTGAGAAGATAGACAAGGATAGGGTTGTACACTAGATCGGTTCGGTTTCTAGCCGGTTCTAGCCGGTTTTGGTTTTTCCAAGGGTTTCTGTTAACCGATTGTTATGTCAGTTTCCTGAAACTGACAGTTCAAATCTTAAAAAAAAACAGATCACAGTTCAAAGATTTTTAAACCTACCTACAGACATTTATATTTCATATACAATCAAAATTTATAAACATTCCAAAACACAACATAAACATTACATCTTCATTTAGTTTCACCAAAAACTTTAAAAAAAATAAAATAATACTAGTCATACTAGATAACCGGTTTTTCACTGGTAGTTCGGTTCAGTTTTGAGTACAAACCAAAACCGAAACCGTTAATATGGGTTATTAATTTTTTTTACCAAAACTCTTCCACTACTAATCGGTTCGGTTCGGTTTCATCCTAATCGGTTCAGTTCGGTCTGGTTTTAGCGGAAAACCGTTACCATGTACAGCCCTAGACAAGGATCTTCTAGGATAGACCTCAATCTTGGGAAGATAGATATAGATCTTCCAAGATAGGCATGAATCCTGAGAAGATAGACATGGATCTTCAAGGATATACTTTAAATCTTGAGAAGATATTCTAGAATCTTTCAAGATAAATACAAATTACAGAAGATAGACATGGATCTTCTGGGATAGATACAAATATTAAAATATAAGTACAAATCCAGGTGGTTATTTAAGATAACTACAAATCTAGGTGATTATTTGAGATAACTACAACTAGATTTGATTTCTGCCTATAAATAGGAGCTGAAATCAAACTCAAAGGGTACACAATTTCTACCCAATTTACCATATTTCATCTGCTTAGAGCTCTCTCTATGTTTTCTAACCCGGAGAAAAACCATTGTGATACTTATGTCAATAAAACTTTTCTCTCCAAGAGGATTCATCCGTGGACGTCGGTATTACTCGCCGAACCACGTTAAATTATTGTCTCCATTATCTTTAATTCATGTTCTTGTCTTATTTCGCATCATCACCATCAAATCAATCATGTTTTATGCTTAAAATTGATTTTTGGTACAACACACGTGTTTAAAATACATACAATATTATAGTGTGCGGAAATTCATGAGTTTAAATACGCTTGATATATATGGAATTCACATACATACATTATATGTACTATTCTGGGTCTAAATGATAACTTATATTAATAAAATTTCAAAAATAAAAAATAATAAATTATTCTGACATTCAGAAGCTATATATTTAACGTGGAGCAAATGATAAAATAAAATATATTTTCTTAACTCGTGTGGGATCTTTTGGAGATAACTAAATAATAAACAATTAACAGGGAGAACCAAATGCGGTTATATGATAATCGTTATGAAATTTATAATGAAAAACTTGTGGAGAAAAATATGATAGTCGTGAAAAGTTTTACAATTTCGATTTTTAAAAGTTGGGCTAGCGCATAAATTCTAAGATTGCACTTCACTGATCAAACATGTATCACTATGGAGTTACCAAAGACAACGAAATTATTCCATTAGATGTTTAATTTTATTGAACTAGAGAATATTCCAAAGCAATATGCAGGTGATTTCTCAAGATTATTTTTATATTTTATTCATACTTTGTATTTGATTCTACTATCTCTATCTTATTTTAATTATAATTTATTCTACTAGAAAAAATTGACGGATAAGATCATAGTTTTTTAAAATTAAATTATTTTTATATCTTTATAACCATTTTAAAATAAAACCACTTTACAAGAGAAAAATAGAATAATATATTCAAGTAGCATACAACGTAAGTACATTATCATAATAATGCTTTAATTAAAATTTTATTTTAAATTACTTTTGTACCTTCATGATTATTTTTTATCCTTTTAATATATATACAAGAATAGGAACAAAATATAAAATTAAATATAGCTTTGCCTAATTACCAATATGTCATGATTAATTTTTATAATGTTACCATCTATTATATAAAGGGAGGGAAAAATTAAAAAGGAAATTTGCAGCTTTATATAAACCCAATTCCCTTTGTATAATAGAATAAATGTTTGATGATTTCTGTGTAGAAATATTTTAAGGTTTGTGTATAAAACCAAAGGAATGTCATTAAATTATTGAAAATCAATGTTCAATATCCATTTTACCTTAATAAAATACTAACAGAATCATATGACATAATCGAGATGAAGCAATTTATAGAAAACTCAAGCGGCTAAACATGTTTTTTTTTAAGATATGATGTATCACGATCTCTATGAAGCTTCCGCTGATGATATAAAGGCACATAATGATTGGGTAGACCAAAAGAGACAAAAATACATAGAAGAACAAAAGCATCGTCTTGAAAAATTTGATGAATATCAAAATTTGGAGAAGGATTAGAACGACATAATGTTTAAGTGGAGTTTTGTATTCTTTGAAGATGTTGGAATGCAATTGTCCACAAGGCCATGATTTTTAATTGTTTTTTTTCATGAATTTTATTAATTTTTTAATAATATTTATGTTTTTAATGAAATTGATTTTAAAGCATGGATCTAATATTTTGTAAACGACACATGGTACAAAGCTAGTTTACTTAAAAAGAAAAAGTACTCACCCCCGTCGGAGTAAAAATAGGAACACACTTTTGTTGTGATGTTAATATGATTGCCACAAGTGCACAACTATCGATAAGGCAGTATACAGATACGGATTCATCCATAAGATTTTTAGAATTGTAAAACTTATTTTTTTTATTAATTTAAGTGCTTACACAATTGATTGGAATAGTGATTGGTTTCTAAAATACTAAAATTGCTTAAAATACTAAAAATAGGTCTTGTACTTAATAAAAGAAAAATCTAGGATTTCGAGACTCCACCATTGTTATGCACACTAAAAATAGATACTTATTCTCTATAATTTTCTCTTTAATATCTCAAGACGATTTTAGGACAAAAGGACGTCTTGGAAAATCAAAGTTTATAACCATTGAAATTGTAAGAAATTTAATAATTTTTCTTCATTTAATTGCTTGAACTAAATATTTTTAGATGATAAACCCAAGCCAGAGGACATATAAAGAAAAATTACTACCAATATTAAATGGGAATATAAGGACCAAGGAGAAAAATTATAGAAACAAATTAAATTACCTAGCATACATGATAAGGTTTCCTCTTTAATCCTAGAAAAGAGATTTAGCCACTCATGGTAGGAAGAACACAAGAAAATTGATTAAACATTTAATTTTATTATTGTGGAAAAAAGACTTACTGAAAGTATTAAAGAAAGAACTGACCACAAATGTAGCAGAGAAAGCTTTGGTGTAGTAAAGAAGGACAAACTTGATGTGTATTAGGAGATGAAACTGTCGCGGGGACTGTAGCAGTTCTGTTGCGAAAGCCTTTGAAAAATTGTTACTAAATCCTTAAATATGAAAGTTTTGGCCATACCAACAACAACAGTTTGAATTATTGTAACAGTTTCTTCATCTTCTTCCTCGGACTGGTTTTTGAAAACTTTATGATTTTTTTTCTTTGCTCTTCAATCTGTGGTTACCTAAAAATCTCCTCCCCTCCTTTATTTATACTACATCGACCATATCTTTTCCAAATTTTCCCTTTAATGCATAAAAAATCTCGGCATATCATGATGATCTTTTTCATCACTTCGGTGATATTTTTCTTAAATTTTCATGCGATATGTTGTTGCCAACATGAGACAAATCCTTGATATTGTTTACTAATTTGTCTTAAACTTCCTTGTATAAGATAGAGACGCAATAAAATCAAATTTCTTTCATTCCCGAAACAAAACAGGGAGCTTGCGTGAACTTTGCTTTTCTTTCCTATTTCGACAGTTTCCTTCTTGTACAACTTTTGCACTTTCGGCAAGTATATAATCGTGTTATAACAAGATAAATGTCACTTTATTTCTTCAAAATATCCTTACATCACATTTCCAACCTAAGCAGATACAATTGAATCTTTCCCGCCAATTATTTATGTTTGAATCTTGAGAAGGGGTGCTCTTATCCAAGACATGAGTGCCTTTAACAATTCGTCTCGAGTGCCTTTATCAATTTCCAGGGGTGCCTTTAGTACTTTCAAGCCATCTTTTCCACAATCGCTAATTCACAAAAATACTTACAAAAGAACCATATTAGTATAAAAATTGAGGATTAACACCATAAATATGAGATCAAATCAGACACATAAATGTTTCTATCAAATACCCCCAAACTTATATTTTGCTATTCCTCGAGCAAAACTAATCTAGAAAATAAAAATTCCTAACTCACTGTCGCAGGCATCGCGATTGCACTTAGCGTGTGCAAAAGCCTTTGAACCCCTAGGTGGCCTAGTGGACGAGTTTTGTCTCGTGAGGGTTTACAACAGATATTCACAAAACCTTTACTCCAACTTCTAGGTTCTTTTGAACGATTGAGGGTTGACATTATACATGTTATTTAGTTGGATATAAAATTCTTTGGCTACAGAAGGAATTACCCTGTTTTGAATCCAATTGATGTACACGAGTTTGCACTCAGCATACAAAAATTCATAAATAAGAAAACGAAGCACTACTCAGAAAGTCGTACAATGGACCACGATACTCGAAATCTCACAAACCATAATCACATGAATAAATTAAAAAGATGGATATGGAGATAGAATTGTGCGCATGTTGACTAGGGTGAACGGTGTTTCCTAGAATATATTTATATCAGCGCCAAGATAAACTCTAATAGATTGAGATACGCACCCACTGGTCGGAAACCTAATTTTAGTATCAACTCAGCTGGTATATACAAGGGCCCCAATAGTCGATTTATTAAATACATACAATTATTTTTTTACTTTTTAATTTTTTAATTTTATTTTTTCAACAACATGATTAGATCTTTTGACTCTATGCGCATGCTCTTTTTCAGCAGATTATATGGTAATTCCCATGGATCCTGCGTTCCACTATGCTTAGGCGATGAGGACAGGGGGAACACACACACATATTGTTGTCCAAGTGTCAACTTTTTTTTTTGAATAATCATTGGCCAAGTTCAATTAAAATAATGGGGCTTGATCTTAATCATTCTACTTCATCCTGACGGCGACAACAAGGCGATACTAGTGCCCCACCAAATCGCTTAGAGAAACACAAGAAGTTGCAAAAAATGAAAACAGAACGTGATGTGGTGATGATTCCGAGATATGGTGATGACTATCATGTTATTTCTAACATCTGAGCTTTGTCCTTTTATGAATAGACAGTTTAGTTGGGTCCCTCAACTCCTATAGCCAAGAAATTCGTTTCCATGTTCTTTGAATGGTTAGTGTCATCCTGAACTGTTCACAAGTTTCTAAATTTTAGAGTTTTTGGTACAACTAAATTTCTTAAAATTTTCTCCCTTACCCCCCAGACTTAAACTGAACATAGTCCTCGATGTTCTAAAGATAAAGTATAAAGGCATGAGCAAAGAGGATTACCGAGCAAAGTAAAAGAGATGAAGAAAGATATTACTAGCATTGTGTACCAAAAGCATATGGGTTTCCTCCCATAGGGCGCTAACTTTAACGTCTTCATCCAGACAAAATGTACCTGCAGAAAATTAGTCATGATAAATGGATCCTCTAAATTTATATTTTCCACATCAAGGTTGGTCAAATCGATGAATGGTTTCAACCGTTGACCATTGACTTTAAAAGTCTCTCTAGTATCATGGTTTATAATCTCAATAGCACCGTGCGGATACACGGTCTTGACGTAGAATTGTCCATTCCAACGAGATCTAAGCTTACCAGGAAAGAGATGAAGACGGGAATTATACAAGAGAACTTTTTGGCTTGGTGTAAACGACTTTCGAAGAATTAATTTTTCGTGAAAAACTTTGGTTTTCTCTTTGTAAATTTTTGCACTTTGGTAAGAATCATTGCGAATTTCTTCCAACTCATTGAGTTGTAGTCTACGGTTGGCTCCATCAGTGGACATGTCAAAGTTCATCTTTTTGATAGCCCAATAAGCATGGTGTTCTAACTCAACAGGAAAATGGCAAGCTTTACTGAAGACAAGTCTGTACGGAGACATCCCTAGAGGATTCTTAAAAGCGGTTCGTTAAGCCCACAAAGCATCCAATAAACCAAAGACCAATCTTTTCGAGTAGGTTTTACGGTCTTTTCCAATATTTGTTTGATTTTCCCATTAGACACTTCTACTTGACCACAAGTATATGGGTGGTAAGGTGTAGAAACCTCATGATTGATGGAGTATTTCTTGGCGAGGGCCTCAAAAGATCGATTGCAAAAAAGGGAACCTCCATCACTAATA
Organism: Papaver californicum; assembly: GCA_023531435.1. Taxonomy (NCBI): domain Eukaryota; kingdom Viridiplantae; phylum Streptophyta; class Magnoliopsida; order Ranunculales; family Papaveraceae; genus Papaver; species Papaver californicum. Next base: position 5,352,476 of record JAJJMC010029502.1, read on the forward strand.
ATTTCTTGAGGCATACCAAAACAAGAGAAAATGTTCTCTCTAAAAAACTTGATCACAACGTGGCGATCGTTTGTCTTGGTAGTTATAGCTTCAACCCACTTGGAAACATAGTCAACAACTATCGGAATATAAAAGTTTCCAAAAGAATTAACAAAGGGAACCATAGAATTTATACCCCATACATTAAATATTTCTACTATTAATATAGGATTTAGTGGTATCATATTACAGCGGGTCAATCTTCCTAATTTTTGACATCTTTCACAACTTTGACAAAATTTGTGGGCATCTTGAATAAATACGACCAATAGAAACCAGACTGCAAGACCTTAGAAATTGTTTTCTTTCCACTAAAATAACCCCCACAAGCTCCAGAGTGACAAAAAGTGAGCACATTGGAGATTTCGTTGTCAGGAATACAATGAGAGTGATCTGATCTGGACAATATTTGAATAAGTATAGATCATCCCAGAAATTTTTTTGACCTTAAATAAGAATTTTACTCTATCATGTTTAGACCAATGCCCAGTCATTTGACCAAATACCAAATAATTAACAATGTCGGCAAACCAGGGTAACTGAGAGATGGAAAACAATTGTTCATCAGGGAATGTGTCAAGGACTAGTCTCTCATCATCTCTAGTCTCAGCGAGGATACGAGATAAATGGTCGTCTACTATATTTTTAGTACCCTTTTTATCACAAATTTCTAGAGTAAATTCTTATAACAGTAAAACCTATCTAATCAGTCGAGGCTTCGAGTCCTTCTTAGACAGAAGATACTTGAGCGCAGCATGGTCAGAGTAAACTATAACCTTGGACCCAAGAAGGTATGATCTAAATTTTTTAAACGCAAACACGATGGCTAAGAATTCCTTTTCAGTGGTGGTATAGTTCAACTGGGCTTCGTTCAAGATTTTACTGGCATAATAAATCACAGAAGGTGCTTTAGCATGTCATTATCCAAGGATAAAACGAACCGCATAATCAGACGCATCGCACATGAGTTCAAATAGGATGTTCCAATCAGGTGGTCGGATGATAGGGGCAGAAGTCAACAAAGATTTAAGCTTCTAGAAAGCTTCAACACAGGCTTCATCAAATACAAAGGAAGTATCTTTATAAAGTAGGTTCGACAGAGGTAAAACAATCTTGCTAAAGTCTTTGATGAAACAACGATAAAATCCGTGATGACCAAGGAAAGATCTAACACCTGTTACATTCTTAGGAGGCTTTAATTTTTAAATTAGGTCAACCTTGGCTTTATCAACTTATATTCCCTTGGCGGACACCACATTTCCTAACATTATTCCAGTTTTAACCATAAAATGACACTTTTCCCAGTTTGGGACTAAGTTTTTTTCTTTACAACGTTTTAGAACAAGTGGAAGGTGGTGCAAACATTCATCGAAAGAAGAACCAAAAACCAAAAAATCATCCGTAAAGACCTCGATAAACCACTTCACCATGTCTGAGAAGATACTTAGCATGCAATGTTGGAATATTACGGGTGCATTGCACAACCCAAAAGGCATACACCTGTAAGAAAAGGTGCCAAATGGACATGTGAAGGTTGTTTTCTCTTGGTCTTTTGGATCTATGGTTATTTGGTTATACCCAGAGTACCCATCTAGAAAACAGTAATGGCTATGACCACCTAATATTTCTAGCATCTGTCAATGAATGGTAGAGGAAAATGGTCTTTCCTAGTGACTGAGTTCAGCTTACGGTAGTCTATACAAACTCTCCACCCAGTAGTAACTCGGGTGGGGATCAATTCATTGTTCTCATTCTAAACTATTGGAATCCCAGACTTCTTTGGGAAAACCTGGACAGGGATAACCCATTTACTATCAGAGATGGGGTATATGATACCCGCATCTAACAACTTGAGCACCTCTGTGCGGACAACATCTTTTATGTTGGGGTTCAAACGTCGTTGCATTTCTCTTGAGGTTTTTCCACCCTCCTCTAGGTAGATTCAGTGCATACAGTCAACATGACTAATTCCTTTCAAATCTGCTATTGTCCACCCAAGAGAATCCTTGTTCTCTTAGAGAACACTAACTAGTTTACTTTCCTGATCAGGTTCTAAGTCAGAGGCAATAATGGAAGGAAAAGTATTGTTATTACCTAGAAACACATATTTCAACATATCTGGTAACGAATTTAATTCAAGGGTAAGAGATTTAACTAAAGATGTGACGGGCTTATCTATAGTGAGCGAAAGAGGTTCATGCTTACGATGCCATTTTCCGTAATCCATTATTGGCGCGGAATCTAACAACGTATTAACTTCTTCAAAATGATCATCCTCATCGTAATAGGCTCCAAAATGGGCTAAGCAAGCCTCTAAAGGATCACTAACATTATTGGTTTGAAAAGTGTTCACAACTAGAGAATCAATTATGCATATAGACTCATAGTGATCATGGTATGAAGGGGCTTGGAAAGCTTTAAAAACATTCAACGAGACTTTTTGATTGCCAAAAGAAAATTCCACTTGACCATTTTGACAATTGATTATTGCATTAGCAGTTATTAAGAACGATCGGCCTATGATGATTGGAATGTGGATTTCTCGGTATGAGTTGTGTGTTTAAAATCACAAAGTCAACTAGATATATAAAATTTTCTAGTTGGTTTCATCTCACCTAGTCCAAGTTGTTCGTATACTGAGAATGGTAAAAGGTTCACACTATCTCCAAGATCTAATAAAACATTTTCTATCCGTTGATTGCCTATAGTACAAGTAACAGTGGGACAACCAGGATCTTTGAATTTAACTGGGTACTGTTGTGAAAGTATTGAACTAACTTGTTGGGTCAGGAATGTTTTTTTACGCACACTCATGTCACGTTTGACTGTACACATGTCTTTTAGGAACTTGTCATAGATTGGCATATGTTTAATTGCATCTAACAGAGGAAGGTTGATCTTAACCTGCTTAAAAATGTCTAGGATTTTAGCATAAATGCCAGAATTTTTCTTGGAAAGCCTTTGGGGAAATGATACGGGTGGAGTATACACTCTCTCGGGGATATTTTTCTCATTTTGGAACATATCTATCTCAGGCCCGTTAGTATCACTAGGAGTTTTGTCGACTTCAGACTCTTTTTCAGCTTGATTACTACCCTTAGGTTGTTCTAATGTGTTTTCTACTATTTTTCCACTCCTGAAGGTAATGAATGCTTGAACCTGCTTAGTAGGACTACCTACCCACTAACCTGGTGGACTCCTTTCGGATTCAGAGTCGGTTGACTAAAAAATTTCCCATTCTCCCTATCATTTAGCTTATTAGACAGTTGACTCATTTGAGTCTCTAAGTTGCTAATAGCTCGGTCATTATTTTGTAGGTTTCGTTGAAAGCTATCGAGCCTCTGACCTATCTGGTTAAAATGTTGGGTAGTCTGGGCATGATTTAGGGTACTACTTTCAATAAAGAGTATTAGAGTTTCCTCTAGAGACGAATTTGAATCAATTGGACTTGGTTCTTGGACTTGGGTTCCTAGGAAAACCGGGTGGTGGATTGCTGGAAGCATTACCCTGATGGGCCCCTTTGGACCACGAGAATTTTGGGTTATGTCTCCACCCAGGGTTATAGGTATTAGAATATGGGTGAAACTTGGGTCAACCCTAATATTTATAGTTCATTCCTCCATGCAAGACACTAACCAGATCACGGGTAGTTTCTTTTGGGTAAAACTGGGGCTCATTGTTATAGCCCATAACCTGACTTGAGCCTTCTTGGCTCCTAATCTCCAAGGCCTCTAGACACTAAAGAATATCTGAACCATTACCAATTCGATTACCCCTATAGATTGGGTTCCTAGTTACACCTGGTTCTCTCATTGAAGCCCATTGCCTCGTTTTCTCATCTAACTCGATAAACGAGTCAAAACAAGTTTCTGGATCCTTATGAGTAAACTCTCCACCACTCATTGTTTCTACCTGCATACGGGTTTCACTATCTAGGCCCTCATACAAGATTTGGGTCATATTGGATTTTTCAAACCCGTGATGCGGATACTGGTATAACAACTCATTAAACCTTTTTACATAATCATGTAAGTTTTCACCTAATTTTTTTTAAAGGTTTAAATAGATTGACGAACAACAACAGTCTTATGGTGTGGGTAGAATTTCTTAATAAAGGCCTCTACAAGGCCATTCCAAGTGGTGATTGTTTTAGAGGGAATAAAATGATATCACTCTATAGCCTTTTCATCAAGGGAAAAAGGAAACAAATGCAACTTAAGTACATCTATCGTGACATTCAGATAACTCATAGTCTCACAAATCATTTCAAATTCTCCAATATGGGTTATGGATTCTCGCTGTCTAACCCCCTAAATGTACGAAGCATGTTAATTGTCCCGGGTTTGATGTCAAATTTCCCATTAGAAGCAGGTAAAACTACCCAAGATTCATGTACTACTCTAGACGGGTTCATATGGTCTCTTAGGGTTTTGTTCACCTGAACCTCATTCTTATTATTACCACCCATTTCAGCAAAAACATATGTACCACCTAGATCTGTGTAACGGGTCGGACTTAAATAAAAAAGGTCTTTTTCTTCAAGTCTATCTCCTACACGGATCCAACGACGCATACACAAGTAAAAATACTAGTGTTTAGCAGGAATTGTGCACATGCAAAATGCTGGGTTCACTATTTTAAGTAAGCTTGGGTTACCGCAGCAAAATATACCTACAGTCAAAGACTGGTCAAAGGTACAAAGCTGGGGTTTGTGGTGTTTCAGACGATAACGCCTAGAGGGTTCACCATACTATCCCACGGTTTTCTTAAAATCGGTGTCGGAAGATGCAAAATGGTGTGTGCAAACGAGTTTTTTTTATAATAAAATAAATACAAACACACCAAAAAGGAATTAAAATCTAAAAAATAAAACTAGAATTGTCTCTAATAAAATAAGTCTAAGAAAATCTAAAAGAAATTAAAGAATTAAAATTTGGATTCTACCAACCTTTCTGGTAAGCAATTTTCCACAATAATTACGAAATATTCCCTGCACAACAAAGACAAGAAAATACCAAATGAAATCTAGAAAATAAAATAAAAAGAAAAATAAAATCCTAACTACTTAGCACTAAATTAAAAAATAAATATTAAAGAACACAATTCTAATATCCCCGGCAGCGTGCCAAAAACTTGTTGTAATATTAATATGATTGCCGCAAGTGCACAACTATCGATAAGATAGTATACAAATACGAATTTGTCCACAGAGATTTTAAAATTGTAAAACTTAATTTTTTTTTTATTAATCTAAGTGCTAACACAACTGATTGGAATAGTGATTGGTTTCTAAAATGCTAAAATTGCTTAAAATACTAAAAATGGGTTTTGTACTTAATAAAAGAAAAATCTAACATTTCGAGACTCCACCATTGTTATGCACACTAGAAATAGATAATTATTCTCTATAATTTTCTCCCTAATATCTCAAGACGATTTTAGGACAAAAGGACGTCTTGGAAAATCAAACTTTATAACCATTGAAATTCTAATAGATTTAATGATTTTTCTTCATTTAATTGCTTGAACTAAATATTTTTAGATGATAAACCCAAGTTAGATGACATATAAAGAAAAATTACTACCAATATTAAACGGGAATATAAGGACCATGGAGAAAAATTATAAAAACAAATTAAATTACCTAGCATACATAATAGGGTTTCCTCTCTAATCCTAGAAAAGAGATTTAGCCACTCATGGTAGGAAGAACACAAAAAAATTGATTAAACATTTAATTTTATTATTGTGGAAAAAAAACTTACGATGGACAGACCATGAAAGTATTAAAGAAAGCACTGACCACAAATGCAGCAGAGAAAGGTTGTTCTTTGGTGCAGTAAAGAAGGACAACCTTGATGTGTATTAGGAGATGAAACTGTCGCTGGGCCTGTAGCAGTTCTGTTGGGAAATCCTTTGAAAAAATGTTCCAAATCCTTAAATATGAAAGTTTTGGCCACACAAACACCAACAGTTAGAGCTATTGTGACAATATCTTCATCTTCTTCCTTGGACTGGTTTTTGAAAACTTTCTAATTTTTTTTTCTTTTCTCTTAAATCTGTGGTTACCTAAAAATCTCCCCCTCCTTTATTTATACTACATCGACCATATTTTCTCCAAATTTTCCCTTTAATGCACAAAAAATCTCGGCAGATCATGATGATCTTTTTCATCACTTCGGCGATATTTTTCTTACCTTTTCATGCGATCTGTTGTTGCCAACAAGAGACAAATCCTTAATATTGTTTACTAGTTTGTCTTAAACTTTCTTGTATAAGATGGAGACGCAATAAAAGCAAATTTCTTTCATTCCCGAAACAAAACAGGGAGCTTGCGTGAACTTTGCTTTTCTTTCGTTTTTCAAGAGTTTCCTTCTTGTACAACTCTTGCTCTTTAGGCAAGAATATAATCGTGTTATAACAAGATAAATATCACTTTATTTCTTCAAAATATCCTTACATCACGTTTCCAACCTAAGAAGATACAATTGAATCTTTCCCGCCAATTCTTTATGTTTGAACCTTGAGAAGGGGTGCTCTTATCCAAGGCATGGGTGCCTTTAACAATTCGTCTCGCGTGCCTTTATCAATTTCCAGGGGTGCCTTAAGTACTTTCAAGCCATCTTTTCCACAATCGCTAATTCACAAAATACTTACAAAAGAACCATATTAGTATAAAAATTGAGAATTAACACCATAAATATGAGATCAAATCAGACACGTAATTGTGTCTATCAACTTCATTCTCCTTGTAGACATCCACATACTCGAGACGCTCTTGTATTAACATTCCAAAATAATACCAAATCTTTGTTTTGTCCACTTTTCCGATGGTAATTCCTACATGATATATGTAAGGTGGTAAAACCTTTGTTTCTAATTTTGTGCACACTTTTTTAAAGAATATGTTAGTTAGATATTTTTATTTGATTGGTTAAGTTGTTAACAAATGTTCTCTTTACTAAGCTTCCTAGAAATTCCGTTTTTATTATATAATTACTAAAACAAAATCAAAAAATAAAATTGGGATATCATATAAACACTCGTTAAAAAGAATGCATAAAATCAGACCCGTGAATCGATAGTGATAAACACCGGTTCAATTTCAATTATACTGGACATCCTAGTTTATGCTGACAAAAAAACGTTCCTATACCAGTACCATTTTGGTCCTTCTGCAGTGATTTGACATAAAACGGGCATTACGATCGGGCGGACCATAAGTACGTGGATTCATAAGTACGAATGTATAAGCCCAACAATACCAATGATACGGGATTCCAGAATTTCCATATTTCAAACCCCCAACCAAATCAAAAACAGGGCAATACGAATTCAGTCATTTTCTCGCTATCTGGTTTCGTAAAAATCTTCTGTGTAAGTATTCTCTCCTTTCTTTTTCTACTGATCTTGATTACCATCAATTCAACCTGAATTTGATTAACAAGAAATCAGAACAATAGATCTAACTACGAATCTTGATCTAGGTCAATTCAATTTGTATGAAATTAGATTTTGCAACAATTTAGTTGAATTTTGTGTGCTTTCAGATCTTGAATTAAGATCTAAAAGATGGCGGGACAAAATCAAAGATTAACAGTAGTGCCAACAGTAACAATGCTTGGAGTAATGAAAGCACGTTTAATAGGAGCAACAAGAGGTCATGCTTTGCTTAAGAAAAAATCTGATGCATTGACTGTTCAATTTCGTCAGATCTTAAAAAACATTGTATTAGCTAAAGAATCAATGGGTGATATTATGAAAACTTCATCATTTGCTTTAACTGAAGCTAAATATGTAGCTGGTGAGAATATTAAACATACTGTTCTTGAAAATGTTCATAGCGCTTCGTTAAAGGTAAGATCACGTACTGAGAATGTTGCTGGAGTTAAATTACCCAAGTTTGAGTATTTTACTGAAGGTGAAACTAAGAATGATTTGACTGGATTGGCGCGAGGTGGACAACAGGTGCAACTTTGTAAGGCTGCTTATATCAAAGCAATTGAAGTTCTTGTTGAACTTGCTTCGCTTCAAACGTCTTTTTTGACTCTTGATGAAGCAATTAAGACTACTAATCGTCGTGTTAATGCTCTAGAGAATGTTGTGAAACCTAGGATTGAGAATACTATTAGTTATATTAAGGGTGAATTGGATGAACTTGAAAGAGAGGATTTCTTTAGGTTGAAGAAGATTCAAGGGTATAAAAGGAGAGAGATGGAGAGGACACTTGCTGCATCGAAGATGTTTGCAGAGGATCAAGAAGCTGAGAAAGTTTCGTTGCAGAAAGGAATTTCGATGAATGCTGCTCATAACTTATTGTCTGCAGCGAAGGATGAGGATATTGTTTTCTGATTTGGTGGAGGTTAGTTCTAAATTTATTTATTCGAGAATCTAGTGTGTTGTGTTTTATTTGCTTTTGATGTTTGGGTTTATCCGGGAAGGAAGAAACAGTTTTTATGATTTTGTGAACCTTGTTATATTGTCTGAATAAGAGTTCATGTCTCTCTGTTTATTATCAAACCTTTTGTAATTTAGTATCTGAATGATGATTAGACATATGTCGAAATTGAACCCTTTTTAAGGATGGTTGGATGCTACATATTGATAATTACAAATCTGTGTTAAAATATTAGTTGATATTCTACGATGGTACAAGTTCTGAATGAGTATTGTTTGCTTGGTAATGGTGTTTTGTTTAACCGTTAGTGTATGGCGAACAAGATCGAGGGTATAAATTGGTACCCTTGATCGTGCTCGCCATACCTGCCGTCACTGAGTTAAGTGTGCACGCGATGATCTCTTCTTTTAATTCCTCGCTAATGATCCGAGGAACTGTCCCATAACTTACTTTGGTATGCCCGTGGTGGGTCCAAATACGTCAACCTAATAGTTTGATGAATCTATAGTTAACTCTCAGCTCTAAAGTTCTGCTTTTCTGTTTGTATGCATTGTTAACTAAAGAAGAATCGGTGAGTCTTCTCATAAAATTTATTACTCACTGGTTTAAGATTTTGCCGAATCTTAGTTTCATATACTTCATTCTTCTTGGATGCCAAGAGTTTGTTAGGTCATTCCCATTTTTCGTTTCTAACTTGTTAGATCATACAAAATAAGTTCTCACACTTAAAGATATACATTAGATTTCTAACTTGTTAGATCATACAAAACAAGTTCTCACACTTAAAGATACATATAAATAGCTGGTACATCCACAGATTTTTCTTTACGTCTAAGGAAGAAGAAAGAGAAAAAAGCATAAAGGAGCTAATGGAATTTGTATTGAAATTTATCCCTCTTATCTTATTGTTGTTAGCCAATCATTCACTGATGTATTATTCAGAAGCTTCTCCAGTTGACAAAAATAACCTTACATATTTGCACCAATGTGCCTCCCCTAGCTAAGGCGCAAGTACTTAAATCAATGGAGGAATGCAGAACCAAAGTTGATTTACAGGAGGTTCCGAATACTCTTTGAAGGTGGTAGCAAGATCCGTTTTCTACCAAGCACCATTAGAATTTGGAGTTGATGTTGTGCTTGAAATTTGATGAGTACATCTTCTAGGTTAGAATTCGTGATAGTTTTTTGTTTCTCTTTTCTCTCAAATTAGTGTGCCAAGGAAGTGGGACTACTTTGGGGACATTTACATGTAGTTGTCTTTATTATTGTTTAGTCTACTGTTTTTTGTTTTGAGTTTATTGAGTGTTAGGCCATTAGTCATTCTCATCATACACCATTTCTTACATCCTACAGATTCTTCGTGAATTAATCAATGCATGGTTCTGCTAAGAATGAGATTGAATGCATGTTTGTGATGGCCCGATAGAGATCTACTCTCACAAATCACTGTAACTTCTTCTGTTGTGTTCCAGTATCCTCGTTCCTCATAACTTTGTGTAGATTGTATCATACTTTGACTGAAACGTTAAGTTCTATCAGATCCTGATACAGGAAGATTAAGGTGGTTGCACACGAGATGGGTTCTCTTGTTAGCGAAACATCTTCTCTACCAGGCGTTCATGTTCTTATTCTCAATTTATATGGTCTTTGTCATGTTTCTTAAGTCTTGAGATATTCTATATCAATATTTTTTTATTTGAGGGTAAAAGTAGACATCAAATTATCAATTTCTTCTTAGGAATGTGCTTTCGTATTTCCTTTCTGTACAATCTTGCTTCTGTTTCCCCTTCCCTCTTATTGATTGTCACTCGAAAGAAGTCAATCAGTGAGATGTTATGTTGCAAAAGTTTGATGTTTTCATAGATGTCCAATTCTATGTTCTATCATTTTGGATATGCATATGCATATGCATATGTTCCTATCTCTAATCTGAATTATCACGAGAACAATTGTTATTTTTTGACGTGAGATCTGCTGCCCTTGAATTCCTGATTCAACTGTGAGAGGTGGCATTTGTTTTCTGCATAGTTAACTTGTACTTATAAGGTTAGGTCTGTCCACTCGAATTTTCAATGTCAACCAACTTTTGGCAATGGAGTAAGAGATTTCAGTAACCATCTTTACTAGTGTTCTTCATTACAATCTGATATAAGATTGCACTTGAACCACGGACACCGAAAAACAGAGCACTGGAACATGCTAGTTAAGCATGCAGATCTTTTCTTTAGAGATTGACCTGTTGTCAACTTTTTGGAGGAATGATCTTTACTGTAGTCGTGGCTTTTCTAGTTTGATTCTCTCATTAGTACAGATTTTTGAATACCTGTCTTTTTTTTTTATCAAAGCACTCAGAATTTATTAAACATCAAGGAAAATGTACATCAAGAGCCAGAGAGGTTAGGAGATAAGATGGTGGCTCTTGCCACCATTCTCAAGGGATACAAGACTTTCTTACAGTTTTAGCTAAACAGTCTGCACTCAGAATACATGTCTTTGGCCAAAGGACAATGCTTTATGCTTTACAGTTTTCTCCTAGAATAAAAAGCTTCACCAAACTAGACCAGAGTTCATCTGTGACTATCCCCAATAATAGAGTTTGTTGATCTTCCCTAAAGATTTTTGCCTTTCAGGGGTACCAAGTCGGCGCCATAATCTGAATTGGGGTACTAGTTTGTCGATGTTTACGTTGGATACAACTGTCACTTGGTTGTGGTCGAGGTGATGCTGGAAGTTAGCAAATGGTCGTTTTAGTCTGGTTTTGGTACTCAAAGACGTTCTGTTATAATAGGTAGGAAGCATATTTGTTGTAGAGGTGTAGATGACCATTTAAGTTAACGCCATTAACCACTTGATATCTCCCTATTTCCGTCATTAGCACAACTTAGCAACTAAAGCACCTCAAACTTACCTATCAAAAAAATAAAAAATAAAACACCTCAAACTTATTATCAGTAGCATCTTACACGAGACGTGATTATTCTTACCTCCCGTAACTCGCTTGAAGAACCTATATCAACTTAGATATTACCAATGATGGTATTCAGCACCAATATGTCCACACATTCTCAAGCAAAAACGAGTAGCAGAATCTAAACGCAAGCATACTGTTGCATTAAGCTAAACTTTTTTGATTCAAGCGGATCACTGTGATTCATCTTGGGGGTAAGCATTCCAAACAACAAAATTCTTATCAGGTGCCAACAACTATTCTATTTTTTCCTTCGCCATATGAAAGATTACACGACTCTTCTCCTTATTACGGTTTATTAATAGCATTTGGTTGCAGGGGCGGAGCTAATAATATAGGTATGGGTTGGCAAAGGAACTAAAATTGGAGCTAGGGTAGACAAACAAAGGATAAAATGGGTTTGGAAACCCATTTTATCAACAAATAGGCTTGGAGTCAGCTGAGAATCCCGGGATGAATGTGCAACTGCTTATCCATGCTTCAAGCTGGCTCTGTCATGTTTGGTTGTACTTGTTACCCTTGGTTAAAACCTATCTATACATATATTAAGAAGCTTAATTTAGGGGCTCCTTAATTCATAAAGGGGCTCCTCATGTGAAGACAAAATAGAGACATTTGAAGTAAAATTCAAAAACCCCTTATCCATGATATTTTCATAATGGCTAAAATACCCCTAATTAGTTAGTATTAGTAAAATTAATTAACTAATAGATTAAGCTAATCATAATTAACCTTAATTAATTTTATACTTAATCAAATCAAATCAAAAAAAAGTCCTTTTGGTTTGGTGGGAAGAAAAATTAGAGGAAATGTAAGATAATTTTCTCGAGTTTTTTAAAAAACCCTAGATTTTGATTCAATCAACCAGAGTAGTGAGGTATACATCTAACTTAAACTCTTGGTCTTTTAATGACTCAAATTTGATGAAATTACGTATGAGAAGATGATTCTTTTTTGATTCAGAGAATTTTACGGTTGGGTTTTCATGTCGAACCCAACCGTAAAAGCCATTAACGGTTGGGTGTTCTTCCCAACCCAACCGTAAAGAGAAGAAAAATGGATGAACACCAAATCGTAACAGTTTTACGGTTGGGTTTAAGCATCGGACCCAACCATAACTCACAATTACGGTTAGATTTTCATCCTAGAACCCAACCGTAACAAACAATCACTCGAACAAATTTTACGGTTGGGTTTTAGCATAGAACCCAACCGTAACTAATCTTCAAACCCAACCGTAAAATTATATGAATATACTTGAAGATTTTTTTCATTTCTATCTTGTAGAGAATTGAAAGACGAAGCAAACCCAAAAAAGATGAGGTCAATCGGACATCGTATGAGGGAGTTATGATCAAAACGGTGAAATACAAAAAAAATTCCAGGAAGAATTACGGTTGGGTTCGACCCAATAAACCCAACCGTAAATCTGACACAAAAATGAAACCCAAAAGGCCTTACGGTTGGGTTTATTGGGTCGAACCCAACCGTAATTCTTCCTGGATACTTTTTGTATTTCACCGTTTTGATCATAACTCCCTTATACGATGTCCGATTGACCTCATCTTTTTTGTGTTGGCTTCATCTTTCAATTATCTACAAGATAGAAATGAAAAAATCTCCAAATCTATTCATCTAATTTTACGGTTGGGTTTGAAGATTAGTTACGGTTGAGTTCGATTCTGAACCCAACCGTAAAATTTCATCTTCATCTCCTACCTTGTTATTTACGGTTGGTTTTTCTTAACAAACCCAACCGTAAAATGTAGAACAAACTAGTTACGGTTGGGTTCGAATCTATTCATCTAATTTTACGGTTGGGTTTAAGTGCAATTTTTTTTACGGTTGGGTTCAGAATCGAACCCAACCGTAAAATTTCATCTTCATCTCCTACCTTTAAATTTACGGTTGGGTTTGTTTAATAACCCAACCGTAAAATGAAGAACAAACCAGTTACGGTTGGGTTTTCCAATCGAACCCAACCGTAAATTTTTCTGTAACCCGATTTATTCTTCAATTTCTTCATTAGGTTGTTTAGTTTGATTTTGATTGTCATCACTAATACCTTCTACACCTTTAGTAGGATTTTTCGGTTGAAATGGAGAAGGAGGAGATATGGAGGGAGAGGGAAAGGTTTTGAATTGAAATTGAAATTTTGTAAGGTTTTATTTTGTTTAGGTTTTAATTGATTGAAGGATAATATGGATATTTAACATAGCCTTTAGGAAACCCCTTAACGTTTTTGGGTCACCCCACCTCACATTGGAGCCCTCTACAAATGTGGGAGCCTCTAAATCAAGCTTCTATATTAAACTAGAACCAATATTATATCCGTTAGTCTTTTTTTCTTTTATTAGCGGTTTCCTGATTTTCTGATACGCATAATTATAAGATTCTTCTCTCTGTGCTGGAATCAAAGATGCACTCGTCTCCCTTTCTCACTAAGGAATCATTTTCATTATCCTTTTAACATTTCCCTTTGAAGGGTGGTACAGTATATAGTAGTATACACAAAAGCAAAAACATATGTACAAGACTAGCGAAGATACTTACTGAAGACAACAACCAACAACAGATTAAGTAGATTACATTTCTAGTGAAATAGCCTTTTCTTTAACTTCAACGGCCTATCACTTACTATTCCTCGTCTTCTGATTCTGGCTCGACCTTATATACATACCATTTAGTAAATACTAGAAACAACATAAGATTGAGAAAGCTCAATATCCCTAGAAACGCATAATAGTAATCCAAATGAGATAAATTAATGTTATCGAGTATCCATCCTGTGCCACGACGCTCCGTGATATTAGCCAGTTTTTAGAAGAAAACTACCAAGGAACTGTCCAATTCCTAGACTACTTGTATAGTACGATGTCCCAATGCTTTTCATGCTTTCCGGTGCTTGATCGTAAAAGAACTCAAGGTTCGCGACAAGGAAAAAAGAGGCAGATACCCCCATCAAAACATATTGCGGTAGTAATATGAAAATAGGTAGAGGAACAATCGCACTTTTACCAGTAATACCGTTATCCTTTACCACTTGTAATCTTTTCCTTTCCATTAAGAAGGCAGTCAGCATGACCATAATATGCAATACTATGCCAATTCCCATTCTCTGTAAAATTGTTACCCCTCTTGGATTTTTTGTGTACTGTCGAACTAATGGCACGAAGTAACGGTCGTAGATTACAATACTAACCAACATTGAGAGTGTAACGAACACTCCAAGACATGCCGGAGGAATGTCAAAATTTGGACCCCAGGCTTCTTTCTAAGGTGATACCTTGCTTGATAAAAAGTGTATTTACTTGGGCCATCACCATGGCTGGAACAAAAGTAACAATCAAAATAGGTATCATTATTATCATCTGTTTGGTTTCTTCTACTCGTGTCACAGGACAGAGTCTCCATGGGCTGCTTAGACCAGTCTTCACTGCGGCTTTATCAAATATCATGTTTATGGCATAGTGTCAAATATTTTTCAACATAGAAAAAAAAAATCGTTCGTACTTTCTCCCAAGGGATGAATTCTTTTTACATCATACAATCATTATGAATTGATATAAGTGAAATTGTTGAAGAGGGTACGTAGTTGCAAGCAAACTGACCTCAATGAAGTGTTGGGTGCAATAATTAAAAATGAAAAAAATCAAATAAATAAAGATTGTTGATACTTAGTTTTTAACGGAAATGATTCGTCAAAACGGATGAGCTCTTTGTGTCTTCGTAACATCAATATGGTATGTAACAAAACTTTAAAAGAACAGAGTGAGTCACGTGTTCAACACGCTGTCCTTAAACCATTAGCGCCCGACTACACTCAAGAGTGATGTTATAGCCTCCACAGGGCGGATGCCTCCAGGATAAAACACCATACTACACCTACTACTAGCACTTGTAGTAGATGCTCAACTTGAGCTTGGCAACTCAGAGAAACCCTTCAAGGAAAATCTAAAAAAACTTAACAAAGATAACAAAAAAATTATTATTCTTTTGGTCTCTCCAAAAATATGGAGAAACCATTTTTCCTTGGATGTCCAAATAGGTTGAGAAAATTTTGTTTATGTAATCTCTTAATACAACTTAAGAAATGGAAACTCCCCGATGTGGGACTAAAATGTTTCATTCACAAAAAAACAACAACAAAGGAATAACCAAAACATGTAAAGTGACCAATAGGTCAGAAGCTCGAACCAAATAGGGATAATATTTTATATTTTAATAAAAGATTTAAAACTCATTTGTTTAGCCATTGTTTTCCAACAATCCCCCACATGAATGAAAAACTCAGTAAAACATGAAAACACAAATAGATCTTGGTAAACCAACACCCTAAATACCATGACCCGACTTGATTGAACAGACAAATGGACCGCGTGTGTGCTGAAATCATACTAGCCATTCCAATTTCTTCTCCTTCACACAAAAGTGTGCTGACCCCAGGGTCATACTATTGATTGCATAAATCATAATAGTATAAAGAGATTTCATCTTTAGTTTCCCATAGTGGGACTAAAGGTTTCGTTCACCAAAGTGAAAATGAGTCAGTGATCCCTTAGCGACCCTTAGGTCCTAAGTATCAGTAATACCAAGACCATAGAAAACAACATAAAAATCATTTTCTCAAAATGAATTAAATCTTGATGAAAAACTGAAAATCACATAGAAAAAAAGAAATACCATATAGGCAAAGGTGTCCATGAGGTCTTGAACCTTTGCTTAGTGAGAGATTACCGGAACTACTTGCTAGAGACAGTGAACACGATGTCTTGAACAGCTAGATTTTGGGGTAATTCACGATAACCACCACGCATGATATCTCCAAGGTTGTTTCCAAGCTCGTGCGGTTGTGCTCATTTTGGCCCTGAGCAAATATCCCGTTTCTCAGAATGCTCTAGAGAAGCATCTCTATTCTCATAGGAAGCGACCCACTTCCACATTCAGATAGGTGAGTTCCATCAAGAGTGTTTATTGCTACATCCCACTTCAATCTTAAATTGAAACTATAAAACTCATTAAAACTTATTAAAAGTCATCCTTTCACATGCAGTCATACTATCACGTCTACACCATAAGAAAGGGAAAAATAATAAAATTATCTGATAGTGTTTTCTTTAACCCACCACAAATTAGTTGTCTCATTCAAAACCTTAATCTTGGGATCTCCAGTCAACAAGGTTGAGTATCCTTCGTGGAAAGTTTGTTTAATGAGATTAATCCCCATCCCTCTCGATGCAATAACAAACTATCTCTCTGGATTATCCTTTCGTCAAAGGATCCACTAATTTTTCTCTTGACTCCACTAAGTCTACAAAAATCACTTCATTAGAGAGTAGTTGTCTAGACTTTGCCAATTGCTCATTTACTTTAGAATTACATAGTCGATTGAGTTTCAGCAATGGTGGCCACAGGCTTCGGTCACAGAGGAATGCCTTCCAAAAAAAGGATTTATCCATTCAACTTCCTCGCATGTTTTAAATTAAGCGAGCGAACTCTGATTTCATCTTCGTCGAGTTCCTCATGTCTGTTGGAATATTTCCAACTACTGATACAACTTAAGAGGGCTCACACATAGGCTAAGACTCTCCAAAGCCTGAAATCACAACATCTCTTAAGGTCAGTCCAATATGTATCATGCATATATACACAATTTCAAATGTACTTCAAGTACTGCAAATTTCTAATAAGATCATCCCACTAATTCTTCTGGGGTCACAAGTGTATTTGTACACCTAATTCACTGCACATTTACAACACACATTAAACGTATCGAGTTTGACAAAGACCATTTCCGTCAGAGTTTCTTCTGGTTCTAATGATCCTTCAGATCATGCTTGTCTACAACAACTTAGTCTTTCAATCAAATCGTAAAAGTCACATGTTTTCTAGGTGGTTATAAAGCATAGAAATGGATATACAAGATACATATAATAAGTACTAGTACGGTCATTAAATTTTCCTCAAAAGGTTATTGTTATATATATCACATATTTGAAACTAAATATGTACCAGTACGTTATATATATCACATATTTGAAACTAAATATGTACCTCAAGCATCCCGATTATCTTGTCCTTTGATCAGAGCATCCCTGTGATTCTCCAGGATTAAAATGGGAAACATGCACAACTATTTTACAACACACATCAAACACATTTGACAAAAACTATATAATCAAAATTTGATTTTGGTTCCTTCTGGTCCTTTAGACCACGTCAACAACATATTTGTTTTCTGTCAAACTTTAAACAACACAAATTTTTTAATGGTTGTAAAACACATAATAAAGGCATGCTAAACATATGCACCTTCAATTGATTTAGTGTAAACACACCTATCAAAATTCATTAGTGTCACATCACTAGAAATCATCATTATCACATAACAATATTGTTAGGTCAATGACTTACTGCTTGGTTCAAGACAAGTATATGTAGGTGTAATCAGTTTGTACCTTTAACCCCTGGCGCTAACCAAACCCTTAAGGTTTGTCCACCTTTGACTAACCATTTAAGTATACGGCCTCAACATCTATCTAATGTAGCATACTGACAATAATAACAAACAATGCTTGTCGTATTAATTTTAATGTCATGTGAGTATGTGCCAAGTGATCACTATTTTATTCTCTAACAACAATTTCACAAAGTCAAGCATCTGTCTGACCTATTCTATCTCGTGTGAGAACCCGACCTCAAAAGACTGCTGTTGAGAACTCAACAACCTAAACAATAAAATTTATTTTGTTCAAATGTTGTTAACTTCAGAACTTACAAGTTATCGTACTACAGTTCTGGTGATCATATGCGATGATTTGTTAAAAAAAAAATCGATTCTTCATTCTCACCTTAGACCCCCACAATTGAGGTCTACAGGGTATGACACAAATAAGTTTAGGGTCTTCTATAAATATGCTTGAGAAATCAAACAAACACTTCTTTCCATCATATACCCCCACATTTGAGGCATAATGACCCCCACAGTTATCAGGATTTCTCAACATAAGAAGCTACAATTATGTGTCCTTTAGGTTGCATCTAACTAAGACACACCTTATAATGGTACTCTATACCAATATTATGATATAACATGTTCATTTATTCATTCTCAAGTCATTGACGATTTTCCCTTTTATCTACTATTGTCTTGTTCTGCTAAGCTAACACTTAAAGCATCACAAGACCATATTTCTAAGTATAACATTTTATAGTAACTTAGATAGATAGCATTTGACACTAGTTTTAAATTGCAATGCACATATTGAGAATGATATCATAATTTGATTAATGTCCATACCTGACAAGCCTTGCACATCATTACCTATTTCTTCAACTGTTTTGATAGTTGAGTTGTACATGAAAATGCTTTTGCATCTTTCCCATTCTTGGTAGAAGACAAAACATGTCTTTTCTGGAGCACACGTTCTAGCACTTCCGACATTTACCAACCAATTCTTTTTATCATCTCCACTGAAAAGTAAAATTACTTAACACAATAAGAATGTCAATTGTTCCATTCAAATTTGAATAAACAATTATATATTCCGAGGAGATAAGCACACAACTAAAAACAGAAGTTATTACAGATTAGCACTTAATTTATCATTCAATTTAAGATGATAAAACTTTTGCCCAACTAGGATTCAAAAAATTGGTTGATACTCTTTTTCGACATAGGTAATATAAAATTATCAATAGATAATAAGTGTTCATCTTACAAAATGTTTATTACCAAAATATAGTTATCAAGTTATTTAAGTCTCTCTCCACATTAGACTATCACAATCATCAGTAAGTAACAAAATTTGGTAATAAAACACCCAAACACTTTTGTGTACATACATATCAATTAAAACACATGTGTTCGCTTAACCTTCTTATTGCACTAGTTACTGAAAGATATTTTATACTTCACTATCCATATGACTATGGTACACTAGTATATTATGATTCTCATATTTTCAACAAAAGGTAACATATTCGAAATGATTTAGAAATCACCATTGAAATTGCTAATGTATAATTATTAAACAATCATGTAATTCACGCCAATTGATACTACACAAAGCATATATAATCAAAGTGATTAATAACATAATGCACAGTTCACACACAACTGATTCAACATTTCATTACTCATTAGCAGTGTGATACTAATCTAACACATAAGAGATTATCACTTTAAGTCACAAAAATCAATTTGTTACTTGCTCTAATTTGTTTATGAGAAATATTTTAACTAAATTGAAATCTCAAGTATATTATGTATAAAAACACTCATTAGTACCGGTTTTTATATTATATCCAAGGTGACAAAGTACCACTATAAATGGTTGCAAGATCTCATACTAATCTAGAGCTTAGATACAGTTATTGATATTCTAGACAAACATGCACAACATCTTTGAAAATACCATATCTCACAAACCACAAGTCCGAATCAAAAAATTAAATATGAGTTTTGAAGATAGCATCTAAATATACAAACTTCGTTTGTATCACCATTTCAAAAAACTCATAGTTACCCCAGAAAAACTAATTTAGTCAACAATATTTTTCTGCCCATCAGAATTTTTCAGGAACGTTTCTCAGTTTTGTAAAATATCTAAAAAACACTTTTACAACTCCAAAAATTTTGAATTTTTGTGTGGGTAACTATCAGGATGTCTATTATACTCTATTAAAAGGATTCATCTAAATTCCTTCTAAGTTAAGAGATATACTCGAAACTCTACAGCTGCCCAGAAAACTCAATTTTGTTTTTTCACTTTAAAATTAACATCCTTAATTTTCTAATATAATATCAACGTCAACGGTTCACAAGTCAATCATTCATTTATGATTATTACTAAATAATAGTGTCTTAAGATTGTTGGGTGCAATAATCAAAAATGAAAAAAATCAAATAAACAAAGGTTGTTGATACTTAGCTCTTAACGGAAGTGATTCGTCAAAACGGATGAGCTCCTCGTATCTCCGCAACATCAAGATGGTATGTAACAAAAATTTAAAAGAACAAAGTGAGTCACATGTTCAACACGCTGTCCTTAAGATATTAGTGCCCGACTACACTCAAGAGTGATGTTATAGCCTCCACATGGCAGATGCCTCCAGGATAAAACACCCTACTACACCTACTATTAGCACTCGTAGTAGACGCCCAACTTGAGCTTGGCAATTCAGAAAAATCCTTCAAGGAAAATCTCAAAAACTTAACAAAGATAATAAAAAAATTATTATTCTTTTGGTCTCTCCAAAAATATGGAGAAACCATTTTTCCTTGGATGTCCAAATAGGTTGAGAAAATTTTATTTATATAATCTCTTAATACAACTTAAGAAATGGAAACTCCCCGATGTGGGACTAAAATGTTTCATTCATAAAAACAAAACAAAGGAAAACCAAAATATGAGAAGTGACCAATAGGTCAGGAGTTCGAACCAAATAGGTATTTTAATAAAAGATTTAAAACTCATTTGTTTAGCCATTGTTTTCTAACATGAAGGAGTGCGGTCAATTTTGCGCTTCTAGGAACGGGTATATTTATTAGGTTTCAACTCGTACATATCTTTAGGTTCATCTGGTAAGGAAACTTTACGTTTTCTCAAAGCAGCAACAAGAACCATAGCCATATGAGTGAAAGGGTTCCCTGACCTGACCTTGTGTCTGTAAAAAGGGGTTCCAACCAAGAAGACTAAAGTTGAAACGGCTAACCCAATTGTAGGAAGGCCATACCCAAGGGACCAACCAACATTGTCTTGTATGTAAACAATAACAGTGTTTGCACAGAGTTGTCCAAATATATGGTAAACATCCACCAGTTAAAAAATGATAACTTATGAGCCTTCTCCTTGGGTTCAAAAACGTCGAATTGGTCTGCACCTATAGTTGAGATGTTTGATTTGGTTCCACCGTTTCCTAATGCCATTATATAAAACGCAGAATAAAAGATGGCGACTTGAAATGACGAAGGTCGGTCATTACAATCTTGGGCAAGTATTCCAGGTCCACATATCGGTGGCTTCAAAGCAGGTAGTGTAACCGACAAAAATAAGAGGCACATTCCCTGTTTGAAAAAGGGAGGAGGGGATAATAACAGGGGAATCTTAATGAAATTTAACATTCTTGTATACGGGTTTCTTAATGAGGTTTCGAACAATGCACGCTTGTTCGAACAAATCAATCCTATTTTAACCATGAGCAGTTGCGTAGATATATATTTTGGAGAAAAAAAAAGGGATATTTTGTTTGTGCCCTCTAATTAATAATTAAAATTTAATCCAGTCTCTAAAAAATAAATAAATTCATTTCCATCCAAAACTAACCTTTTCAGTTCCAATAAAAGTTAAATGGTGCATGTGTTTTACACATGTTATTTTCATCCTTCCTCTAAGACTTTATTACCCTTTTGATGTTCATCTTCCTAAACCGAATGAAGATTGATAATAAGTTGTTCTTCATCGTCAGAGAATTTCCCTCTTTTAATATCACGTCTAAGATAATTATTCGTCGACAACTCTTACTACACAGTACACCTGTTCAATCCAGCAAGTTAGGCAAAGATCTCCAACTTCCATGACCATTTTGGTGTGTATAATCAATGAGTTTTTTTATCTTTCTCAGGTGTCCATGGACCCTTTTTCATTCCAACTTTTTTTTTGATAAAAAAGGTTAAAATTCATATAAAAATATAAAATAAAAAGTTTACAGGTGTCACATGCGAAAATAAAATCTATAAAGTACAATTATGACATTACATCATTCCAATTGAAAAGGATGCTGCTAATCGGGGTGCCACTAAATAGGTCAGAATCTGAAGCCCATAAAATCAAAGAAGATTTCACCTCCAAAATTATGTCATCAACCGTCTTCTGCTTTCCTCCGAAAGTTCATGCATTTCTTTCTTTCCAAGTACTTCAAATGATGGCATAAGGAGTCCAATCCCAAATCTTTTTATTTCTGCCTGGGAATACGTTTAGTTCCCATGCTTCAAAGTTTTAAATAAGATTTTCATTCATACACCAAGAAATTTTAAATGCCTTAATGAAGTAGAACCGCACTTATCTTGTAAAACCACAGTGGATCAATAGATGATCATTGTCCTCCGTATCCTTTCCGCAAAGCTTACAAGTCACATCAGAAGCTGTTATATTCCTATGTTGTAAATTTGATAAAGTGGGTAATGAATTATGGAACGCTGACCATAGTAGAGTAGAGTTTTTTGGGGGAATGCCTTTATGCCATAATAAAATTGAGAACGGAACATAATATGTTTCATTATTAATAAGAGACTCGTAACACTTCTTGATAGGAAACTTACCCGAAGAGTCATCGAAGTATTTTACTGCGTCCTCCTCCTCAATGAATGTTGGTGGTGTACGTATCTTCCTCATTAGATAAATATAGTCGTCTCTAGTTCCCGCCGATGCAATTGAACCAATTCTGAGTTCCCAATTGCCTTGTCCATCGACACATTCCATAATGCTTCTCCATTTTGAACCTGCTTTTTTGTAGATAGAAGGAAATAAGTCTTTTAAAGCTCCCTCACCTAACCAATTGTCATTCCAGAAGTATAAGCTTTTCCCATTCCCCATTGAGATAGTCATATTATTCTTTAACCAATTCTTTGCTTTGAGAATTCCTTTCCAAAGACCCCTTCCTTGTGAAATATTCATATCCAATGGAACAAGATCGTCTTCCTTGCTGCTTGTTCTTTGTTGCACAATTCTTCTCCATAGCTTTCCTTTTTCCTTCGAGTATCTCCATATCCATTTGGATAAAAGTGTTCTGTTGGCAGTCAATAACTGTTTAATATGCAAGCCTCCATTTTCCTTTGGTTTGCACATCTTCTCCCAAGCAATCCAACACATTTTTAGTTTATTGTCTTTCGTTCCCCAATAGAATCTTCTCATAATGTTAACCATTTTTTTCTCCACTTTAGAGGGCAGGGTTAGTAGCAACATATAGTAAGTAGGTAGAGCAGAAAGGGTACTTTTAACGAGAGTGATCCTACCTGCCTTATTTAGAAATTTAGTCTTCCACACGGCCAATTTCTGTTCCATTCTCTGTAGTACAGGCTCCCACACATTAGTTGCTCTCAATGTAGATCCCATAGGAAGGGCTAGGTATTTTATCGGAAATACCTCTATCTTGCATCCTATCTCTTCTGCGAGTAAGCTTATGTTTTCATCCGCACCCACACTTGTCATTGTGCTTGTTTCTAGGTTGAGTTTTATCCCTGTAAGCGCTTCGAAAATCATCAGAATCACTGTTAGATATCTTACCTCTTGGATGTCTGCATTCAAGAATATTATTGTGTCATCCACAAATTGCAGGTGTGTAACCATTTCCCCATTAGGAGCCACCATAAAACCATGAATTTTCCCTCTTCTTATGGCTTCCTGTAACAATTTAGTCAAAATTTCGGTTACCAGCAGAAAGAGAAATGGAGAGAGTGGATCCCCTTGCCTTAACCCTTTAGTTGGAGCAAACTTTTCTGAATAGCTTTCATTCACCAAAACTGCCAGGTTAGACGAAGATACACGCCACTGTATCCACATTTTCCATTTTCTGCTGAACCCATGCTTTTCCAAAATTTTAAAGAGGTACACCCATCTAACATTATCAAAGGATTTTTACATGTCTATTTTGCATAGTAGACCCGGTACTTTTTGATTTAATCTTGCGTCCACGAATTCACTTGTAATTAGTACCCCATCTAGTATTTGCTTGTCTTTTATGAAGGCACTTTGATTATCAGAAATGAGCTTATGTATCACCAACTTTAATCTTTCTGTGAGAAGTTTTGAGATTATTTTTACACGCTGTCGATTAGTTCGAGAGGTCTAAAATCCTTTGTCGTGCATGAGTCTTCTTTCTTAGGGATTAGAGTTAAGAAAGAGCAATTCAGTCTCAAGTTTACACTCTCCAGCTCATGGAATTCCTGCAAAACAGATAACACGTCAGTTTTGATGATGTCCCAACAGTTTGCGAAGAGCTTCATTATCATTCCATCAGGTCCCGGGCCCTTGTGTTTGCCAAACTGCTTGATAATATTATGCACTTCTTCTTCTCCAAACACATCATCAAGCATCCTGTTGTCTTCCAGAGAGATGTTCTTGAATTCAAACCCAGTGAAGTCTGGAGCATAGCAATTATCTTCTTTAAACAGGAACTTGAAGTATTTATGAATTTCTTTCTTGATTCTATCTTGGTTAAAGCAGTCCTCCCCTTCAATCACCAATTTAACTATTGAGTTAGCTTTTCTTCTTGCATTAACTATCTTGTGGGAATATCTTGTGTTCTTATCTCCTTCCAAATGAAGTCTGATTTTTGCTCTTTGCATAATCTTTCTCTTCTCTATGAGTTTTAGTTTCCTGATCTCAATAGAAGCCTTGAGTCTGTTGCCAAAGTCTTCTTCATTTAAAGGCCCTGATTCTTCCAGTTGATTCCAATGTTTGATAGCTTCTTCCAGAGAATCACATTGTTGCTTAAGACCACCAAAAGAATCTCTTTCCAAACTCTTCAGAAAGAATTTTAATTTTTGTAGTTTTCTTGCAAAAATATAGCTGGGCCTTCCCCTAAATACCATTGAGTTCCACCACAGTTGCATGTTAGGCTTAAAGTCTTTATGCTCAAGCCAATGAGATTCAAACTTAAAGTATGGTTTGTATCTTATTATGTGATTACAATCCAATAGAAGAGGGTTGTGGTCGGAGTAAAATCTTAGCAGAGCCACCTGAACTGCTTGAGGACAGTACTCATCAAGATATTGGCTCAGTAAAAATCTTTCGATTCTAGACAGTAAAGGAGTAGCTCTCCCATCTGATCTAGTATAGGCGCCCCCATTCAACTCCAAATCAACCAAGCCCCATTGGGCAATGAAATTGTTTAAGAAATTCTTGTTTCCCAAATCACCTCCAGCCATATTTCTCTCTTCTTCACATCTGGTGGCATTAAAGTCACCTGCTAAGCACCAAGGGCCTAACCACCACTCTCTAGTATCATTCATTTCTTCCCAAAAAGGAATTCTATCATTATAATTAGGTTTTGAGTATGCATTAGATAGCACCCATATGAAGGTATCAGACCTATTTTGCAGTTTAACTGAAATGGAGAATGTACCTGTTTTCTCCTCCAATTTTGCGAACTTTCCGGCATCCCAAATCATTATGAGTCCACCACTTACACCTTGAGATGGGAGATACATCCAGTCAAATTCATCATTAAACCACAATTGTCTCACTAACCATCTTGTTACCCTCATCATCTTAGATTCCTGAATTAAGCAACATCAACATCTATGTTTGTTTATCAGTTCTTGAAGTGCCCCTATCTTCTCATATGAGTTTAATCCATAGATGTTCCAAGACAAGATTTTGGCACTAAGCATTTACATCCAGAGACTCCCTTGTCTCAGCAGACATTTCCACCATTCTTACTGCATCACCCACTTCATAAGAATCTTTAACAGCTTCTGTTGAATCCTCCACATCCGAGTCTTCCACCACCTCAGCTCCCAGAAGTATTACCATTCTCAGCTAAGTTCCCAGTCTTTGCTTCTCTTACTGATGCCATTCTCATCTGAAATTTTCCCACTAAAGAATCCATTATAGAGTTAAGATGACATAGCTGGGTTTCATCCATACCTCCAAATTCAGTGCATAGATCAGAGAGCATGTTAGCCGCTTCTTTTGCTAAAGAGGATTGATCTCCAACTCCAGCTTTAATTTCACCTAATTTCTCCAATATCGCAAATTCCTTTTGATCTAAGATTTTGGATTTAAGCATATGTTCTTCCCTTACTTCATAATTTATCTTCTCACTTAACAATGACTCTTCCATATGAGAAAATAAGTTGGGTTCTCCCTGCACATTCATAGGAACTGACGAAGATTTTTCAATCACCATTTCCCCCAATTTGAGATTTGAGTTAGAAATACCTAGTTTTTCTATAATTGAAGGCAACTTTTGGGAATTAAAGCAATCTCGGGTAAAGTCCATGTTGTTTTCCTCTTCGCGCTCATCTGGGCTGTTAAAGTCTTGAACTGGGCTTCCTGAAACACCCTTCTCTTTTAATTCAACTTTCTTAAAGGCCCAGATGCTTGGTTTAAAAAGCCTTATATCTCTAGGTTGTGTAGGAGAGCAACCCATTACCCTTTGGTCATTTGCGCTTTCGTACTCTGTCAGATGGAAGTGCTTTGTAGCTTTTTCAGGGAAGCCAGCAATGTCAGAGTTCAGCTGCGCATTATCAACCTCATTGCAGAGGTTTCTGTATTCCTATACAGATATTTGGTCTTTACCTTCATGCCTGAAATCCCACTCCAACACCAGCAACAACTCCCTGCCAGAGACATTTATCTTCATAACCACCAGAATCTTCATCAGATCTCCCAAAACTGAGATTTTTATGTAGTTGGCATGAACTTTCAGTAGTGTTTCTTTACTGATAGCGCCTAAGCCACCCAATTTGTTCCCTACTGCAGATAGATTTTCATGGGACCAGAGAACTAGTGGAAGACCTCTAATCTTGATCCACTTCTCACAGGGGTAAGAATATTGTATAAGAATTACTGCATCCATGTTTGACGGAGCTTTGATTCCCTGATGCTTCTTGAGATCAGCACCCCAACGCTTTATTTGAAAGAAGAAGCCTTTTTCTTTCCATGTTAACGGAACCCAAATTACTGGCCATTCTTTCTCATCCAAAAAAAATGTAGCAGATGATTTTGAAATGGGTTTAAGCTCTAAGAACCCATATCTGTGAAGTTTCCTTTTAATCATGCACGCAATCACATTTCAATTTTTAACTTCTTTGGAGTTAGAGATCTCTACTATCCCAACCCTGGAAATTCTTTCTTTCATTTGCTTCAATAAGAAAATTTGGTTTTGAGAATGGGGAAGTCAGCATGTGTAGGGATTTTAGGGGGGGTAATTTTTTTAGCAGTTATCCAACCGTGGCGTTCTCCAAAGAATTCCAAATATTCACCTAAGAGTTTCCAAAACATTCTATTTTTTCCAGCTGGAAAACATAAGGAGTAAGTTTTAGGGACATCACCTCTCCTGAACCTAGATAATTGTAGGTATTCCCCATTGTTGTTTGCCTTCATCTCATCCAGGAAAGCATCTGTTACATCCCTATTGTCCACTTAAGCTTTCTAGTGTCCAACTTGCAGGCCAGAAGAAGGATGTTTAAAAACCATGAATATAATGCCGGGGATAAGGCTAACCATGATTTGTGATCATTTTTCCTTCTTTCATCAATGCGAAGGAGCTGTCTTCTTCCAAAAGTTTCCATAGTGAAGAGGATTTTCTATCCAGATACACAGATTTTCTTCTATTACTAATAATGAAGCTACTCTTCTCCGAGATGGAGCCAGGCTTCAAAGGAGTGGATACTAAATGTTGAGAAGTGAAAATCTCCCTCCACCTGGAAAGTTTCCTTTCCGTATCTCTCTCCAAACTTGCATATCTTTCCCTTCTCCTTGCATTATCATTCACAATCTCACAATCTCCCATTCTCCTTATTTTTCAATCCAACTTCATCGTGACTCGAAGATCTTCCCATCCTACACCCCCTCAACAAAACACTACAACTTCAATAATCGAGATAATCTAGAACCGAATCTTCTAAACGGTATTTTGTTTATACCTTTTATGGTGTTTTGTTTAAGATTTTCTATTGGATATTTGATTAAATTGATTATGAAGACAAGTAGAGTGCATGTGCGATATGTCGGTAAACTTTAGTTTTTTTATACGTATTTTTCAATTTTCGCAAAACTATTACGATGTACAACAAAAATCATCATAACATCAAACTTTAGTTTTTATAAAATTCATTATAACATCAAACTTTATGGTCCAACTAAAAAAATGCAAAGCTCATATATTAACTTATGACTTCAGGATATTCACCATTGAGTAAGAACTCAAGCAACTCAACAACAACAATAGCACCAACCACAACACCAATTCCAGCTCCACGAATAAACCATGTTTCTGTTGTTTGTTCTGTAATTTCTCCAGTAAGCATTCCAACAATTTCCCCTCCTATACTTGCACAGTAAAACAATTGTTTACTTGATTAAATTGGTGAATAAATTTCATTAGCATGCATGGATGTATAAAAACCCACAGTGAGAAAAAGAAGGTTCTAAAAAAAAAACTTACCAAGTGCAAACATACAGGTAATCCCAACAACAAAAAATCTTTCCAAAATTCTTAACATAATCGTCATTCCAAAATCATCTTTCTTTTCCTTAACTAACTCTAAAACCCACCTTTTGTTTTGTTGCTGGTTTAAAACTTCCCCTGTTATGTTTTATCAGAAGTTCAACTTAAAATGAGGAACTTTATGTAAACTACAGAGTGTATAACAGAGTGATCAGGTAGGGAGAGAGGTATAAGGTATAACCGTATAAAAACAAAGACAGCGTTTATAAAGGGGGTGAGCATGGATCTAATTAAGAAAGAAAGGTGATAACTACAATAACTTATAATACTGAGAAGTGAGAACAGCTAGCAAATCCTATCAACCATATATGCTGATCATTAACTAATATTTAAAAATTAATTTGGTGGAACAACCCCTTCCTTGTATATATGATTGTCAAATTTAAACTTAGCTACGGAGAGAAAAGTTTCATTTTCACATAAATCATGACCGATTTATAAAATCTGCAGTAGAAAGATAGATAGATAGACAGAGAGAGACTTGACCTTCATTTTATTGAAATCATATCCGAATCCGTTAATAATATCCGGATATTTGTATCCGATAATGATCCGACGGATAATAGAAATTCATTTTTGTATCCGTTAGGATTAACGGATATTCGATAATCCGATAACTATCTGAAAATTATGTAAGGAAAAAAATATATTTAATTTGGTTGTGTGTGTTTAATCACTTCTTCTTCTCATGAATCCAAAATTGTAACACAAGATTATTTTTGATGATTTTGTCATTCCTACATTTTTTTTTCGAACAAAATCATCAACAAATGTAAGAAAAAATTAAGAAAATTGAAAGTATAATAGTAGTTTTATATACATATCTTTATGTTAACGGATTCCGGATAATTATCCTATATGATAGTAGTATTCCCGTATTTGTATCCGGTAAGGAGTAATTATTCGATAAAATATCCGTATCCGAAACTTCGGATAATATCCTAAATTTTCGGCACAGACTCGGACGGATGTCGGATATTCGGTTATCCATTGACAGGCCTATTTGAACCACATGAATATGAAGTTTGGTGGAATCCCGAGTCCCAGTTTTCGTAATATTATTATCATCTTTTGTATATTTGATATTTTAGTATTAGAAATTAAATTTAAAATCAATCTTCACAAGTCTTAAACGAATCTTTTCTTATCACATCTACAACCACATCAATTTTTGGTGCCTCCGACGCGGACTTGTTTTTAGGTTAGGGTTTCAAATTTATTTTTGTTTTTAGGTTATGTGTTAATTAGATTAGTTAGGATTTATTTTATTTTATTTTTATTTTCTCTTTTAGATTTTATTTGAGTATTTTTCTTGTTTATGTTGTGCAGGTAATATTCTACATTTATTGTGGAAATTTCCTACTAAAAAGGTAAGTAATATAACCCAAATTTTATTTTATTAATTTTTTTTAGATTTTTATTTTGTATATATTTAATTATATTTTTATTTTATTTTATTTTATTTTTGTATATAAAAAAAACACCTTGCACACACCAATTGCATCGTCAGACTACCAATTCTTAGGAAAACCCGTGGAAAAGTAAGTTGAACCCGTGTCTTGAGCCTTATGGGAGTTACCAACTGAAATTCCACAAGCCTTAGCCTCGTACCTTTGACCAGTCTTTGACTGTAGGTATATTTTTCTAAGGTAACCTGATCTTGCCTATCTTAGTCAAACTTGTATTTGCACCTGCACTATAAAAAAATGTCGAACTGGTATTACGATAGCCAATATAATGAATATCTGACTGGGTTTCAAAACAGACATTACCCGTACTATGATCATAGTGTGTATAGTACTTGGGACCACCACCAACCTTATGAAGGTTATGGTTCATACCATGGAGACCTCAATTACTATTCGTACGCCCACCAGTCATACGAACGGGAAAACGAGTAAAATTCGAGTTCTTTGTCTTTGAAGGATGCCCTCGAGAAATTGCAAGCTAGTACGTACTATTTCTTTCAAAAATTCCATGAAGAAGATGTGGTCTAGTACTCCTTATGGTGACCCAAATACTTTCCTATAAGAATCACCCGAGCAGTTGCGACCGAGTACTCCTTATGAACCTATTATGACTCTAGAAGAATCACTCAAGAAGATAACAAAGATAACAAATAGGGTTGAGTTAGAGACAAATAGATATAATCTAGAGACGAAGGAAAAAATTGCAACGATGAGAATTGCTCAAAATAATCTTAATTGTCAATATAGTGTTTCCAATATTACCTTTGATAATAATGATGAATATTTACTTAATTATAGGATGAGGTTATAATTGAAAGCACTATTAGTTTAGATAAGGTTCAACCATTATGATGATGAAGATAATATTGATCAAGAGTTTAAAATCCGTAATCTTAATGATTAGGAAAGTTTTACACCATTTGAGCTTCATGATAAAGATGATGTTTCTAGTTCCGATCCTAATAATGCTAATGATTATTTACCTATTCAAGAGGAAAAGGATTTAAAAAGATATACCATTGTTATAGACGGCAAAATATTTCCTTGTTATTTTGAAGACGATAATGGTTTAGAGGAACGATTTTGTCCTGAGACTAGTGTTTTAGAGTCCAACGATTCAGGAACAATAGTCTCAAACGTAAAAAATAGACTCGTAAAGATTTTAAATATGAGTGAGGATACCCCCTGCTTATAACTTAGAAAAAGCAATTGACTATTTCCAGGAATATGATGACCTAGAATTTAGGGATATTGTGACTAGTCTTTCTGAAGACACCCAAAATTCCGAGTTTGTGGTTGATTATCATTCTCCCTATGCTTTAACTTTGAATTCTATAAAGGTACCTTGCTTGGGAATTGACATATGTGCCTCTACCATTTTAAGAGATTATCTTCAAGAACTGTTTCCCGAACTTAATAACGTCCAGAAAAAAGTTCAGTTTCAGAAACCCATCATCTGGTTGATATGGATTACCCATGAAATATTACCAAGATTGACTTTTTTTCTCACTAAAATTTTTTCTTCCAATTGCGGGAACGTATGAGTTTCAAATGTGTCATTTATTAAGTTTTGAGACTAAGCCTAATTACTTTAGGAGATTAGAATCGACACATTTGCTTAAGGATGACCACTATGAAAATAGTGGTCAACTATGTGAATCAAATCTGATTGACTTTAAGGATCAACAATTATTCAGGTTTTTATTATGTGCTTCTAAGTTCTTAGTTGAGTTTTATCAGACTCTACAACTTGATCCCTCAGATCCTGACAATGAGAAAACCTAGCCCATGAAAACATTTTATCTAGACCCTTTTATGGAACCTGAACCTGAACCACGGCTAGATATAGTAGATAAGGGCGTGCTCGGTTTGTTCATTTTATTGGCCTGTTGTAGTTTCCTTTTATTTGTGGTAGCACTATTTGATTCAGATGACCCGCAGTTATTCCGGCTATTGCTTTATTATTCTATGAGGTGATTAATCCTTTCTTAGCCTGGCTTAAGATTTTAAAATTAACATTTGATGGGAG
This sequence comes from Papaver californicum, assembly GCA_023531435.1. NCBI lineage: Eukaryota > Viridiplantae > Streptophyta > Magnoliopsida > Ranunculales > Papaveraceae > Papaver > Papaver californicum. Next base: position 5,384,617 of record JAJJMC010029502.1, read on the forward strand.
GTAACCCATGCTCATGTTACACGGTAATATCTTTCCTTATTTCCTTTCTTTCAGGTGGTAATAGTTTCTCCTTGTTCATGCTTTTAGTTTCATCTTTAGAACATCAAGGACTATGTTCAATTAAAGTTGGGGGTAAGGGAGAAACTTTTAGTGCAATAATAAAACTCCAAAATTTAGAAAATTGTAAATAATTCAGGATGACACTGACCATTTTAAGTAAATGGAAACAAGCTTCTTGGATGTAGGATTTGAGGGACCCAGCTAAATGGTCTATTCATAAAAGGACAAAGCTCATGTGTTAGAAATAACATGATAGTCGTCACCATATCTCGGAGTCATCACCATATCACGTTCTGTTTTTATTTTTCTAACTTTTTGTATTTCTCTAAGTGATTTGGTGGGGCACTAGTATCGCCTTGTTGTTGCCACTAGGATGAACAAGAGTGAATGAGATCAAACCCCATCATTTTAATTGAACTTGACCATTTAAAAAAAATGACACTTGGATAGCAATATGTGTGTGTTCTCCCTGTCTCCATCGCCTAAGCAAGCGTGGAACGCAGGATCCATAGGACCTATCATGTAAGCTGCTGATGGGGAGCATGCACTTAGATTCAAAAGATCTATTCATGTTGTCGAAAAAAATATGATAATAAATAATAATAATTGTATATATTCAATAAATCGACCGTTGGGGCCCTTATATATACCAGCTGAGTTGATACTAGAATTAGGATTCATACCAGTGGGTGCGTATCTCAATCCGTTAGGGTTAATCTTGGCATGATGTTCATACAAATATTATAGGAAACACCGTTCACCTTAGTGCGCACATTTTTATCTCCACACCCATCTTCTTAATTTATTCTTGTGATTGTGTTTTGTTAGATTCCGAGTATCGTGGTCCATTGTACAACTTTCTGAGTAGAGCTTTGTTTTCTTATATATAAATTTTAGTACGCTTGAGTGAAAACTCGTGTACATCAGTTGGACTCATATAGAGTAATGATTCTCATAGCTTAAGAATTTAGTACCCAACTAAATAGCATGTTTAGTGTCTACCTCAATCGTTCACATGTAGCTAGGCTTTGGAGTAAAAGGTTTTGTGGGTATACCTCTTGTAAACCCTCACGAGACTAAAACTCGTCCTATAGGGTCACCTATGGGTTTAAATGCTTGTTGCACATGCTAAGTGCAATCGCGATGCCTGCGACAGTGAGTTAGGATTTTTCTTTAATTTTTAGATTAGTTTTCATTTTTAGTTTTGCTCGAGGACTAGCAAATAATAAGTTTGGGGGTATTTGATAGACATATTTTTGTGTCTGATTTAATATCAATTCTCTATTTTGTTAGTGCTCATTTTTGTACATATTTGATAATTTTGGTTATTTTTGCAGTTTGTAGGAAATAAAGCTCGATGGACTAAAATGCGAAATTATGCGCGTAAAATGGAGGAAATAAAGTGATTTCTAATGGGCTAGGTCCGAAAGGAAGAGCATGGAGGATCATTTCATTGGTCCAATTATTTGGATATATGAGTGTGATAAACATGTCAAGGTGTGTCTAGAAAGTGTGGAGCCCATTTATTCACAAATATGGCTAATTATTGTGATATCATTTACAAGATATTAAAAGGATATTTGGAGATATTTTATCTATAAGGAAGAAAATAAAAGTGTTAGGTTATAAATCTACATGGAGTAATTGATGAGAATTAGATATATGAAGAGTATGGATGTTGGAGTTAATAAAGACTAAATAATTTCCAAATAAAGAAAATTATAATTGTATGAGAATTATATTATTTGACGTGTGGCGCATTCTTATTGGAGGATTTTCCATTGTCCTGACATGTGGCATATTTTCATTCCGCGATGATGTGGTAGTGGAAAATAGAAAAGGAAAGTGGTTTCCTTTGAAAGCTATAAATACGTTGTGGATACAAGGAAAATGGGGAGTCTGGCAGCCAGTACCGAGAGCAACTAGCTTAGGATTTAATTTATTATTTAATTTATTCTTTTGAGTTTTCATTCTTTGTAATAATGGAGAGATGAACCCCATCACTGGTACAATGGAAAAGGCCATAATTCATGATTGTGGTAATTCTAATTAATTCTTTTGTGATTATTTACATTAATTTAAATTGATTTATGATTTTTCTTAATTATTTATGATCTTGTTTGATGGTGTATGCTTAGTCATAAGTACTTTTGATGCGCCATGCTTATAATTTACATCTAATATTTTAAGAATCTACCTTTGGCAAAGAATCAGAGTCAATATTTCTATTATTTGAGCTATAATTGTCTAGAATTAATATTTGAACCACATGAATATGAAGTTTGGTGGAATCGCAAGTCCCAGTTCTCGTAATATTATTATCATCTTCTGTATATTTGATATTTTAGTATTAGAAATTAAATCTAAAATCAATCTTCACAAGTCTTGAACAAATCTTTTCTTATCACATCTACAACCACATCACTGAACCTATTGAAAGTGATCCAAGAATTGGAAAATCAATTCGACATAAACCGAAGAAGAAAATGGTTAAGGAGGAGGAAGACGAACAAACTTTTAGGTCGATACAGAAAATGGCTCGAATTAGGTACTTTTCTATCATTCCATTACTCTAAATTAGGTTTCAATCACATGCCAACACTCAAAAATTAAAAAATTTGATTTCTGGGTTTTTTGTGAAAACCAGAATCGTTGGATGTTCATATCTAGATCCAACGACTCCAATTTGAATCGTTTGATGTTCATGGCCCCGTCGAACGATTCCAAAGTAACTGAAAAGTTAGGAAGAACATCGACCCAGAATCGTTCTATGTGGACATTAATATCTAGTGATTCTGGGTCGAGTTGCAACTGAACATTTATATTAATCGTTCGATGTGGACATCACTATCGAACGAATCATGGTCGAGAAAAACACAATGTGTCTGTTGGGTTTTTAGCCTAGAATCGTTGGATATGAACACCAACATAGAACGATTCTGAACTGTATAATGTTTTGAATCGTTGGATGTGTGTGCATCATGATGGAAGATTATACTCTTGGAATTCCTAAATTTACTTGAATTGGATTATTGATTATCGTATGTTGTCGTACTCTTTAGGTATAAGGGAAAGGGAACGAAACCGGATAAGAGAGCGAAGAAAAAAATATGATATTGGTTCTCCTGAGAGCTTGGGACCTCGTCGAAATGGAGGTAAGAACTTGGCGGCTAACGCTCGTAGGGGTTCGGTGGGCAAAGCTAAAGCGGTCTCCATCAACGAACCAACTGAATTGTATACACATAAGATTCTTCTTCTTCTGATACGGAATCTGAAAGAGGTCCATGTGAAGAGGAAGATAGTAAGAGTAGTGACGGAGAAGAACGAGGAGGTGGAGCACCACCACGATAACCACAAGAACAACCACAAAAGCAAGGAAATAAACATGCAGCGCCAGGAAAGAAGAAAAAATGGGCTTACTTGCTAAAGCCTGAGATGTTGTTAACTCTCGGTCCGATGAGGCCATTCATGGGTTACCGGGTGACGAATAAGAGTTGTTATGGGGGTACAAGCATTGTTGGGCTACTAAGATCTGTGCAACCATGGTAAGTATCTTAACCTTATTGTATATATCGTCTACTTTTATTTAAGCCTAATTCACATTTGTAATTTGTCGTGATATGTTATTTAGGATCACAACGGTGTCGCGCGTATTCCAAAACACCAATCGTCAATCAGCAAAATGGATTTAGGGCCGCTGGATGGAGAAGCACCCAAAGTAAATACTCATACCAAGGCAAGGTCCAGAGTCAGGAGAAGGACCTCCTTGAGCTGAGGCGACTGCTGGACAACTTGACGACGAAGGATGTTGTCTTTAACCCTTACAATAAAGTATTTGATCAAGGAACACTGGTTGGGTGCCAGGAACAAGAATATTATGGACCTCATTTTCACCCAGAGGCTATGTAATGTACAACTCGACAAGAGTGCCGAGACAATATGGTGTTGTGCAAGAAATCCCTTTTGATAAGAAATACAAAATTGATATGCGTAACTGTAAGTCCCTTGAGAGCGACATTATGGTTGTTCACGATCCTTTACCATCATCCAGTGATTGGGAGGAAAGAGGGTATCGTATTTTTGGCTTGGGTAGGGATACCAACTCAGATGACGAAGCATCTCCGGATTACATGTCGTGGTACCGCAACGTTTCTCACACTCGTATGATACGAATAGACGAGAGACTCTTGATCAAGGATCGGGATAGAGATCTCGATGTTCTGGTACATGTTTTGGTCTCTTATGGTATGTTACGAGGGTTTAGCATGAACTGTAAGTTGTTTGTTGTTTGAAATGCAAAACAGAGAAGACGAATCACGTATATGAGCAACAAAACAAAAAAGTGTACCGGGAGAGGAGAATATGTTTTTTCAAATCAGGTGAAGATTGAAGAATACTAGGCTCTGGAGGACGAACAAGCTTGTGTTAGGTTTTGGGAACCGGCGGAGCCGGCGCCAACAAGAAAACCAAGAGTGAGAAAGGTTGCTCGGGGCGAATCAAGCAGTGGACAAGGACCTCCCAAACGAGGTCGAGGTGGTCGTGGTCGTGGTGAAGGTGGTGATGTGGTTGAATAAATGTTTTCTTGTTTTTCAAACTTATGTCTTTCACTTTGGATAATTTATGTTTGTCATTCAGATTTAAACATATGGATAATTAGGTTTATTAGTTTATAAAGGAACAAATTTAGTTGGTTTTAAAATTGTTGTGTATGCTAAGATCCTAATACGCGACAAATTTGGGCCACCACGACACCACAAGAACAACCACAACAACAAGGAGATAAAGATGCAGCGCCAGGAAGGAAGAAGAAAGGGGCTTACTTTCCAAAGCCTGAGATGTTGTTAACTCTCGGTCCCGATGAGGCCATTCATGGGTTACCGGGTGACGAAGGAGAGTTGCTATGGGGGTACAAGCACGATTTGGCTTCTAAGATCTTTGCAACCATGGTAAGTATATCAACCTTATTGTATAAATCGTCTACTTTTATTTAAGCCTAATGCACTTTTCTAATTTGTCATGATATATTATTTAGGATCACACCGATGTCGTGCGTCTTCTAAAACACCAATCGTCAATCAGCAAAATGGAGTTATGGCCGCTGGATGGAGAAGCATCCAAAGTAAATACTCCTACCAAGGCAAGGTCCAGAGTCAAGAGAAGGTACTCCTTGAGCTGAGGCGGCGGCTGGATAACTTGACGACGAAGGATGTTGTCTTTAGCCCTTACAAGGAAGCATTTGATCAAAGAACGTTGGTTGGGTGCCAGGAACAAGAATATTATGGACCTCTTTTTCACCCTAGAGGTTATGTAATATACAACCCGACAAGAGTGGCGAGACAATGTGGTGCTGTGCAAGAAATCCCTTTTGATAAGAAATACAAAATTGATATGCATAATTGTACGTCCCTTGAGAGCGATATTATGGCTGTTCACGATCCTTTACCATCATCCAGTGATTGGGAGAAAAGAGGGTATCGTATTTTTGGCTTGGGTAGGGCTACCAACTCATATGACGAAACATCTTCGGATTACATGTCGTCGTACCGCAACATTTCTCACACTCGTTTGATACGAATAGACGAGAGGCCCTTGATCAAGGATCGGGATAGAGCTCTCGATGTTTTGGTACGTGTTTTGGTATCTTATAGTATGTTATGAGGGTTTAGCTTGAACTATAACTTGTTTGTTGTTTAAAATGTAAAACAGAAAAGACGAATCACGTATATGATCAAAAAAGCAAAAAAAATATTTCGGGAGAGGAGAACACGTTTTTATGAATCAGGCGAAGATTGAAGAATACCAGGCTCTGGAGGATGAACATGCTGGTGCTAGGTTTGGGGAGCCGGCGCCAACATGAAAACCAAGAGTAATAAAGGCTGCTCGCGGCGAATCAAGCAGTGGACAAGGACCTCGCAAACGAGGTCGAGGTAGTCGTGGTCGTGGGGAAGGTGGTGATGTGGTTGAATGAATGCTTTCTTGTTTTTCAAACTTATGTCTTTTACTTTGGATAATTTATGTTTGTCATTCGGATTTAAACATATGGATAATTAGGTTTATTAGTTTATAAAGAACGAATTTAGTTGGTTTTAAAATTGTTGTGTATGCTAAGAGCCTAAGACGCGACAAAAGAAGTACAATTTGGGCCAATTTATAGTTGAAACTCTAGATGTTTTTATTGCCATAATCCTTCGACGTGGATAAACCTATAAAACGATTATGAACAGAAAAACCAGAAATTTTTCCAGGTATTCAGAATTGGTTGACGGCGACGTTCATATCGAACGATTTTATGCAGAGAAAAAAATCAAACTTTCTGATGGCTTTTAAGCCAAAAATCGTTTGATGTGGGCATACATATCTAACGATTCTAGGTAGAGAAAATGCTAATTTTTATGTTGGTTTTTTAGATGATAATCGTTCGATGTGGGCATCCATATCTAATGATTCTAAGCAGAGAAAAAACCAAACTTTTTGCTGCTTTTCGAAGATAGAATCGTTCGATGTAGACATCAGTATAAAACGATTCTAGGTTGAGAAAATGCTGATTTTCTTTTTGTTTTTTAGCTTTGAGGCCAGTCGCTCTTTTAACTTCATCTTCTACCATAGTTTAACTTTAAGGATTAGGCCCTCACATGTAGGACATATGAGTCTCTAAAGAGCCTTTAGGTCCGAAGGTACGAAGTGACTCAATTGGAAAGAGACGAACTCTACTTTTAGGAGGCCACACCCAACCCAGGACTGAAGAGTCCTAGGGATAGACAGACGACCTGCATTCACAGAGGCCCTTTATAGAATTGTAGTAACTCACTTGGTAGATAAAATTGAATTTTCTATAATTTACTTTATGGGTAGTTAAGATCTGAGTTAACCTTTCATCCCAAGCAGGACAGTTATGAGGGTTGACAGGTTATTTTCAAGGCCTGGTAGATGAGTGGCAAGGTCTTTTCCCAGGTTTAGATCGGTGGCAAAGTGAGCAGCTGCTCTGAATTTCCAAGTCCTGAAAGTTCCTGATGTTCGAAATCGTACAGTTCTAAGCTATGCAGTTTCCGTTTTTTCAAGTTTCAAAGCAAAGAAAGCCAATAAACTTCCAGACAAAGGTACGGGGCTAATTAGGCAAGCAGCATGCTTAGCAACAAGCTATTTAGTCTCAAATACTGGCCTTTATAGAGACGTTTTCTCGTCTTAAGTTTCGAGTTAAATAAGATAAACTAGATCAAGAAAAAGCCTGACTCCGTTAGGGAGCATGCATGAATCTGAAGCTTGATTTACTAAATGACGAAATTAACGGATTCTGGAAATTCCAATTGATCTCGAGAAGGACTTTATTAACTGTGTAGTTGGACTGAATGCGAAGCTCTCGTTAGTAAACTCCATACCTTAAGACGGCGTTTCTTGTGGAAAGATTATTGTAAGATACCAATTCCCAATAACAGGTATAGTGAACAAAAATAGTAGATCCAATGATCTATCCGGTCTAGCTCTTGGGTAGTATGATCCGGATGAGCAATTATACAATATCCGGGGACATCGACATCATATGCCTCCTTTCATGCATAGCCCTACCGAAGGGGACTACCATCGAGAGTGAAGCAACCTAAGGACGGACCACGCAAGCAACTAAGGAATGAAAGTTTTGGCGTCAACCACTCCATTAAGGTGAAGCGTCAGGAAGAGGGAGAGAGTCCGTTCAAGAGGGTACCATCTATCGCTTCCCGCCCGTTCTCTCCTATCTAAATAGTTCTAATTTCTTCGTCAGGATCAAACCCTTCTGGAGATGATGTTGGATGTGGAAGTGAATTCCTGCTCAACTTGCTCGAAGTGGAATCAAAGGTGGTGTTCTGAACATTAGCCCTCTCACTCGCTTAACCAGCTTACTTTTCAAGAAAGACAGTCGGAGTTTACTATGGAAATGAATATGTTGGGGCACTCTCGCTTTAATTCCTGGAACTATATCTACGCGTTTTCATAGGCAGATACAGAACAAGTTATGCAAGGAATGACAGCAACGGGCGGTTCCATGTTGGCATTTGTGTTGGGTCTAGGCTTAGTGTTCCAAAATTTCTTCTCTTTTGTTTTTTTGAAAAAAATTGAGATATATTATATTATATAACATATTTTTATACTCATTAAACTAGTGGGGATGTACAGGTTTCCAGAAATAGTGTTAATTTCATATTTAGCTATTCTATCAGCCTCACTATTGTCAACTCTTAACACAAAAGAACAAGTCTATTGTGGGGAATTTTTAGTTCAATCTTCAACTATTGAAGAATTGCAATTTTTAACCGTTTACTTAGCACAGGCTACTGAAAGAAAAGTATATTTTGGACATGGCAGACTTGGGGATAAATTTCTTTTGACTTAGCATAAATATTTTTCTTCCAAATATGGTCCATCCTCCTAGATGTGCCAAAGTATTATAGCATCTATGTTGAGGCTATATCTTTCTAAGATTTGTTACCTTATTATAATTAGGTTTCTGCTTAACAAACCATGACATTGATCTGTTTCTTTTTTTTTTTCTTTTAAAGCGAAGTTGATCTATTTTGAGTATACTATAAAGAGTTTTTTTTTTTTTTTTTTTTTTTTTGATAAGTAAAAAAATTGGTGCTAACGAATTTTAAACTCAAGGGAAAGTTGGCAGTTAGCGAGTTTAATCCTTTTTCATTAATAGTGGGTTGTAAATAATATTATCCCAAAACGATACTGTTTTTTTTCTTCCAAAACTACACATTTGCAAGATTAAATATTGAGAATACTAGTTTCGAGAGGCACAATTAAACAAAAAAAATGACAAGAAATTTGTCTGGAGTTTCTCCTCCAAATGTTTGTCATATGCAAGTGTGATAGTGGTACTATAAGAGACAACATTAGCGATATATGCTAAGGCAAAATATTATGGATAAACTTAAGGGAATGTGACAAAATACCGTAGTCTTTTATTGTTCCCAATTTATCTCCTTAGATGCGAGGAATGCTGGAGGGGGGAAAACTTAGCTGAGACATTATGGTTCGCCGAACAAAAAAACCGTTACGAGACATGATGTCTCGCTGTAGATGGTGGGTTTTTGACAAAGATAAAATAGTAAATTACCTTTCAAGACTCGGGTCTGAGAAATAATAAACTTTAAAATTTATGCCAAAAAAAATCAATTCAGGGTTTTCAAAACGCTTAAAAATAAGTTTGCAACACTTATAAGCGTATCAAAAGTATTTTCAAACCCTAATTAGGGTTTGAAAATAGATTCACAACACTTATAAGCGTACCAAAAGCGTTTCAAAAAGTATCTCAAACCCTAATTAGGGTGAAAATAAATTCGCAGCACTTATAAATGTTTCAAAAGTGTGTCAAAAAGTATTTCAAACCCTAATTTCGAAAAAGGGAATTTAACCCTAATTTTTCAAAAGCACCTCACCTTTGCTTGTGCGTCTTGCTTCTCAGGCCAGGCTTGCACGCCTACTCAGAAGTCAAGCGTGGACATCATGTTTATCTCCAAAATTTGGTATTTTACTATTTTTCCCTCAACATGTGAAGCTGAGCACAAGAGTAAAATGTGAGCTTCTTGCCTTCTGGCCAAACATTTTCAAACCCTAATTTTTAAAGAGGGAGACGTCTCTACCTTTGCTCAGCAGCATAAACTTGTTCTTACAAAATAAACATGTCAATATAAAATTGACTAAGATGGATAAAATGCTCCTCATACACAAATAAATACATACTTATTTTATTCTAGTCTACTAGACTCATCAGCTAGTCAAGCAAAACATATTTATTTTAGTCTTCCAGACTCAACAGCTAGTCAAGCAAGACAAGTCTTTTGTCAAGAGACCCATTGAGAAGGTATCAATTGATTTGACATCAGTAGTGCTTAATATTACAATATTACACGAGACATAAGATTTCACAAATGAGAGGGATATTCATTAGGTTTTTGGTCTGTCGGTCTACGACATGTGGTGCAGCAGTGCACCCACTAAAGAGAAATTATAGAAAGCTCGATAACAGTTGAGTAGAGAAAGGTAAGTTGAGTAACCAACTATTCAACCGCAGTTGAAGTGGAGAGTAGTTGTCAACACTTTCTCCACCTTCTCCACTTAACCACTACTCAACCATCGACAGTTTCTTCCATAGGAGAGATCAAGTGGTTACAATTTTTATGATATAAATAGATTTTCAATCTGTTGAACAAGAGAGAGGTTTTAACAATTGAACAAGGAAAACCAGAACAACAAGTCTGAAATACGACAATTAAAAGTCTAAGACTAATACATAGCAATTCAAGTTTAGCAACTCAATCATTCAATCTTCTCAGACAGAGAAATTGTTCATAGCTAACATACCAATTACATCTTACAGAGTCTGATACTCTAACTTCAACCTTCTCTTGCTTCCCTCCCTAAGACTGACCCTTCCCCTTCTCATTTTGTGACTGAAGCAAGACTGGAACGACCATTGTTTGGTTTAGTCCAGGATTGTACATATTGATCTCTCGAATCTAAACAAAGTACTTCAACAATACAAATGTTTAAGGATTGATGAATTATCATATGCTCACCATATTTTTTCCTAAATTAGCCTTCAATTTGTTTTTCCCCACAAATACTCGTTTATCTTCTTTTTCCAGTTAAATATAATTTAAATCTAATATTTGATAATTTTGAATTTAGAGTTTCTTGTTTTCCAAACAAGTTTTGGTCATAAAACTATAAATAGTGGAGATTGTATTCTTACAAACTCATCCCTTCTCATATATTTTTAATCTTGTGAAAGATTGTAAGGTATCTCTAGTCACGTTCTTAACGAATCGATTGGAGAAAACGGAGAAGAACTTCATCAAATAAAAGTATGGTGTTTCGGAAACAAAGAAAAGACTCAATTAACGTATCAAACGATTTTGATATCTTAATTATGAAGTATCTTATGTAGCTTCTTTGTCATTTTCTCCTGAAAACATCTCGGATATGTATACTAGACAAGTAACTAGAAAACTTACGAATGATGTAGAAATCCAAAATAGGATGACTAATATCTTATACTATATGTCAGGCGAATATGATTCCGAAGTTGAAAAGAAAGCTGCAAAGTTTGCTGCAATACTTGAAAAACTTATTAAACTTCTTAAATATGAAAAACAGAGTTTAAAAACTGAAATAAATAGTCTTCAGAATGAACAATCGTAAAAGAATCGCAACTTGATATTTTAACTAAGAAAAACAAACTACTTCTGAAAAGTAAAAATTCTCTCAGTAATGTTCCCTTGTAAATTACAAGGTATGACAAAGATCTTAAAAAACCTTAAGTGAGTTTATGGAACAAGACTTGGTTTTTAAGTCAAGTAAGGCTTATGTGTACAACCGATGAATCTGACTCGGAAGATGAAAGAGAAGCGGATGAAGATTCAGCTGATTACACCAATTTTATGCGTTTTCTATCTCTTGAAAATAGAAAAGCAAATGAGGATATAAAATATTACATGAATAGAGTTGCACAAGAACCGACCCGTCAAACTGAACCCGACATAACCGTGGTTTATTTAACCGAACCCGATTGTTGGGCTTGGTGTATAGTTTCCAAATTATAAACCGTTGATGATGGTTCGGTTCACAGGTTTAGTACGAAAACCGACCGAACCCGCTCGTGTAAACCGATTGATCATGTCCATTGATTATTTTTCATCCTAGCCCTCCACCTATTATCAATATCCTAAAACTAAATGACTCATTTCATTTCTAATTTTCATCTTCTTATCTCTATACCGCTCGACCCTACCTGAAGGTCCTGAACTCACTATCTTTTAGTGATTGACTAATGACTATATTAAAAATTTTAAATAACCTTACTGTCTATTTTAATATACTCTTGGATTTGCTAAAGAATTTATTGTTTTATTTTGGATTACTATGTTTAAGTGGTTGACTATCTTTTATTTTGAGTAGTTGAATGATTGTTGTTTAAGAAGATTACATGATTTGGCAATTTGCAGATTTGATATGAACATCATGTCATGAATTATGCATTGATACAGTTTAAACCGTGAAAACCCAAAACCGACTCATCTATGGATGGTTTGGTAGATGGTTTTGGTTCAAAACCGAACCGCCCGCTCGATGTGCAGACATGAAGCACATGCGTTCTCTATCTCTTGAAAGTAAGAGATTAAAAAAAAAATCAAGGCTCGTGGAAATGGGATTCGCTCAAATAATTGTACTATCATAGAAGGAATTGAGAGAGAAGCCATGTTTCGTAAAATAATCTGGAATATTAATAGATCCTTTTGTTTGAAGACTACTGAATCTGAAAAGCTTGGTCAAGAATTCAAAAAAATTAGAGTAAATGACTCTCAACGAATACTGAATCTTGAAGACAAAATAAATGTTAGTTGATAAGTGCATAATTCACATATTAGAAGTGTCAAATCCATGCTTATATTTTATATAACTCTTGCATGTTACTTGTTAGAGCAACTCCAGTGGGATGGGTATATTGACTAATTTTCCAAATATACCTCCACAGTGGGATGGGAAAACCCAGAAAATGGGTTTGCAAATTGTTATTTGGGTTGGGGGGGGGGGGGGGGGGTTGCCCATCGAAGCTCAAGTTGAGTCGATCGAATCAACTTGAGACGAGCGAATACACCCTAGCCGCTCGTCTCAGGTTGATTCGACCACGATCGAATCTCAACGGCTATAGTCCAACGGCTCTCGTTTCTCTCCCTATAAATTCAAACAATTTCAACTCCAAAATTACACCTTCTCCACTCAAAAATTATTCTACTTTTACTTCAATCTTAATCTTTCCATCTCAAACTCTTGATCTCAACTTCTGTTCAAAAAAATTAAAAAAAAATGGCAAAAAGATGAAGATCTATCTCTATGTAGAAACTTTGTTGTATGTTATCTTACAAGGGATGAGGAACGACGACAAAAAGGTTTAGTGAGTATGAGTTACTGGAGTAGAATCTATGAAAACTTCTGCACTGATACCGGTAACCCAAATAACCTTAATGTACCTGGGTTTTTTTGTCGAATTCAAACTATAAGAATACAAGTGGAAGAATTTATAGCTTTTAGTCCGGGTTGTCAATCGATATGGAGTAAAGGGGGAAACTAATGTTGAAGTTGTATTGCGAGATCGACAAGAATAACGAAGATGGAAAAAGATTTTTTTTTCTTATGAAGCTCATTATGCAATCCTAAAGGATTTTTTGATTGCACGTATGAGATGTTAAAAGGTAGAGACATGCTACTCCAAAAAAGACGTCGTTATAAATTTTAATTAAATATAAAATAAAATTACTAGTTTCTTTTTATAGATTAGTTTTGATCATAGATAGTTAATTTCTTAATCTCAATTTCAATTACAAATAATAAATAAAACATAACTATTCGTTCCCATACCAGTTCCTCTCATAATAGCCCCGGTCCAGCAAATTTCCAAATCCTTGACTTGCTCCTGCAAATTGAGATCCACCATCAGATCCAAGGAAATCACGATGCTGAACTGAAGATGTGCCAAAGTCTATGTGTCTTCTGCAATCTTGATTATGATCTTTTAGACTGGCACGATGAGATCCTAATTGTAGAGGTTGCACTAGATGATATGGAGATCCTTGTTGTGCATCTCGCACTCTTTCCCCCTGGGAAGGTGGTGATGGTCCATAAAGTCCTCAAAGATAGGAAATGATGCGCAAGGAATTCGTCAATGCCCGCAACTATTGGTTGTACATACGTGTTTTCAACTGATCTCTTAACTCCATTTGATTCATATGTTCTACCAATTGATCATAAGAGGTCGATATGCCTATAATAAGAATTAGTTCGCTCTATACCTTGCGAGACAATTGGAATTATCTGATGTTCTCCTTTGATATTATAGGTCTCGATCTCCCAACTCAATTCTGGCAAATCGAACCCAACTGATAAAGAAAAAGCTACAGAAGGTCTTCTTGGAAGGGTTGATGAAGAGGAAGCTCCTGGCGACAAAGCTTGGAACTAGTGGTGCTGGTACTATTGGTAGAGGCAAGCCCGATCTTCGTCTTCTTGTTGAGGCAATACCCACCCCATAGATGTCCATAACTTCTGTATTAATTATCGTTTTTGTAATATTTGAGTACCAATCATCGTATTTTTGTTCTCTACAACGGCGGAATACTCTATCATACCCTTTCCGACCCGATCCCGCCGTCTTTTGTAGTCATATCCAAGGAAGGTGGATTGTGTAGGATTTGCTTGGATACCAATTGCACCAACTAATTGTCCATTATATCTCTCCCCAAAAAAATAAACACAAATATCTCTGAGTTGACTGTAGAGCAACATGTGTTGGATTGGGAATTCTCTGATCCTAATAGATACATCAGAACTCAACTCCACATAATCCTCATACGGGTTCCAAATAACATTTTGTCCGGTCCTAATATCTATTTGGGTTCTCCACACATGGATATTATCTCGCTAAGAGGTGTGTTGCTCCCTGTGCCAGTTATCGGCTTCATATTTTACTATAATTGGGAACAAATTTCTGGTGTAGCTCTTCAGTCTTAGTAGACTAGTATTGGTATATGTATACCACCAAATCTGTAGTAAACGACATACGATTAGTTTATGTTGTTATAAATATTTGTAAACTTATATAAAATCCAAAGGAATTTATTATCATAATTACCTCAAGGATTCCCCATACACCTTTCATGTTTTACCCACCCAAGCATGCGACATCGAGACTAATGTATAGCTCGGCTAATATAGCGGAGCCCCAATCATAATCGACAGCCTTTTCCATATCTTGCAACACCTCTAGCCATCCTACTTGAACATAACTTTTTGAGTTGGGAAAAAAAACCACCAAGTATCCATAAATAAAGATCTTGGAAATTTGTGTATCATTGTGAGGGTCTGGATTTTCTGGATCAATATCACTATATAATTTTTCGACTACAAATGCCTTTAAACCGGCATTAGCAAATCCAGTACTTCTAAGATCCGAATGGTTGGTTACGCTAAAGTATAACGGAAGTGCTTGTTTATATTTTTCTTCTTCCAACCAACCTTGTTGGTCAAATGGAACATTATCTCATAGACCGCAAGGTATCCCCAGCAGGAAATAAAAATCTAATAGTATTACCAATGCAGTTAATACCGGTCGTACCAGCCGATAATATCAGAATTTTTCGTGTATCGGCCTTTAAACTAGACGATACGCAAAATATCAGTGATACATGAATATTTCGATTATATCGGCCGTGCCGGTCGTATCGGACTGATATATCGGTAAGGATACAAATGTATTTATTAACAATGTTTTTTTCGTCTTTTAAAAAAAAAAATCCACATACAAATTATATGTTTGGGGATGTTAGATTATCAAGTGAAACTAGTTTAGTTGATATTTTTACATTATATATGCCTTTCATCAAAGCTTTGAGTAATATAATGCACATCTACCTATAAATTATAAAATTAAAAATTTAATTATGTATCGCCGATATAATCATTTTCTAGGTGTATCGCACCTCGCCGATACGATACCGTTACACGATATTAACGGGTGTTACTCCTGTAAAAACATTAAAAATGTTAATTTCATTTATGAATCGTATTGATTGCGTATAAATCAAAATATATGACATACCTATTTTGAAGTCTCCAAAATGAAACGTGTGTGTATTATACCACCAACGTTCTAACAACATATCCAAAAATTTGGTCGAGCATTTCTTCGCCTTCACATGGTACAAAATCCTCCAAGGAAATCTATAGACAATAATCTTAGCACCATCAGTAAGTTTTTCATAAACTTCTTTATCTTCAAACCAAGAACCTCTTGGTTTTTGATGCTTAGCATCTCGCTTTGTTCTTGAAGATATATGACCTTCAGCCGTGGTTGTTTCTCAACTAGAATATACTCTCGGATTGTTCTCTTCATCCGAATTTTCTTGTTGAGTCGGCAGAGGTTGACTATACGTATAACTGGGTGGTTTTTTATTTCTGGATCGACTAATATTTTGAGATTGAGACATGGTAGTTTTAATTATTTTTTTTGAGAATATGAATTATAATAAAATGAGTTTTTTATGGAGAAAATATATAGAGAAAATAGTAGATAAAATTGATTTTGAGTTGTATTTATATGGGTGGATTATTATAACCGTTAGCGGGCCAACCTGAGCCGCTCGGCTCAAGTTAAGGTGAGTCTCGACTCAAGTTGAATCGAGCCTCGTCTCAACCTGGGTCGAGCGGTGCAGTTTGGCTCGATCGGTTATGTTTACTTCGTTTATCCAATTCACCACTGCCCAAAACTTAGTTTGCATATCCACCTAGCTTGGAAAATTTAGGGATATACCCATTCCCACTGGAATTTATCTTATTATATTTGTTTTTTTATCTTATGTCTTTTGTTAGGTGAATCATCCAAAAGAAGTGGAAATGGTTATTAAAGTGATGAAGAAGTAAAGTGCTACAAGTGAAGAAGAATCGAAGAACAAATTCAGTTCCAATATTTCTTATCATAAACTTGTATAGATTTGAAATACAAATCTAACGCAAAAAGAATGAGGTCATTCCGACATCGAACGAAGAAGTTATGGGCAACTTGAGTCTACAAAGATAAATTCAGCTGATAACTCATCACCATGAGTCATCCGAACCTAGAGTCTGAAAATCAAGTGTTTGGAAGAGTTTAAATAAAGATATCCGGCTAGGAAGTGTGCCAACCTAGCCGAACCTAGGACATATTTGGAGACGTAAATTGACTTCTAAAACAAGTAAACACTGTCTCGAAAAGATTTAAACCCTAAAAAGAGAGGAAACTTGCGGATCAAGCATTGAAGGTTATAAAAGAAGACATCTAAAGCGAAAAAAAGACATCTTCAACCTATAATATCACATCTTCTACATATTAAACCTAGGGTTTACCCCTTTATGAGGAAACCATTTTTCATCATCTTCTTATTCTTTGTATTATGAGTAGATAATTATTTTGTTGATTAAGGAGGAATTCAATGTTCTAAGTGTAAAGATCTATTAGTTATATAGGTTTATTTGGAGTTTTAATCATCTTGTCACTTGTCTTATTATATCTAAGGTTTCTGATTGGTTTCTAGATTGTTTGTTTCCGCAACTAAGTTAACATATTGTTAGTAGAGAGTTGCGAGATACGTGCAATAGTCGAACATATACTACATAAATAGAGAATATGAGACCTTGCAAATGGATTATGTGGAGCAGTTGCGTGTGAAGATAACAATAGTAAATGAACCGAGCGTACTGAGTTTAACTGCTCGAATCAACCTAAATTCGTAAATCCTAAAGCATTCGACTAAGTTACATCTTGAGAGCGTACTTCTTGGTGGCTCATATTGATAGAATCCGGTGATTGAGCATACCTGTTGTCTAGTGATACAAGGAATTTTGGGGATAACTAAATGTACATTTTATCCTACGGTTAGTGACGAATGATTTTAACAAAAGATATTTAAGTATGCTAGTTGGGTTAATACTTGGTAACGACGAACGGATCACTAATCATCTCTTTTTTCTTATTCTTATTATTTACTTTAAATAAACAACCCCCCTTAGTATTTACCTTTTTTTTCTTTTGCTAATTTGAATAACATCACAATTACACAGCTCTCTGTGAAAACGATCCTTACTACCGTTATATTACTAGTTAATTATTGGAAAATATCATAAGTAATTTGTTGCACTTAGGATACGCATTAAACTTAGGCATCGCTGCCGGAGAGTAGTTGCTAATTGATTTGTTAATTATTTTAGGTTGTTTAGTAGTTTAAAGTTTTTTGTTATTTTCACGTTTTCTTCAGTGTTTTAGGTTTTTAGGTCTTTGTGGTGTTAACAACTTATGTAAGGTGTTCGCTGCTCGTCAAAAACAAGAAGTAAATTCTAAAAACAGGTTGTAAGTATCACTTTTTGTTTTAATTTTTAGATTTTTGTTTAGATTTTTCTCTTTCTTGTAAGTCGTCATGTTTCCTTTTGGAGATAACATGTCAAGTGCACAAGAAAAAACATATTTCAGTGGTAACCAATACGGTTTTCAATCTCAATCTTATGACAATTGCCAACCATACTAGGGGTATAATCAAAACCAATCTTTTGACTATGATCAATATCGTACGTAATCTTATGGTTATTCTCATACATAGCAACAACCTTACATCGGGCATGTAAGTGAATAATCACAAGGATATGAGGATAATTATGCTCTTAATCAGAAGATCTCTAGTTTTGTGTAGTCATGTCTTAACATGGTACAACATGAGCTTTTAAAAATTCAACAAACTAGAGAAGAGCAACTCCAAGAACTTCAAGAGGGTATGAACAACTTAAGAAGGGTCATAGATCAAATTAAGGATGAATTTAGAATTGTAATTTTAAATTCTGTAAGATAAAATAATCGGTTATTGATCATCATAGATTCCTTACCCATATGTATTTTATATTTCCCTCATCTTTCCATAAACTTAACAATTCTGCTATCCAGTGATTTAACATGATTAAAAAATGGAACTGTAAAATAAATAAAATCGTATTACATGATTGAAGACTAGATTACAATCAAATAAGATATTCATTTATCAAAAAAGAAATCAAATCTCTATATTATCATGATATCGTTTTAAGAAATCACAAAATTAAACCTCATAATCGCCATTCAAGATGTAAAAAACCCGATGATTATTGAGTTTCTAATAACTTGAGACACCCTATTGATGTAATTTGGAAAAAGCATTTGAGTCAATTTTATTATATTACAAATTTTTAAAATTTTAATTTTACCTAAATATTTTTCCTTCTTATATCCATTTATTTCCTCCTATTAACAAGACTTATAATTAATAACTCAAGGCTAGTATCTCAAATCCAAAACACTTAAAATAAAAAAAATTCAAATCCAATTTGTTTTAAGGAAAAAAGGATATAGACGTATTATTAATAGTTAATAACTCAAGGTTATGCTTTAAAAAAAAAAACTCAAGGTTAAAAGCGTATATTAGATATCACCGAAACACCCATGGCCAAGATACTTGGCTGGGGATATTATTGTTGTAGCACAAACCATTTGTCCTCAAATTGGCAATAATGCCAATCTGGTAATCCCATAGTGGCCTGAATCGCCCTTTTAGTCAATTGCATAATACTTATTCTAAAACACCTCATTCATAGTACTCACAGGAAGACTTTAACCCCTAGCCGGGAAACCTCTCTCTCTTCCACTCTAAAACCCTAGTCGAGCTTAAGAGGATCTTTGGTGTTTACTTCGACTTCATTCTTAGGTCAAGGTTTTTCTTCCCTCTTCTTTATCCTTATTATGTATATTTATTTATTTTAGTACTGTTGGTTTCAGTTTTAATTTTTTGATTTTGATTTGATTGTTGTTTAGTCGATTCGTGGTGTAAACCCACTAGAGTAAGAATTGCCATGTTTCAGATCCAATTAACCTTTTCTGTCGAAAATAGATGAAATATATCGAAAGATTAAGATAAGGTTGGATTGTGCTTTCAATCCCTACTATAATGTTGAAAATAGATTAAACAGTTTTGTAGAAACTAGGCTGTAGGTTGTGTAGATTTCAATGGGTTTGATCTTCTGTACGTGCCATTGTTGGGAATTTATTTTTTCCCGTTTTGGAAATCGCTGTAAAGCTCATGAATATTTGACATTAATTTCAGGTACTTCAATTAGCAACACAAATTCTCAATGTCGTTGCAGCCGGCGAACACCTCTAATGTTGCAGAAGAAGAAGGTGGGACTACTTTGAGCAAGAAAGCTGCAAAGAAAGAAGCAATAAAACAGGAGAAACTTAAACGTCAACAAGAAGCTGCAGCTGCTGCTGCCTCCATAGAAGCTGATCCGTTATCTGAAAATTATGGGAAGTTGCGCTTCAAGATTTGCAATCAAAAGCTGTTAGTGGCCGAAAATGGACTGAAATTGGATTGGTAAATGAAAGTTTGAAGGATAAAAAACAGTTCTCGTCCGTGGCCGAATTCAAACAACCCGTCCTGTTGGTAAAAATATCGGATTTTTAGTTCTGAGAGAGAAGGGCTTCACTATTCAGTGTGTTCTTACTGTTGCGGATAATCTCATTGGTCGACAAATGGTGAAGTTTGCAACTAGTTTGAGCAAAGAATCTCATGTGGACATCGAAGGGATTGTATCAGTTCCTGATGCTCCAATCAAGGGGGCAACCCAGCAGGTATCGGCATTGATCTTTAAGATTTGCAAAGTGATGTTTGATTTTGCAGGAATTTGGGAGCTATCTTCTTTTCTGCAGGTTGAATTACAAGTCAGAACAATCTATGGCATCAGTAAAGCTTTACCCACGCTCCCAATCAATATTGATGATGCTGCACGGAGTGAAGTTGACATTGAGAAAGCTCTGCAGGTATGCTCTACCATTTATAGCTTTCTTGGAGAACCTATGATAAGAAACTAATAGGATAGAAATATAGGTTCTTTGCTTTTCTGTTTATTTGTTCAAATATGTGGTGATTGATCGTAGAGTTTATTACAATGAAATGTAATTTTGATTATGAACCTATTAAAGTTGTTTCTCTTTTGACTGTTGCAGGCTGGAGAACAGCTTGTTCGCGTTAACCAGGATACACGTCTAAACTTTAGGGTTTTAGATTTGCGGACACCTGCTAACCAAGGGATTTTTCGCATTCAGTGTCAAGTTGAAAATGTAAGTATACATCCCCTGTGTAGATGATGTTGAACTATTAAATAGCTCAGTTCTGGAAGGCCTTGTATTATCCTGCGAGTTTTAATATTTAGTGTCTCATTAGTCTACAAAGCAATATTACATTTTGAAACATAAAGATGAAGTATGAGAAAATGGAACCCCTAAATTGTATCTTCATTAGTATGCAAGTACATTGATTTCTTCAAAAGCATTTACTTACATTATCCCAAGCATTGAAGAATAGATCACACACCTTCAAAGTCACGGCTTGGGGATGTTTTGCCATGCCTTTTCTCACTGCACAAGCCCCTAGAATGAAGTAGTGTTGCTTTTTGTGGATGCGTAGGATGTTCAAACTGTGTGCCAAATTGACCGTAGAGTGTGTATAGAAACAGTTGTCCCTTATAGGGAAGAGTTAAGTGGAGCTGATACGAATCCTATTTTAGGGTAAACTATTTATACTCTGGTGGGACAACACTGCTAATGTGTTCTCACTCTCCAATTATTTGACAAATAAGGTCATATACCCAAGGTGGTATAATTAGCTTGTGCTGTGTTTTGTTCCGCTTATCGTTAAGCAAAGTCTAATTGTTTGAGAAAAAATTCATGCTTCTGCAGATATTTAGGCATTTCTTGTTATCCGAAGGATTTGTTGGAATCCATACTCCAAAGTTGATAGCAGGCTCAAGTAAAGGCGGTGCATCTGTCTTCAGACTTGACTATAAAGGCCGCCCTGCATGCCTAGCTCAATCACCACAGCTTCACAAGCAGATGGCAGTTTGTGGTGATCTTGGGCGTGTCTTTGAGATTGGCCCTGTTTTCAGGGCGGAGGATTCCTTCACACATAGACATTTGTGTGAATTTACAGGTCTTGATGCGGAAATGGAGATTAAGGAGCATTATTCTGAGGTATGGATACCTCTTTCGAGAATCTACTATTGTCGCTGCCTCCTTTATATATTTAACATAGTAATCTTGCTTATGCAGGTGATGGACATCGTAGACCGCCTATTTGTTGCAATGTTCGACAGTTTGAATGAGAACTGCAAGAAAGAACTTGAGGCCATTGGGAAGCAGTACCCCTTTGAACCTCTAAAGGTAAAAGATTATTTTAACAAATAATTTAACTTCACTTATATTTATTGATTAAAGCATCTCAAAGATATATATGCCTCATTTGAATTGAGTTTTTTTTATGTCACTACAAGCTGTTTTGGGCCTTCTGCGCCTAAAATGTTTGGGTTTAAGCTATTAGGTGCCTGTTTTTGGGCGATTTGTTATTATTCGGCTGAAAATATTTAGTTTTTATTACAAAACCTAGTGCTTGAACAATATAAAAAGTTACAAAAGAGTGAGAAAGAAACATAAACGTGCAGCCACCCTCCTATTTTGTTTTCTCTTCTTACTTTCTTTTCTGTTGTCTGTTCTCTGTTTTTTCATCATTTATGGCTACTGCTATTTTAATTACCTCTCCATCTCTTTCTAATATCACATATGTACTTATTTATTTATTTTCCCGAATACTCCCTGACCCCTACAGGTGCCAGGCCCCACTCAGCCACCTGGTGACCGCGTAAAGAGTTTTTGTACACATGAGTACAAGTGGGCTTACATGTTATTCTGCACATAGTGTCAATGTTTGAAAACTGTTTTGAGGATGCACCCCTTTTTGTGCTTCACTTTTTTGTCGCCTTGATGCTTGTGCATCTAGCTGTTTTCTTGAGGCACATACTTTTGGGGCTTTAAAAGTTGAAAATGTTGGCTTTGATGCAGGCGTTGATGCGTGTTTTTAGTGTCTCATTTTAAGCCAAGCCCCTCCCAGTATAAATACTTTTAAAGAAGATACGTGCTGAAGTTGAATAGACTAAAGGTGGAGGCAATACTGTAGCATGCGAACAACTCAAGTGTTATTTACTTCTTGACTTCTTGTTCTATCATCTGTGCTTTCTCTCCTTCTTTACTTCTTTACAGTTTTTCTATTTTTTTACCTCGTATATTGTAATTCTGAGTATCCACACGTGTTTTTGTCATGGCAGTACCTAAGGAAGACTCTGAGACTTACTTTCGAAGAAGGGGTTCAAATGTTGAAGGTAATATTACACTCTTTATTCGTTTTCTAGTTATTATTGAAGTGATGGACCAATGAAGAGATATGATGGGAAAGGTTATGTACAATAGAGTACGGTATAGAAGATGTTTCAGAGAGTACAACACATTCTAATACTGAGTTTTCATTCACACAAATATAAAGCTGTTGTGAGGATAATAATGTAGGATTTTGGCTTTTGAGGGTGTTGATTTACTACATGAATGAAAATTTAAGTGTTTGCCTAATTATGGGAGGATTTCCATTTCTTCCTTGGGAAGTATATTACATGGATAAGTAATAATTCAAGTGAACTGACTTCAGTAAATTGGTTTGGACTTGATGAGTTTCGTTTGTCTTATTAAATTATCATGAAACCGACACTAATATCATGGCCAAGCATGAAATGCTGGTTTTTTGTTTCCTTGTTATGCCGGAAAATTCATTAATGACTTCTGCACAGGAAGCTGGTGTTGAAGTTGATCCTCTTGGTGATCTAAATACAGAAGTGGAGAGGAAGTTAGGGAAGCTTGTACTTGAGAAGTAAGTATTTGGTATTGAATGTTTTACCTGGTGGCCTGAATATTCAGCTATACATATTTGTAGCTCTCATTTGATATATTTCTGTAGTCATGCTTTTGTGCTAACTGAAATTTTGCATCTTACAGATATGGCACTGAGTTCTATATACTTCACCGGTATCCATTGGCTGTTAGACCGTTTTACACCATGCCAGCTTACGACAACCCTGCATACAGCAATTCATTTGATGTCTTTATTCGAGGTAACTTGAATATATTTCTTGCATAAAGCAAATGGTACTAGTATTTGAGTTCCGTACTGCTGCTTCGCTGTTTTAACCCCCTATATATTACAGCATGCAGCTTCATATGTTTTTTAGCTTCTTCCATGCTGTTATGCGTTGGATGTACTTATTTTCCAATTTGAGTTTCTTCCGGTCCTGTAAAATCTGCTGGATAATGTTACAACTATTTATACAGAAAGGAAGCCTGACAGCTTATCTGGGGATACTGAGCTGTCACATGCCATTCTCATCTTGATTCTCTATATCTGAATTTATAATGCTCTTTAAGCAGAGATCTTTGTATCTTCCCTTGGTAGAGTAAAGAATTTTTCATCCTTGCTTTGTTATCAGTCTTTTTAAATTTATTTCCCCATTTCTTCCTGAAGGTGAGGAGATCATTTCAGGAGCTCAACGTGTGCACGTACCTGAGCTTTTGAGTACTAGAGCAGAGGGTCTGGGAATTGATCTGAAGTCTATTGAAACATATATTGATGCATTTCGGTATGTTTCTTATCCTTATAATAGTTAGTTTTCTATATCTACCAAACCTCGAGTTTCTGAATTGACAACGGGTTTGTTTGGAGGTTTATAATGGGGGTATATTTTTAAGTGTCTAGTAGAAGAGATTGCCTTGAACACTAAAATCATGTACTAGGAAGCTTGTTATAAACTGGCCTGAGAAAAAAGAAGAACAAGTATTTGAAGAGATGATGAGTTGTTCATGCCCCATGACATAACATACTGAAACCTTAGTTCATATAAAGTCGATTTTGAGCAACTTGGTTACCTGCTGCATTACTTCATGTCTCTGTTGTTGAATATTGGTGAAGACCTCCTGTCAGATTTTGTCTAAGACTTCTAGCATTTTGAAGAACTTGCTTTGCAGTTTGTTTTTTTCTCCCTTCAAGGAATCTGACTCATCTGGAAGACACATTTCTGGATGGCATTAGTTTTTCTATGTAAACTACCGCTCTAATCTTGGTGTATGATAGGCACGGTGCACCCCCACATGGTGGATTTGGAGTTGGATTGGAACGAGTGGTGATGCTTTTCTGTGCTTTAAACAACATCCGTAGAACCTCGCTTTTCCCTCGCGACCCTCAAAGGATCACTCCGTAGTTTGTTTTCATTTTTGTATTAATAAGATAATTTCATTGTTATACACATCTGAACTAGAGTTTTTTTCTGGATTTACGATCAAATTGTGATGATGTGATTTCTCCCACCACACCATGTGGATAAATATGGCTATCAAAGATTGTCATTAATATTGTTGCAGAATTCAGTGTATGCTAGGATGAACCATTTTTCACTGTGTCTAGTTATAATAATTCTGGGGAAGCAAAATAAACATTGCATGTTTGTTGCGTTCCAAGTTATCTTTGAATGGATGAATAGACCTTGAGCCACAAGCTTGATCCATATTTTCTTATAGGGATATAAGCTCCCACTAAGCTTCCCATAGTATTGCTTAAGAGTTGTCATCACTCTAGGAACTTAATTTTAGTGGTTGATTGTTAACGGAAGCAGTCATAGTAAACATGATTTAGTTACTCAAGGGGAGGCTTGGTTACCGTAACGGCCTTAGCATACACCAACACCAGCCCGCTGAGCCAACCAAATAGAAACTGAACTTTTTATCTAACACCATTTAAGGCGAAACAAAAAAAAGGTAAAATTGTAAGCTATCTTGTCCAGTTGTTCTCTTCTAGATACTAGACTCTCTTCTTTGCTCTCTCGTCTGCAAATTGAAATCTTTTCTTATAAAAACTTCCGGATGTTTTCTGAGGCATGATTCTTGACCCATGAAAAGCACATCAATTTTAAGGTCTGTGTGAAAACTTAAAATCTTTCCTATTATTCAGTTGGTTTTACTAAGCTATCATTAGCTAGCTAGGGTAATTTCTTTCACCATTTATTATGACTCAGTTAGTGTAATTAGTAATTATCTATCTTTACTAATTACTAATGGAAATTACTATTACTGTTTGGGAAAGTGAGGTAAACAAATCGAAAGATGAAAGTATACGCTGGAAACAAATGTTTACAAAGTCAGCAAAACATTGATTTGCTCTAAAATACCAGAAACTTGAGTTGGAGAAACAACTTGAGGATTGTACTACCAAGTATGATGAGTTGTACGTGGAGTTAAGAGAAGAAAATGGAGTTTGTTGAAGTTGAAAAAAGGTTTGACTTTGGAAAAAGAAATCTGTACAGAATGAGATGAAAGAGTACAAAAATATGTACAGTGAGTTGTATGTGGAGTTTGAAGAGAAGAAAATGTAGTTTATCGAAGCCGAGAAAAATGGTTTCAAACCTTAAAGCATCTCCAATGTGGTGTGCATTCTATATATAAGTATTTCTTTATGGATGTGAGATAAAAAAAATATTTAATTTAAAAAAGTGAAAAAAATTCATCTCCAACCATAAATGGTTGGAAACATTTTAAATCATGGATTTAAAATTAAATATTTAACCTCTTAATTGATAACGTTAGACTTTAATAACTAAGATATTTACATCCGCTAAAAAAACCTCTAGAATCAGATGATGGATTAAAAGATGTTCGAATAACTACCCCACACATCATCCTTACATTCATGTTTGAAGTTTATTTGGAGAAGATTTTTATGTTAAAACATAAAGATCCTTTGTGTTCTAAAATATAGAATTTTCCAAAATTATGTTAGAGATGCTATGAGTTGTGGAAAATAACGATCTCAAGGAGTATAGTGAAGGAGAAAATAGAGTTTTAATAAAGTGGAAATTGAATAAATACTTATATTTTTCATGGGCCTTCACAAGTACCCCTACCAATTATAATTATACCCACCTTCTAGAAAGAATTACAGTTAATCATTAAACACCAAATTTACCCTCCCTATATAACAAACTAGATGTGAAATTTTTCTTTATTAACTGCCAAACAAAAATTCCAAAGAGAGAAACATATCTTCTTGTAAGAGAAGACGAATTCCATCACCGGCGCCCGCATCACCACCAACACCTTCACCAGCTCCGCCACCTCCACCAAATCCATCATCAGCTCTAGCACCACCCTATAGTCCACCATCTCTACAAACTCCATCATCAACAATTGAAGCTAATAACAACAACAATGGATGTATTTCCTTTTTCTAAAAAAAACTCTTTTCATTCCCATCTCTCACGCGGTGGTGGTGTGAAGCAGCATAGTCAAATAAGAATACTAGTAATAGAGTATTATAACTTCAATACTCAAGAGTTGTAGG
This sequence comes from Papaver californicum, assembly GCA_023531435.1. NCBI lineage: Eukaryota > Viridiplantae > Streptophyta > Magnoliopsida > Ranunculales > Papaveraceae > Papaver > Papaver californicum. Next base: position 5,411,520 of record JAJJMC010029502.1, read on the forward strand.
AAGTATGGTGTATTTGATTAATTGTATAAGACCAAACATTTCCTATAGTATGAGTAGGTTAATAAGGTATAATTGTAATCCAGGGCAGGAGTATTGAGATGCACTTATTCGTGTATTGAGGTACTTAAAAGAATTTCATGACATTTTGTTTGAATTAAGAAAGGTACCTTGCCATCCTTGAGGGATTTTGTGATGTAAAATGAATAGTTGACTCAGATGAGTCTAAGTCTACAAGTGGATATGCTTTCACTTCGGAAGGTGGGGTTATTTCTTGGATGAGTTCCAAACAGAAATGTATAACACGATCCACTATATATGGACTCAGTTTTATTGCATTAGATAAAGCAGGAGAGGAAGCCGAGTGGCTAAGATATGTTTTAGAAGACATTCCTCTCTGGCATAGGCCTCTGTCATTATATCTATACATTGTGATATCCAAGATGCAATAGCAAGAGCTAAAAACATAGTGTACAATAGGAAGTCTATACATATTCGTAGAAGGCATAATTCTCTAAAACAACTAATCTCGACTAGTGTTATTTCCATTGATTTTGTAAAGTCTAAGGAGAATATTGCAGACCCTTTGAAGAAATGTTTCTCCAAAGTGATAGTTAGAAATGCATCGATGGGGATGGGACTTAAGCTCATCAAATAAACTTTCCATAAAGGATACTCAACCTTGCTGACTGGAGAACCCAAGATCAAGGTTTCGAATGAGACAACTAATTTGTGGTAGGTAAATGTAGCACTATCATAAAATTTTATTCTTTATCCCTTCCATATGGTGTAGACGTGATAGTGAAACTGCATGTGGAGGATGACTTTTAAGAAGTCTTAATGAGATATATAGTTTTAATATAAGATTGAAGTAGGGTGTAGCAATAATATTTTTGATAGAATTCACCTTTATTAATGAGGAAATGGGACGCTTCTTATGCGAATAAAGCTGATTCTCCTGAATATTTTAAGAAACGAAATAAAGCCCAGGTCCAAAATAGGGCACAACTGCACGAACTTGGCATCACCTAGAGAGATATTACGTGTGGAAGTTATTGATGAAATACACCAAACGATGGCAGTTAAAGACATCAGTTCACTATCTATCAAGTAGTTTTGGTAATTTCTCACTAAGCAAAGGTTCAAGCCCTCATGGAACCTTTTGTCCATAGTGATATTTCTCGCTTTCTGATTTCTAATTTTTTTCGATATTTCATTCTTGTGGGGTATTGTCGGAAAAATAGTTTTAATAAATGACTTTTGGTTTTGATATGATTTGAACTTGCGACCTATGGATTACTAAGTTTCACTAGCTATTTTCACTATTGTGAATGGAATGAAAACTTTAATCCCACATAAATCAAACTAAAGATAAAGGTCCTCCGTATTACTAGGACTCTTGAGATTCTAAGTATGACTCTTGGGTCAAAACACTTTTGCGTGAGAGGGGAGGACTTAGGTAATGGCTAGTATGACTTCCACACACGCGCGGTGATTTGCACTGAAGTATGCATACCGAGCTTGGGAGTGAGAGTAGGTCTATCTTTTTGGTTAATATTGTTTTGAATTCCTCTTAAGTAAATTAAAACGATTTTTGATTTTCTTTTAATTGTTTTGCTAAAATTTGGGCTTCTGACTTGCGAGAATTTATTTGCTGACCATAAATAATTTATGTAACTTATGTCAACATTATGATAGAATATCTTCTAAATGTTTTTTATTTCATTGCTGTCATAATTCGCAACATAATTTGTGCCTTAATTGGTGCACTGGTTTAACTCCAATTTATACTTATAAAAGAAAATGGATTTCTCATTTGCAAAACATCTCAGAGAAGGCTACTATCCCTAGCTCTTTTTCTTTCTTCTCACTTTGATGTGCGCTTTTGTTTGTTTATTTTCCTTCATAAATCTTGCTGCTAAGTTCAAAGAGCGGGTAACTTGTATTGTGCTTATACGAGTTATATCAGACAGTTCTATCCTGGAAACATTTCCGTTGTTGGGGTATAGCATTCCTTATTCTTGAGGTGTACCCGCAGACTATTGTATTAAGGACAATTTGTTGAGCAAGTGGCCTGTGTGTTAAATTATGTTTCCATCCAACTTTGATGTTTCCTTGTTACAAGTTCCAATCTATAGAAATATGTACAATAAGACACATTCACTTCCCGCTCCATTCATGGCATCCCTTCAATAAGATTGACAGATCAAACTTTTGTCTCACGAAAGGCCGGAAAGACAACGGACGAGAACGCGAGAAAACGACATCCGAGAGAAGGCTGCAGTACCCATCTTTTATTATATAATGCTTTAAATAAAAATGCTGGAAGTACTTCTTTATGGAGAAACGCGCGTTTGGCGCACCCAGTTGGGGTAACCTACCAGCCTCGACTTTAGTAGGTTTTCTTTTTTTCTTTCACTGGACTAGCTAGCAGATGGGAACCTGGAATGAGGGGCTTATGTCTTCTTCATTGGATAGATTCCGTCAAAGCTCTATGGAAGCATTGACTCGCGTTACAGGGCGAAATAAGCAACCCCCATTTTTCGAGGTAGGTTTAAAGATGCGCCTTTATGCTCTTGTGCGTGTTGTGACATAACGGTTGCTGAAGATTGACGGCTGGGAGAAAGGCAAATAGTGAGTAGTGGGGTTACAAAGGTATAGTTACTACGGAAGAGAGGGACAGAGCTTTATACTATGCGTAAAAACCTTAAATACTAACAGTGAGCTGATTACTTAATAAGATTGGTACAGACTAAACATATACGATAGGGAGGCCCTTTGCTTAAGGAGTAGTCTAAAAACCTGAGTAAGCTTCCTAGGAATAGTAGTGGCCATCGGTAGGGTCCAAAAGGTTGTATGGAGTTTGAAGAGAAGAAAATAGAGTGTGATGTGATTATGGGCAAGTTAAATGACCAAGATTTAGTTCGGATGAATGCTAAAAATGTACTCGAGAAGTACGAGATAAATTGCAATCCGCTGAAAGAGCAGGTTAAGATTCTAAAGGGGGAGGAAAAGAAAAGAGAACAAGAAAAAATTGCTTACATGGAAGAGTTGGAAAGTAAACAAAGGGATAAGTGAATTCAATTCGATGGGGAGACTAAGGATGTGTGTGAGAAAATAAGAGTTGAGATTGAAAATAAAGTTTTGAGTAATAAGTTTGTGGAATTAGAGAAACATCCAGAAGATTGTAAATGTAAGTGTATGATTTGTCTATGGAGCTTGAGGAGAAGAAAATGGAGTGTGTAGGGCCCGAAGGTGAATTGAAGAACCTAATGTTAACAAAGGTTGGAATGATTCGTAGTCCTGCTATTCCACCAAGATGCAACCCTTCTTCACTTCAAGCTAATTTTGAAGATGCACGGGTCTCAGGTATGGCCGACAATCTTCTAGTTATTTATATTTTAATCGGTTTCTAATATAACTCTTTCCATTTTGTCCGTCATTTCTCTTTGTGCAGTTGTAGATGTAGACCATGTATGGGTGTTCTGTTGTATATGCCTTGAATACTTGTGTATTCTGATTGGGCTTGTCCCTTACGCCTGACCCATTAGTCATTTCTCTCTTTAGGTTAGATATAAGGAATAACGGTTTCCTTATCATAGAGAGAGAAACTTATGTTATTCGAAAGAACGAGTGTGAGGCACCAAAAGTGGGGCTAGGGTTCTTGAGAGGGGATTGATTCATTATCTTGTAACCTTGTTTGATACATGGTGGAATCATTTCGTCTTCTTCGCAAGTGGATGTAGATCATCTTGATCGAACCACTATAAATCCTTGTGTTGTATATGTGTTTGTTTTACTTTGATTTCATTTCTATTTCATATCTAAATTGATTGTGCTAGCTTGTGCCATTTGTTCTAACAAATTGGTATCAGAGCTCCGGGTGGGAGCGATCTATAATGGTGAAAAAGTATGAGATTGAGAATTTTGATAGAAGGAATGATTTCAATCTATGGAGGCTAAAGATGGGGGCGATTTTGGTTCAACGAGGTTTAGTGAAAACTTTGAAGGGAAAAACGGCTCTTGCAACAACATTGAAGGATGAATAAAAGGAAGAACTCATGGAGAAAGCAAATGGATTGATTTTGTTGTGTTTGAGAAATGAGGTCTTGAGAGAAGTAATGACGGAAATGACTCCGGATGGGCTATAAAACAAGTTGGAAAAGAGGTATATGACTAAATCCTTGACTAATCGTCTTTATCTTAAGAAGAAATTACATACTCTTAGAATGCATGAAAGAATGCCTATTATAGATCAAATTGATGATTATAATAAAATTCTCTTGGATTTGTCAAATATTGATGTAAAAATAGAAGAAGAAGACCAAGCATTATGATTGCTTTGTTCCTTACCACCATCTTATGATAACTTTGTTGATACCGTAATGTTTGGAAAGACTATAATTTCCATGGAAGATGTTAAGGCGTCTTTGAACTCAAAGGAGTTGAAGAAGACCGTATTGATGGTAAAGAGAGCTCGGGAGACGGGTTGTTTGTAATAGGAAGAACAAAGCAAAATGGTGGTTTAGATAGAAGTAGTTCAAAGTATAAATATAAATCTAAATCGGGTAAATTCAAATGTTTTCATTATAAGTTAGAAGGGCATTTCAAGAAGGATTGTCCGGAAAGGAAAAATCTTGAGAAGAATACAAATCAAGGTATGCAGCAAATGTTGAAGAAGAAAGTGATGATGGAACGGTTCTCACGGTGTATACCAAAAGCTCGGATAGTGGGTGGATTCTTGATTCCGGTTGTAGTTTTCATATATGTCATCATAAAGAATTATATACGACTTATCAAGCTAGAGAATGTGGTAATTTCTTATGGGAAACAATGTCACTTGTAAAGTGGTGGGTGTAGGTACAATTAAAATTAAGATGCATGATGGTGTAGTGAGGAATTTAACCAAGGTCAGGCATGTTCCGGACTTGAGAAAAAATTTAATTTCTTTGGGTACATGATAGACATAATTTTTTGTCTTATTTGAGCTCATATTTGTATTGTTATTACTCGATTTTTGTATCAATAATGTTATTTCAATTGTCTTTAAGTATTTTGGAAGAATAAACTTGTGCGGAAAATATGGCTTGAAAATGTTAAAATCACCCTTCAAAAGTGTTAAAGGCACCCATGCCCAAATTCAAAAATCAATAGTGGTGGGAAACTCTCCTTCTCGCCTGTGAAGATTGTGATCGATAATTATGGGTTGTTTTCAAAGAGAATTAAGACAAGAATATTCTCTCACCTTATTCTTAGCAAGTTGTACACAGGAAGACACATAAAATCAACACAATATTGGATTTACGCAAAGAAATAGGGAGAAACTTAATCACATGAAACATGGAGATTTTCTTTCATATTTCACGTGATTCTGTTTCTATCTTGCTCGATATCTTATGGGATAACTAAAGAAACAACTCTGAGGTTAAAATCTCGTGATTTAATCTTCGAGAAAGAAAATTAGAACAGAGGGGAAGAATATTTTCGAGAAGATATGTCATTGAAAAAAAGAATTAATTGTGAAGATATTGGAGATTTGGGTGATGCAGTATATAAAAGAGAAGATATGATGAGTTTCGGGGAGGCTGGCTTCAAGCCAGAGAGCTTAGAGAAAAATTCAAATCAAGAAAAATCAACTTCTGCATGTTCAGGAAGAAGAAGAAGAACAGATAACGGATTTAAACTGTCGTTAAAATCCTTTGTCTTTTCTTTTATAATCATAAGATTTGGTCACGATATTCACTACAGTGACAACGACGGATCAAGTTCTGCTGCACATTGAAGGCGTTGTTGATTCGTTAAAGTAATTCAATGTTTTATTCTTTCAGCGACGCAATATAATAGTCTTTTATTCAACTGCACATGAAATCAGTCGTTGATTCATTAAACACTCTTTGTAAGCATTTTCATGAATGAAAATGGTTTTTCTTCCATTCTTTTCGCAATGAGTAGCTAGTTTCCTCTCCTAGGATTAACGATGAAATCCTATTGTGTTTGCTAGCATGATAAATTATTTTCTATACCAATTTCTCATGGTCCTATTTTTTTGTTAATATTGATAATAATTTATTCATGTGTCCTTTAATGCTTAAATAATTGATTTATTTAATCTTGTTAGAGACTAGCATTTTATAATGAAGTAATTGTTAATCTTTTGAGAAAAAACTAATTGATTAAAAATCCATATTTTCCAAGACGTAAATATAATTGTCCGAAATCGTTTTGAGTATTATTTTGAGAAAATTATAGAGAATGGTTACAAATATCAAGTTTGCATCGTTGTGATGAAATCCCGATTCCTAGGTTTTCTTTCATTTGTTTATATATAATTTTTAGTATTTGCTTTATTTTAGAATTAATTCACCAAAATCAATTTGTCATTAGCACAATAATTAATCAAAAACTAGAGATTGCAATTTCAAAATCCCCATGGAACGAATCCTTATTTGTATACTCTCTTAAAGATAGTTGTGCACTTGCGGTATAAATAAAATATCGGCAGTATACTTGATTCAAATGGTTGCAAGTATCAAGGTGAAGGTGGAGTTATTCGGGTCTCAAGAGGAAGTCTTACAATTACGAAGGGAAAGAGGAAAAGTCATGTGAGAGATACATAGTGAAGGAACAAATTCATGATACCTTTGGAGAAATTGACGATGGATGGTCGAATACTAATATTGCTCAAAATGAACTTAAACACCAAAATAATGTTTCCAATTTTATCCTCGATAATAATGATAAATATTTACCTAATCTAGAGGGAGAGGTTATAATTGAAGACGCTAATTGTTTAGATAAGGTTCAATCATCTTCATATATTTATGATGATGAGGATAATATTGATGAAGAATTAGAAATTCGTAGTCACAATGACCAGGAAATTTTCACACCACCTGAGCTTCATGATGATAATGATTTTTCTAGTTTAAATCCTAATAATATGATTATTATTTACCTATTCAAGAGGAAAAGATTTTAACTAGAGATACCATTATTATAGACGGTGAAATATTTCATTATTATTATAAAGACGATGATGGTTTAGAGGAACGAGTTTATCCCGAGACTAGTATTTTAGAGTCCAACGATTCGAAGACCATAGTCTCTGACGCAGATGATAAACTCATAGAGAATTCGAATGTGAGTGAAGGCAACCCACCTGATTACAACCTAGATATAATAATTGACCATTTTCCTAAATCTGATTTAGAAATTAACAAAATTATGACTAGTTTGTCCAAGGACACAGACTACTCTAAGTTTGGGGGTAGATACCATTCTCCCTGTGGTTTACCTTCGACTCTTATGAAGGCACCTCACTTGGGACTTGATGTTTGTGCCTCCACTATCTTAAGAGATTATCTTCAAGAACTGTTTCATGTACCTGATTATGTCTAGAAAAAAATTTAGTTGTTAGAAACCCACCATCCTGTTGATGTGGTTTACCCGGTTCATGATACCATAATTGAATTTGTTGTCCCACCAATATTTTATTTACCAAATGTGGGAATGTTTCAAATATATCAGTTCATAAATTTTGGAACTAAATCGGATTACTTTAGAAAATATGAATCGATACATTTCCTTAAGATTGACCACCAATTTCACATACTTCATTATGGTCAACTTTGTGAGTCAAATTCGATTGAATTTAAGGTTCCAAAATTATTTCGATTATTGTTGTATGATTCATAAATTGTGACTAATCCTTTCTTAGTCTAGCTGAAGACTTTAAACTTAGCGCTTTATGGGAGGCAACCCATATGCTTTTGGTACGCAGTGCTGGTAATATTCTTCCCTATATCTTTTACTTTGATTATTATTAATCTTTGTTCATACTTTTATTCATTATCTTTAGAACATCGAGGGATATGTTCAATTTAAGTTTGGGGGTAACGGAAAAAAATTTAAAATTTTAGTTGTACCAAAAACTCCAAAATTTAGAAACTTGTGAACAATTCAGGATGACACTAACCATTCTAGGTAGATGGAAATATATATCTAATCTATATGAATTGGTGTGCCCATCTAAATGGTCTATTCATAAAAGGATGCACTCAGGTGTTAGAAATAACATGATAATCATTGAACAAGTATATCTCGGAATCGTCATAATCATATCAACTTCAGTTTTTATTTTTGTAATTTTGTGTTTCTCTACGTGATTTGGTGGGGCATTATTATCAACTTGTTATCGCCGCCAGGATGAAGTAGAATGTTTGAGATCAAGCCCCATTATTATATTTTATTTAGACCATTATCCAGATCAACAATTAAAAAAAAAGAGAATAAAAAAAAAGAGAAAAGTAAATAAATAATTGTTTTATTTTCAATAAGTCGACCGCTGGGGCCTTTGTACATACTAGCTGAGTCGATATTAATATAAGGATTAAGACCAGTGGGAGCGCATCTCAATCCATTAGGATTCATCCTAGCACTGACCTTCAGACAAATATGGGAAACACCGTTCAACTTAGTCAACATATGCACCATTCATCACTTTCATTTCCATCTTCTAATCTATCCATGTGTTTGAATTTGATTGATTTCGAGCAATGTGTTTCCATCCAGTTTTGGAACGTTTGATGATTAGTTGAGTAGAGTTTTGAATTCTTATATGAATTTTAGTACGCTGAGTACAAACTCGTGTACAACAATTGGACTCATATATGGTAATGATTCTTATAGCCAAAGAATTTAGTAGCCAACTAAATAGCTTGTTTAATGTTTATCCTTAATCGTTCACATGTAACTAGAGTTTGGAGTAAAGGTTTTGTGGGTACACCTCTTGTAAACTCTCACGAGACAAAACTCGTCCACTAGGGACACCTAGGGGTTTAAACGCTTGTTGCACACGCTAAGTGCAATCGCAATACTTGCGACAGTGAGTTAGGATTATTTTTATTATATTTGCTCGAGGACTAGCAAATAATAAGTCTGAGGGTATTTGATATAAATAATTTTTTGTCTTATTTGTGCTCATATTTATATTGATATTACTCGATTTTTGTATTAATGATGTTATTTTAATTGTTTTTAGGTATTTTGGAAAAATAAACTTGTGCGAAAAAGATGGCTTGAAAGTGTTAAAATCACCCTTCAAAAATGTTAAAGGAACCCAAGAAATTTATAAAGGCACCCCATGTGAATTGATAAAGGCACCCACCTCAAGTGTTAAAGGAACCCATGCCCAAATTCAAAAATCATAGCGGCGGGAAACTCTCCTTCTCGCCTGTGAAGATTGTGATCGATAATTATGGGTTGTTTTCAAAGAGAATTAAGACAAGAATATTCTCTCACCTTATTCTTAGCAAGTTGTACACAGGAAGACACATAAAATCAACACAATATTGGATTTACGCAAAGAAACAAGGAGAAACTTAATCACGTGAAACATGGAGATTTTCTTTCCTATTTCACGTGATTATATTTCTATCTTGCTCGATATCTTATGGGATAACTAAAGAAACAACTCTGAGGATAAAATCTCGTGATTTAATCTTCGAGAAAGAAAATCAGAAAGGAGGGGAAGAATATTTCCAAGAAGATATTTCATCGAAAAAAGAATTAATTGTGAAGATATTAGAGATTTGGGTGCTGCAATATATAAAGAAGAAGATATGATAAGCTTCGGGGAGGCTGGCTTCAAGCCAGGGAGCTTAGAGAAAAATTCAGATCAATAAAAATCAACTTCTGCATGTTCAGGAAGAAGAGGAAGAAGAAGAACATATAACGGATTTAAACTGTCGTTAAAATCCATTTTTTATAATCATAAGCTTTGGTCACGAGATTCACTATAATGACAACGACATATTCAATTCTGCTGCAGATTGAAGGCATCGTTGATCAGTTAAGGTAATTCAATATTTTTATTCTTTCAGCGATGCAACATAGCGGTCCTTTATTCAACTGCACATGAAATCAGTCGTTGATTCATTAAACACTCATCATTTTCATGAATAAAAAGGGTTTTTCTTCCATTCTTTTTGCAATGAGAAGCTAGTTTCCTCCCCTAGGATTAGAGATGAAATCCTATTGTGTTTGCTAGCATGCTATAATTATTTTCTATATCAATTTATCATGGTCCTATTTCTTGGTTAGTATTGATAATAATTTCTTCATGTGTCCTTTAATGCTTAAATAATTGATTTATTTAATCTTGTTAGAGACTAGTATTTTATAATGAAGTAATTGTTAATCTTTTGAGAAAAAACTAATTGATTAAAATTCCATATTTTCCAAGACGTAAATATAATTGTCCGAAATTGTCTTGGGTATCATTTTGATAAAATTATAGAGAATGGTTACAAATATCTAGTTTGCATAGTTGTGATGAAATCTCGAGTCCTAGGTTTTCTTTCATTTGTTTATATATCATTTTTAGTATTTGCTTTATTTTAGAATTAATTCACCAAAATCAATTTGTCATTAACATAATAATTAATCAAAAACTAGAGATTGCAATTTCAAAATCCCTGTGGAATGAATCCGTATTTGTATACTCTCTTAACAATAGTTGTGCACTTGCGGTATAAATAAAATATCGTCAGTATACTTGATTCAAATGGTTGCAAGTATCAAGGTGAAGGTGGAGTTATTCGTGTCTCAAGAGGAAGTCTTACAATTATGAAGGGAAAGATAATTAATGGTCTTTATACACTGCAGGGCACTACTGTGATAGGGGATGCATCTTTATGTTCTTCAAGTTCATAAGATGATACTAACAAATTATGGCATATGCGATTAAGGCATATGAGTGAGAGGGAGTTAGCTGTTTTGAGAAAGCAAGATTTTCTTGGTGGTCATAAAACTGGGAAACTAGACTTCTGTGAACATTGAATCTTTGGGAAAAATATAGAGTCAAGTTCAGCACAACTATTCATAACACCAAAGGTATTTTGGATTACATTCATTTTGATCTTTGGGTCCTTCTCGGGTGGAGTCACATGGTGGTGGTAGATATATGTTGACTTTCATTGATGATTTCTCAAGAAAAGTATGGGTTTTCATACTTTAGCACAAAGATGAAAGTTTTGTCAAGTTCAAGCAATGGAAGACTATGGTTGAGAAACAAACTGGTAGGCATATCAAGTGCTTGAGGACAAACAATGGTTTGTAATTTGGTATAGGTGATTTCAATGAGTTCTGCAAGGAGAAAGAGATTGTGAGACACCGCACAGTCAGAAAAACGCCACAACAAAATGGTGTTGCAGAAAGGATGAACAGAACCATAATGGAGAAGGAAAGGTGCATGCTCTCCAATGTATGGTTACCAAAGGTGTTTTGGGAAGAAGCTGCTAACACTTCAGCTTATTGAGTGCAAGACTCCAAATGAAGTTTGGACAGGTTCACGTGCTAAGTATGAAGACTTGAAGATTTTTGGATGTCCAGCCTATGCTCATGTGAATGAGGGGAAACTATATCCTAGAGCAAAAAAGTGTATATTTCTTGGGTATGCGAAGGGTGTGAAAGGATACATATTATGGTGTCCTGAAGAAAGATCAAACAAGTTTCTTATCAGTAGAGATGTGACATTTGATGAGAAATCTATGTTGAAGTCAAAGAATGAAGAACTAGCTGGAAGAGCTGAATAGAGTGTTAGTGATAAGGTGGAGCTTGGTGACCAGCTGGAACTTGAAATATAAGTTCATGGAAACAATGAAATTGTTTCTTCTGATGAGGATGATCAAGAAATTGTGCAAGAGCCTGCCCCGGAAGAAGAAGCACAAGATCATCAGTACAATCTTGCAAGACACAGAGTGAGGAGGAAAGTTAGACCACCTCAGAGATATGGCCATGCTGATTTGGTTGTGTATGCACTTGCAGTGGGTGAGAGCATAGATGAGGATGAGACAAGTACATATCAAGAAGCAATCAATGGAGAAGAATCAGTAGAATGAGGAGCTTCTATGATTGAAAAAGTTGAGTCTCTTGACAAGAATGTGACTTGGGAGATAGTTGCAAGACCTATAGGACAGAAGATTGCGGGAAGCAAATGGGTCTTCAAGAAGAAAGAAGGTACTTAAAATGGTGAAGGAACAAGGTTCAAAGCAAGACTTGTGGCAAAGGGGTTTACACAAAGAGAAGACATTGACTACAATGAGGTATTTTCTCCCGTTGTGAAACATAGTTCTATTAGAACATTGCTTGCTATAATTGCTTTGAATGATTTAGAGTTAGAACAACTAGATGTTAAGACAACTTTCCATCATGGTAATTTGGAAGAACGTATTTATATGCAACAACTAAAGGGGTTTGAAGTTCCTGGCAAAGAAGATTATATATGTTTGTTGAAGAAATCTTTATATGGGGTAAAACAATCTCCAAGGCAATGGTATAAGCGTTTTGATACGTTTATGATTACAAATGGTTATGAGAGGAGTAAATATGATAGTTGTGTATATCATAGGAAACTCCAAGATGGTATATTTGTGTATTTGCTCTTGTATGTTGATGATATGTTGATAGCTTACAAAGACATGTCAGAGATACAGAAATTGAAAGTGAAGTTGAGTAGTGAGTTTGAGATGAAGGATTTGGGTGCAGCAAAGAAGGTATTGGTATGGAGATTAATAGAAACCAAGATGAAGGAAAGTTGTATTTGTCTCAGAAGACTTACATCGAGAAGGTGTTGGAAAGGTTTGGTATGAAAGATACAAAACCATTAAGTATTCCTTTGGCATCTCATTTTAGACTCTCTGGAAAACTATCACCTCAAACTGCAAATGAGGCATATTATATGTCTCTGGTTCCATATGAAAGTGAAATTGGTAGCATCATGTATGCTATGGTTTATACAAGCACGGATATCGCACAAGATGTGAGTGTGGTAAGTAGATACATGGGAAGTCCTGGGAAGGCTCATTGGCAAGCTGTAAAGTGGATTTTGAGGTATCTAATGGGCAGTACAGATGTTGGTTTAATATTTGACAAACACTATGGTGATTCAACAAATGTTGTGGGGTATGTTAATTCTGACTATGCAGGTGATCTTGATAGAAGAAGGTCATTGACAGGTTATACTTTCACATTCTGTGGTAGTACTATCAGTTGGAGGTCGATTTTGTAAAGTATAATTGCATTATCTACAACCGAGGCAGAGTACATGGCAGCCGCAAAAGCAGTGAAGGAAGGTATATGGTTGATAGGTTTAGTTGGTGATTTGGGTTTCAAGCAAGAGAGTGCAACTCTGTTCTGTGACAGTCAAAGTGCAATTCACTTGTCCAAAAACCAGATGTATCATGAGAGAACGAAGCACATCGATGTCAGGTATAATTTTATCAAGGATGGAGTTGAAGAAGGGAATATAGCGATGCTAAAGGTTCCTATAGCGGATAACCTTGCAGGCATGTTGACGAAACCGGTTCCAAGTATCAAGTTCAAGCATTGCTTGGACTTGGTTGGTGTTGGCAGGTGCTACGAGCCCTTGTAAGGGATGAGCGAAGACGATGATGGAGAATGATGAAGTTGTGTGCAATCATATTGCGATCTGGTGGTATTCAAGTCAAGGTGGAGATTTGTTGTATATGCCTTGAATACTTGTGTATTCTGATTGGGCTTGTCCAATAGACCTGGCCCACTAATCCATTCTCTCTTTAGGTTAGATATAAAGAATAGGGTTTTCTTATCATAGAGAGAGAAACTTATACTATTTTAAAAAGAGAGTGTGAGGCACCAAAAATGGGGCTAGGGTTCTTAAGAGGGGATTGATTCATTATCTTGTAACCTTGTTTGATACATAGTGAAATTATTTCGTCGTCTTCGCAGGTGGATGTAGATCATCTTGATCGAACCACTATGAATCCTTGTGTTGTGTTGTGTATGTGCTTGTTTTACTTTGATTTCATTTCTATTTCGTATCTTAATTGATTGTGCTAGCTTGTGCCATTTGTTCTAACATGTTTTAATGTGTCTTATTAGTTGTTGCATTGCGCATAGAGCCGATAGACCATCTATGTACTGGTCTTTCTTTAACTAGTACTAAACACAAAGGGAACAACCAGTTGGAGCTTGTCTCCATGATTAACGGCTTTATGGACCTCATATCTGAGGATCTGAACTTTGTGAGTCCATGATTCTATGGTGAATACGTTATCTAGCTTGTGCATAATGTGTATATAGTAGCTCAACCTGTAACTTTTTGTTTGACCGGGTGATACAAGATGTCAAATACTCAGTTATTTCCCCTTAGGTTGTTTTGGGGGCTCTGTCCTCTACAATGCTAAACCTAACTTTACAGATCATTTTCTTTTGTAATGCATTGTTTTCTGTTAATAAAAATCAAGGGGTGTCTACCAAGCCAAAAAAAGAAGAAGTATTTATTGTTCATACATACTGATACAAACAAATCAGAAGAAACAATCAACAAACATTTTAGAACATAAACCGGTGTGTTGACACAACATGATATGTAAATTACGTTTAAATGAATTGGCTTTTCTTTAACTTTTACCGGCCTTCACAACCTATTTCTCTGCTGGTTCTGTTTTTGAGAACTCTTCTGGTTCCTGGTCAATGTTATAAACAAATTTCTTAGAGACAATCAAGAACACGATAAGATTGAGAACACTCAACACACCTAGGAATGCATAGAAGTAGTCTAAACGAGATGCATTTAAGTTATTCAGTATCCATCCTTTGCGGTGATTCTTCTTGGTGACACAGACACAGTTTTTAGAAGAAAACTACTAAGGAATTGCCCAATTCCCAGACTAGTTGTGTAATATGATGTTCCAATGCTTTTCATGCTTTCTGGTGCTTGATCATAAAAGAATTCAATGTCCGCAACAAGGAAAAAAAGCATCCGAAATCCCCATCAAAAGAAACTGCGACAGTAATACAAAAATAGATAGAGGAACTATCTCACTTTTACCCGTGATGTTGTTATCTTTTGCCACATTCAGTCTTTTCCTTTCGGCTAAAGAAGCAGTAATCATGCAAATAATGTGTATTACTATGCCAATTCCCATTCTTTGCAAAATTGTTATCCCTCTTGGATTTTTTGTGTACCCACGAACTAATGGCACGAAGTAACAGTCGTAGAATACTATGCTAATCAACATTGAGAGTGTAATGAATGCAGCAAGACTTGCTGGAGGAATGTCGAAATTGGGACCTATACTCCTTTCCAATGTGGCACCTTGCTTAACAAAGAGTGTATTCGTCTGGGCTAACACGGCGCTTGGGATAGAAGTCACAATCAAAATTGGTATCATTTTTACCATTTGTTTCGTTTCTTCCACTTGTATCACCGGACAAAGTCTCCATGGTCCACTTAAACGACTGGTCTTCACCGTAGCTTTGTCAAGTACCCTGTTTATATTAGTTGGCACAATAAAATGCTAATAAGTCAAAAATATTTTGAGGAGACTTTATCTTTTACATGCTATTGTATATGTTCTGTTTCTAGTACGGATTTTTTTTCAAAAAGTGATGTTGAAATCTAATTTTCCCAAAGGATTGTGAAAATCTAACCTCAATGATGGGGTGTGGTCAATTTTGTATTTCTGAGCACTTGTATATTCATCAGGACTCAACTCGTACAGATCTTTTGGTTCATCTGGTAAGGTAACTTTGTATTTTCTTAGAGCAGCAACAAGAACCATAGCCATCTGAGCGGAAGGACTTCCTGACCGGATCTTGTGTATGTAAAAAGGGGTTCCAACCAAAAATACTAAAACTGAAATGGCTAACCCAAGTGTAGGAAGGCCATAGCCGAGGGACCAACCAACATTATCTTGAACATAGATGATAACCGTATTTGCAAAAAGTGTTCCAATGAATATGGTAAACATCCGCCAATTAAAGAAGGATAACTTTTGGACCTTCTCTTTGGGTTCATAACGGTCAAATTGTTCAGCTCTCATTGTTGATATGTTAGGCTTGGTTCCGCCATTTTCCTACGGCAATTATGTAAAGTGCAGAATAAAAGATGGCGACTTGAAATGATGAAGCTCCGGCGTCACAATCTTGATCAAGTACCCCACTTCCACATGACGGTGGCTTCAATGCGGGTAACGAAACTGAGAGTTAATAGGCACATTCCCTGTTCCAGAACAAAATGTTAATTGTTAACGAAATTGGTATTCTCGTGTACTTGTAGTGTTTTTCTGAATACAGTTCTCATACATGGAATGCTTGTTCTATCAAATAGTTCTATTAAAATTATGGACAATATTTGCTAAAAAATAATACTTCCCCTATCCCAAAATAGAAAGTAATTTATGACAAATATATTGAGCTCGTTGCATGTAAAGTTTAGGGATATATTTACCAAAAAAGTAAATGATGGACGAGATAACGAATGTCCAATATCGGCCAAGATAGGTGTCTGCAATACATGCACCTACGATAGGTGTCATCCATGTCGTGCCAATCCAATTGATCACATTATTTGATGATTCAACGGTGCCTTCATGTAGTCTCGTCGTTAAGTAAACCACCAAATTCGCCAGAACTCCAAAATATGCCATTCTCTCAAGCAGTTCATACCCTTTATACAACAAACACAATTTAGGTGAGCTAGTTAATTAGATTTTAGAATAAAAAATGTGTAAAAGCAAAAATGTTTGTGTAGGCACATACACGTACCTGCGATAAAAGAACATGCCTTCCACCTCCCACCCTTCGATCTAAGGATAGGTCGACCCTTGAGATCTACTGTACCATCTTGTGTATAGCCTTCCTTAGCCACCATGCCGCCAATCCATTTCTCTTCTTCCATTATTTTGCTTTGTTCTGGTGTTTGAACAAATTCGATACTCATGAATTGGCCGAGGTTTTGTTCACTTATAGTTTACTTGGTCTTATCGATACTTAAATACATGAATTATTGGGGACTCCGTTTAAGGGCAACCACATCAACACGAGTATACCAAAAATCATTGAACAAATTTGTTTGGTCTTTGATCCGCCCGCAAAGCTACGGTCCCCGATCCAAATATGCTCATACATTTCTAGCCAGACGTTTGTTATTGGGCGTAATTCTAGATCAACGTAAGATGGAACGGACGTTTGAATGGTGTAACGCTTGGTGTTAGGCGTAGACTTGGTTAACGCTTGACAATAGGCGCTACAATAAAGAAACGCCTGGAACCAGACGCACTGCTGTTGGAACGCTGCAGAATCATACACAACCTTAGCTAAACGCATGTTTAAGCGTCATCCCCAGGTAGCGTTTGTTATCCAAACATTGTGATATAGAAACGCTAGGAAATTGAACGTAGCCTTGTATAAACGTTTGGTTACAGGCGTTGTCCCAGACAAACGCCAAATTGAGAAGCGGCCTCCCACAATGACGCTAGAAGATTCAACGTTTTCTTGGATGAACGCCGGGCAACCAGGCGGAAGTCAAGAACAGCGCACGTGTATTAAAACGGTGACCCAGCAGAGCGTCTAGTTTGGGCGGAGAAGCATATGTTCATTTTCTTCTCTTCTTCTATCCAAATGCACTCCATTCTCCCATTTCTCCTGTAAACATCCAGACGCAAGCGACGGCACCAAATCAGGCGCAACTCTACCAAGCAGTAGTTTTTTTCCATCCACTTCAATCTTGTAATAAGCTTTTCCAAATTTGTTGGGTTCAAAATCTTGTAGCATTTCACGGTTTATTCAAACAAAAAACAAGGTAACAAACTCAATCTCTTATATAAATTTCGATTGATTTTATGTTTATATTATGATTTGTTTTTATGTTATGTTAATTAAATTTATTTATATATGTTTGAAGATCCATATGATTAAATTGTATGGGGAAGGTGCGTCTACAACCGAGAATCTCGTGTTGATCTGTAACGGACCTGCATTGACTTGGAGAACAATCTCACCTTTTGGGTTAGACGTAGAACCATTGAATCCATATAAGGTATATGGGGATGGAGACATTTTCTCATCTAACAACCCCATTCTCTTAAATGGCTCATAAAATAGGATATTGAGGGAACTTTCACTATCAATTAATAGTTTATTTACGTTCCATCCATGAATGGGCAATGTTAATACCAACGGATCATTGTGGACCTCAATTTCTTGGTCCATTTCCTTTGAGTGGAGTATTCATCCATGGTTCCCAATCAGTGAGCAATTCACCTTCTGCTAATTTGAATATTTCATGTTGCTCTATTCTTTTGCGCGTGCGTTCTAGAATAGCTTCAGTCATGGTTTCCGCTACTGGAGATTCTGAGCAGGTGATCGTATGAATGTATTTCGCATTCTCTGGGAGCTGGATGCGTTTGACATTTCCTGCTGGTGCGGGAATTTTTGTTAGGTCCTGATCGTTTTAGAAAAGTGGTAAAAATAGTTCGTTCGCTGAGACTTGTGAAGATTCTTTTTAGACTTAATTTTGATTTAAACTAGAAAATAAGTAAAAGATTTTAATAATATTTGGAAGAACTGTAACTCAGGATTCCACCAAAATCACTTCTGAATGATTTCTACAATGATTCTTTAACAATTATAGCTCTTTTATTGACTCTGTTTCTTTGCCAAAAGTAGATTTCTAAAATATTAATTGTAAATCACAAGCATGGCGCATCAAAAGCTCTTAAGTCCCAGCATACACCATCAAACAAAATCACAACTAATTAATAAAAATCATAAATCAATTAAAAATCAATACAAAAGTCATTAAGAATAAAAAATAGTTACCATTCATTCATGAAATATGACTTCCTCCATTGTCCCAGTGGTGGGGTTTAGCTAGACATGACTTTCTTAAAAGCCATTAAAAATTGATTAAGAAAATAATAATTTCTATCTGCGAGAAGTTGTGTTCAAAATTGTATCTAGGCTCCCCTTTATATAGGGTTTGGTAACCTCCTCTTGATCCATATCCAACTAGAAAACCTAATCTCATTAAACTTTTCCACTTCCTTTTGATTCCTTATCCAACTAGGAGACTTAACCTCCTCAAAAACCAACAAAAACCCTAATTTTCACGTCAAAAGAGAGCCCAAAACGCTTCCTTATTTCTCTTCCCGCGCAGGCCCAATAAGGCCCAACATATACCAAATCCAAGTTGGTTTCACGGTTTTGCTCATAAGTTCTTCATACGATCTCGGAATGACCTCATTCTTTTTGCGTTGGATTCGTCGTTCAATTATATACATGATGGAAGGTAGAAATATTGGATTTGAATGAGATACACTGGGTCTTTAGCAATTCTTCCTTGTAGAGCTCAATTTCACTTCTTTCAGAGATGTAACATCATAAAACACATAAACTACAAAAGTAATAATAGTACATAAAATCTAGCAAATAATTATAAGGAAATGATACTTAAAATATGTAAATTATGCACTGATCAGGTCCACAAACTCCTGTAAATATCATGCATTAATGAGATCTTGAATTATGTGCCTGAGGTGTTTACAATTTTCCGTGGAATGCCCCCGGTATGCGTGATATTCACAATAATACTTGTGATCTTTGGTTGCTTCAGGATGCTTTCCTTTAGTGTTGGGATACGTAAAGTTTGAGAAGCGTTTTACCGCTCTCAGGATCTGGGTTGTGTTGGTGTTTAGCCTTGTGAATACCTAATCCCTGAAGGATTCACGCTTTGTGTTGCGATCATTTCTCTTTCTGCTCCTAAAATTCGTATAATTATTCTGGTATTTGGAGTTTCGAAGAGGTTCTGCTGCTCATTATTTTGCATTCGGTTCTTCTACCGGTTCGACGAATAGTGCCCTTTGCGGCTGCGCTACTCTTTTTTGAAAAGAGCGCGGGTCATCTTTTTGGAGTTCCTAAAGAGAGATATATTTGTCCTGGATCGTGCGCAGATCTTCCAGCGTAGATGGTAAATTTGCAATCAACTCTATGAAGATGGGTGAAGTTCTCACGAGCCCATGTTTGTAGCAGTTGATTGCTACCTCAGGACCATACATTCTGATAGCGTGACAGATTTTCTGTCATCTATCTGTGTATTGCCTTAAGGTCTCTCTTAGGCCTATTTCCAAATCAAACATTATGTTCAGTCCTACTCTTGCAACTCGATTGTACATATGTGTCTCCATGAACAACCTTGATAGTTGCTCAAAGGAGTTGATAGAGTTTGGTGGTAAGTTATCAAACCACGTGAGTACGCTATCCTTTAGGCTTGAAGGAAAGAATCTTCTCATAACTGTATCTTCATGTTCCCAATGCACGAGTACTCTAGTGTAGTACTTTAAGTGCGCCACGGCTTCCGTAGTCCCATCAAAACAGTTAAATGTTGCAAAAGGGCATTTAGCTGGGATCGGTGCGCTGATTAGATGATGTGAGAGTGGAGTAGTGCGTGCTTCGTGGAAGACTTCCTCCAACCTTCCTCCGTTCTGCTTTGCCTTTAAGGCTGCGATTTCTTCTCCCATCTTGAGCAATTGCTCAAAGATATCATTGAGTTGTTGAGAAGCCTTTTGGGTTCGAGCTCCTACGTTTGACACAGTCATATTCCTGGAATGGTTGTATGATGAGTCGGTTATGGATATAGTCGCATCCCTTACTGGTATTACCTGATGATGCCGGTTTGCATCATGGACTACCATTCTTCTGTCTGGGATCTGATTTACTCTCTCCAATAGAGTAAGTTGATGAGGAATCTCAACGCTAGGTCTTCCGTTTCCTGCATGCGAGTTTTCTACTCTTTCGCGTATCCCTAGAGCGGATACTTCTACGCCATTTGACAGAAGATTCCTCAGTTCCTGGTTTTCTGTGGTCAGCGAAAGCATTCTGTCTGCTTGTTCTTTGTTTGATCTAGCTAGCTCATCCAGCTGAGCTCTAAAAAATACGGTCTCATTTGAACCATCATGACCATTGGTATAATTATTATAGGTATCTCATTTTCCATTTGTGGTATAGTTACCACAGGAATCGTGGTTAGCTGTTGAGTAGGATCTTCTACTCGTGGCTCTACCCTGCTGGTCGAGGGCAGATTTGGATTGAGTCTGTCCTGGTGAATGAATCATGTTGGGTGCGTGGGTTGATTCTTCCCTATTACCTCAGTTGGCGTGGCCGCTCCTTTTCCACGTGTGCGATCATTGTTTCGGTTGTCCCCTGTGTCAAATGCGAGATTTCCATAACCGCGTGAAACGACTATTATCTCCTGATTTGCAGCTGTTTGACTCCTTATCTGCACCTGACTTTCAATTTGATTCTGCATCTGGCCTGATTTCACCATCTTAGCTCGAACCTGTTTTATTAAAAAGAGATTATCATAAAATTTGTTAGCATAGTAGCTTACTCTTTTACAAGTTATTCCACATAGAGGATATAACTCATTTTTGATCTAAATAATAGAGCGAGCACATGAAGACGAAGAATCGTAATGTATACTTTTTTTATTGGTAATATTTTCGATCTAGTATCCCAAATTTATTGAGAGAAGTTTTAAACTCAATAAACCAAGGATGAAAAGATGCAATGACTACTAGGGGTAGCGCTTAATCCTTCCTTTTTTAGATCAACAAATAAGGAGTTTTAACGGAAATCAAAAGTGATAAAAGAGCTTAAAATGCTGAAAATAACAAAACACAAGGACACAAGTCCATGTTTGTAGCGCCAAACTGTAACTACAAATTTTCCTATAGTTTACGTAGAAAATAATTATATTAACTTTTCTGTTTAAGCTATGTTATAGAAGTAAATATGGGTAAAGTTATGAAATATGCCAAGGTGGATGCATTACTCAGATAATGTCAATGAGCAAGCATACCACAATAACTTAAGTGAGTAATAAACAAATAAGGTAAGTAAATAAATCAACACTTAGCAAAAGATATTTTAAGTTGTTTGGCTATGCCTACGTCAACGGGGTAGTGAGTTTAATAATTTATTAAGTATTTGGTTTACAAGTGAAAGAATAGGAGAGTTATGATTACAAAGATATAACTTGACCTTAAGACTTTCTTCTCTCTCTTGACTCTAGCAAAAAAGTGTTTGATCCCTCTCTTGAGATCAATTCTAGTATTTATATACTTTCCTCAGCCAACTATCTTTACTTGCGCAGCTGACTGACATGTCCCTTTCTTGAGTCCGTTACGATCCCACTCAGGGTTTTGATCTGCTTAGATGTCCTACCTGTCTCTGCACTACTGACTCAACATTTAATGTTAAGTGGAATCCTTCCACGTATATGACATCTCTGAAAAGATGCTACATATAGGTGACGTCAGGAGATAATCTTGTGGATCTTCCACGTCTCCTCCTCGAGATGTGGTCAAGTGAATTGAGTGATGATTCAGTGCATCCTGCTGATTCCGTGCTTCTCGTGCGTAATATAATTCGGGGATAGATTTGAGCTTCCAAATGACGTCACTTGTCAATCAGAATACTTATATTCACAATAACAAGATAAGTAAAAACTAGATTCTTTCTCATTTCGGAAGTATGAACATCCTTAACAAGATAATTCTACCTAAAGTAAACTTTGAAACCATATCAATACCGAGAATCCTAGAGATGTGAGTATATCTCAATGCCACTTTCTTTTAAACGATTCGGTTCAACTTTTGAACAATAACCTATCAAAACAAACATGGTGTAAAACACCAATATATATCAACCTCTCACCGTATCCACAATTCATATTAACTTTCTTGAAAAACATTTTTAATAACATTTGATATCCTTGCAATGCTGATTCATAATCCTTGGTTTAATGCAAGTATAACAAATAACTTCATAATTAAAATTATGTGCATTTCTTGGTGAGAGTTGGTATTCACATTTGTCTTGACTAGGTTTATAATAATTTCGGTTTTGGTTTGGATCAAATTTTATCTCATAAGTTTCAAACTTATATGAGTCACACATTTATTGTCGTAAAAGATAAGTCTATTCTCAATATCTTGTTTCTCTGCAATTCATTCTAAGATTGAACAATCAGTTTGTTTCAATGTATAATTCAATTAGTTGATTACTACGATAACTACAAATAGTTCACCAAATATACATCTTTTCTTAGAAAGCTCAATTGGTCATAAACCATTGTCCATTCTGTCGTTATCATTCTTCATACTGCCGAAATAAATAATATTGAGGGAGATTACAAGTTGACTGTCACATCTCTAAGCAGGTTATTGAATGATTAAACACGACTATGGCTGTTTTAAACCCTCGAAATCGGTATTTATGTTATTATAAATCAACTTGTCACTGAATAAAATTACACCATCAAAAGGTTAAATGAATTTGACAGGAGGGGACGATGGGAGAAAGTTTGATGAGTTTGTTATTCGATGCAAGAGTCGTGGTTTCGATATCTACGATCGAACTCGTATTAATTCGTCTTCAAATCATGCAAATATGACTGGAACACCAAAGACAGACTCAACGAAAAATGACAATGGCAAGAAAGTTGAAATCCAGATTCCACACCAAAGTTTGTTTAAAAAGTTACGAGTTGGCTGCGCACTAATGCACGTGTTATTTGGATGGTAAAGGTAAGTGTTATGGTGGAATCCAAGCCATTCCAAGCTTGGAAAAAGTATGGAATGTCAAGTCTTATGGCTTCCAAATAGCCTCATTCCACGTTTTTTCCAAGGCCTCTTCCAAGGTTTCACGAAATAGAGCTTGGATTCCAAGGGAGAGCGGTATTCCAAATCGCGTTTAACGTAATTCGAAATCGCGTAAAATCTGTCAGAAAACGCAATTTGGAATTGTGTTTTTGGAAACGCAATTTGAAATTGCGTTTTATTTTATAGGGTTTTGTTTTTCTGCTAACTAATATGAGCTGCTTTGAGAGTTGACGTATGAGCTGGTACAATAGTCGAGACAAAGTTGAGACAAGATTAAGTAATGTGTATATTTTATTTGTTAAAGCAAATGATTTCTGATTGGATAGTTGAAAGTTGAAACACATTAGAGTATTTTATTCTCCATCACGTGGGTATGTCCATATATTGATATATATAGTGCATCTGACGGTTTACGTTGAGAGGAAAAGAGAAACACAATATGAAATAACGTTTTATTTGTTGACTAATCAAAACGCGATTTGGACTAGCGGCAGATGCCATTTGGAATTACGTTTATGTGGATTCCACGATAAGACTTGCGCTTTCATGATGTATTCCAAGTGGTGAGGTGACACTGAACTTAAAAGATGAAACTCTTTCAATTTAAGACTTGCTCTAATAGCAGCCCTAAAATGTCACTATAAAAACCAGATATTTTCCTAATCAATGCAAAGTGACACATCAACAAGTGGCAGAATTGATTGCGAATGGCAATTCATACCAAAAATTCGTGGTTATGATACCATTGAATTTTCATGTACCACAATCCTTTGAATGAATTTTTTGTACTACTATGATTCTTTTCAATAACTTAGGCAAAGTAATTTGTGAGAAATTCACATGTAAGTCTCGAATCTTTTTATTTCCTTCTGGAAATATAAAATTAATTAAAATAAAATAAAAATAGTTTTCATTAATAATACTCTGTAACCTCCTCTAGTACTCTTGCCCAACCTACCCTCTTCCATGTTGTGTATTCAAGTACTAATTTAAATTATGTTCACTTAGAGCATCCACAGCGGACGAGTATACCAAAGAACAAACCATATAAGTGGTCTTTGGTCTATTTTTTTCAACCGCAGCGGGCGAGTAAAAATGGGAAGTGGTCCAGTTTTTTCACTGTTCAGGAACAAAAATGGTCCCAAAACTGGACCAAACGTGTATACACTCGAGCGGTGTTCTGGCGTACCGTTTATTGTCAAACGTTTTCTTAGGATAGCGTTTACAATTACGGGCGTAGAAGTGGAGTGACGCCTGATGAAACAGCCACACAAGAATGCGTCTGATGTAACGCTACACTAACACAACGCTCACTGAAGAATCGTTACCCAATGTACGCCTGAATCAAACGTAACTCCACTGTAATGCCAAAATAACAGACGCAATTGTAGCAATACGTCCTTCGATTGGGCGTCATTGTGGGGAGACGCAATAGTTCCAAGCGTTATCAAAGGATGACGCCGACGATCTTGACGTAGTCACAGGCCTCCGCCTAGCCAATGAACGGCTTCTTAGAGGTGCGCCCAACACCAAACGTTAAAAAGAAAGACTATCCAATGTTATTTTGGTTCCCACGAGCCGAGCGAGGTGCCATAAACGGAGGCCTTAGTTCAATTTCAATTTTTTTTTTTTTCAAAACTCACATGCTTTAACAATATCTAAGATTAATTCATATCCAACGGTCTGATTGTACTTTTTTGAAAAAAAATAACCGTTGGTACTCCAGTTATAAAATAAACGTTTCCATACCTTATTCCACGAACAACATCTGCAAAGTCTCATCTTCTGCTTCAACAACCCAATTCTTGAAATAATATCAAGCAAAACTGCAAGTATTGGAGGGTTCAAGCTCATCACCAACTTCCCATTGTTTTCTTTGTATTTCTGCTGGTCATGTTGCAAGAGATTGTCCTTGGGAAGGTAGAAAATGTACACTAACCAACTGCAAGGGGTATCTGTTTCTTAGAAAAGACAAAAAAGGTAATACTGGATTTCAACCTTATGTGAAGTGCAACTACTGTGGAGTTTTCATCTGGTTGGATGCTTATATAGCTTCACACCAAGGTATTCCACCACCCATTCCACCAACTTTACCAGATGAAGAAAAATGGTTACAAGAGAAGCCATTTTACTGTTACTCATGTGGGGAAGTTGATCACATGTCTTATAACTGCAAAACCAACCTCTTACCATGCACAGATCCATGTTGTGATGGTAAGATGAAGCGGCTCACTTCAAAAAAACCTGAATCTATTGGAAACAAATACTACTTATTTCAAACATGTAAGAAAGTTAAGTTTCAATGAATACGTAAAAAAATTTTGGAATATGTGTTAACCTAGTAAGATATTTTAATTTTTAAAAAATTAGGTAATAATCATAAATAACTTAGCAACTCCATTTGTTTTGCACAAAGTTAAAATTCATATTCAAATTAAAAGAACTAAAAAGGTTAAACACCATAAAGTTCAACACTTTGAAAGATAAAAACTTTGAAAGATAAAGTTCAACACCATAAAGTTCAACACCATAAGTAGCTAATTCATTTAGTTTTGTCGATTTTCATTATCACCGGAAGAAAGGGTTACTATCTCCTGAAGCACTTGTAGAACTCCCTGTTGTTCTGCAATGCTCATCACCTCCCCAGATTCAATCGAGCGGGTTAGTTTCCTAACCAAAAATCGGTTTTATCCCTTATAACAGACATTCGATTTTCAACCACTGGTGGTTGAACTTCGTCATTCTCCAAATCAATAATAATTGGTGGTTGAACTACCTTTGGAACCAAATCAACATCCCTTGGTGGATTAATAACTCCACCATCTTCAGGTTCAATCCTGATGAGTCGATTCAAACCCTGACGATGTCCTCGCACTCTGACAATTCGATACATATCATCAAAATTCATCTTCAGAATCTGCGTAAATAAAGGTAAAATCTAAATAAAATGAACTAAAATTAACATTCTTTACTTTTTCAAATTGCAAATATCATCAAAATTCTACTTAATTTATAAAAAAATTAACCACAACCCAATTAAATTTAAACAACAAATTAATCAACAAACAACAACAAATTAATCAAGTATATACAAACAACAACAAATACTCATCAATAGGAGTATACCCAATTTACAACATTTATCATAAACCCTAATTCACAATTCCCAAATGTCATAAACAATCAAGTGGAATCAATCAATCTAAAACTTAAAATTAACCACACAAACAACTCTAATTAACCAATAATCTAATCAATTGTAAATTTAAATTCCAAATTTCCATCAAATTTTTTTACCCAAATTACAACATCCAAACCCTAGATTTATCCAAACCCTAAAATTACAATTTCTTATTAAAACCCTAGAATTATAATGAAATGTTTGCAGGAGGCTCACGTTTATGTAATGCCCCGATTCGGCAGGTAGGGTTCGTCGAATGGAATATAGGTAATAGTTTATCCTTTCCTAACACCGAGGCATTTTCAGCATAGTTAGCTCCAGAGTTGGAAAAAAACTCTGCAGTTAAGCGTGTTCGGGCGGGAGTAATCCAGGGATGGATGACCTCCTGGGAAGCTGCTGCTGGATAACCGCAGCGGTGCGCGTTGAAAACCCCACACTGCTGGATGACCGCAGCGGCTAAATGGGGACAATATCGGTGGAGGGTTGAGTCATTACAAATGGTGTCAAAGCCGATGAAGGGTCCCTTCCGAGGGTGAGAGAGTATGTTGGACGAGGTGTTCCAGGTATTGATTTCATGAATGGCATGGAACGTCGGATATCTGGGCTTGTACATATTCCGGAGCCGAGGAAGACTCCAATTTAAGGTGGTGATATTATAATACCTCGATTCGGCAGGTAGGGTTCTCCGAATGGAATATAGGTAATAATTTTTCCTTCCTAACACCGATGCCTTTTCAGCATAGTTGGCTTCAGAGTTGGAAAAAACTGCAGTTAAGCATGCTCGGACGAGAGTAATCCAGGTATGAGTGACCTCCTGGGAAGCTTCTGCTGGATGGCTGTAACTGTACCCGTTAAAAACCCCATATTGCCGGATGACCGCAGTGGCTAAGTGGGGACAGCATCGGTGGAGGGTTGGGTCATTACATTTATGTGAGAGTCGGGTTTTTGGTTGTTTTGTGGTCGGTTTGTTTAACATTTTATGTAGTCTTTTAGCAACGCACCCAATGCCTCCTCCCTTTATTTCCCCAGCAAAGTTCCTACTTTAATCATCTTTGGTTCCTCTTTCGTTCCAATATTAATTTCTTTAGTTGGTTCTACTACGGAGAATGTTTCCTTTGGTGCACTGAAGGGAGTGGCTTTCTGTAATTTCTATTTGGTCCGCACAGCATCTTCCAAGGACTTATCCTTTGCGCTTGCAGAGTTGGTTTTATCCGCGAGATTGGAATCATAAGTCAGAGAGGCCGTATTGACCATATAGTCTTGGAACTCCTGCATCTTTGCTTTTTCCTTGCGCTTTTTCTTCTGTTCACGCTCTGCTTTGTCCTTTTCCTCGCTTAGCCTTATCATTGCAGCATTGCAGGTCTTTCCTTGTGCTGATCTCCTTTGTTCTCCATCTCACTATCGGGTCCTGGAAACCGCAGGCACTGATGATATGTTGATGTTATCCCTCGCAGCTTATGGACCCATAATCTTTTTTGAAGGAAAAGTAATGCCTCATAATTTCATTATTGTGCAATTTTGATTACATCATGATCAATTATATTAGAAAACGGAAAAGAAAAATTAAAACTAAATTTACAACTTTCAAAACTTAAAGAAACAAAAATCAAAAAACTGTACTATTATTTTACATTCCGCTGAAGAAAATGATATCCTGATAATGGTTTAAAATCATTTTGTTTCTTGATCTTTTGAGTCTTGATCATTGACATCATATATGTCAGATGCTTCCATAAAAAAGAAGTAATATGCCCAAATTGATATCATAGCAATCAATGTCGGTTTTATTTGATGAATTAAATCGTCTTCTTTCAAAACATACTTGATAATAATGCAGTAGTACCACCATAAAATGCCATTAACGCTATTAGATAACAAGTCTTGATAAAATAGATGAGCAATCATACCGATTAGAAAAATAAAATTGAAAAACCTAAAACCTAAAATCACAAAAATTATGATTTTTTTTTATTGAAAGCATTAAATACTAATTACACAAACCCAAATCTATTCGACAGCTATGATATCTGAAATTAAATCCAAACAAATTTAGGTTTGAAGATGAATAAAATTGAGAAAACAAAATTTAGGATAATTATTTGGAAAAAAAACGATTATAGAGAGAAAACAACTATTGGAGATGGTTTTTATACCTAAATGTCGCATCATTGCCGCGTATGAAAACCTTCAAAATCGAAGGCCTTGTGAAAACCTCAACATAGGATTTTTTTTGACCCACTGTTGGAGATGCTCTTATGGTTCAATTTTTCCGTTGAAGGGGGTTTAGGGTTAACGAAACAGAATCCCTGAGTGAACATAAATTAAGAGTACTTAATACATAACATGAGAATTAAGGGTAGAAAACGAAAAAGATTTTTTTTTTACTATTTTTATTTTTTGCAACTTTACCAAACCACGCTTTTCATCTGTCAAAAAATAGTTGTACCTCTTGATTTACAATAATACAAATTCCAATTTTGAGATAGTCCTGTAACTCCTGTTTAATCAGTCGACAACTCTTATAAAAATCTGACAATCAATGACGATTCAACAAACAAAATTCTGTTGTTTTTTTTTTACTTGTGAGAAAGATGTAGAAATTCAACTCTTGCGAATTTAAGGGCTACCAAAAACCATTTAGGGGCTACTTTTTTAAAGTCATCCAATGGGAGAAGCTAAGGGGTGACCTAGGGTATGTAAAAATACTAAAATATCATTTTACTTATCAAATAATTACCACAAAACCGTCCACTAATAAAAGCTTGAAACCCTAAACCTAAAATCTAAGATGTTATAATCGGTAGTTTCGTGTTTGTGTTAACTACCGATTATTGTGATGTTCTTCATTTTCCATGAACTTCAAGCACAATCGGTAGTTATGTTTAGTCATAAACTACCGATTAAATAACTGGACAAAAATTTAGTGGTAATCGGTAGTTTCGTATACGGTTAAACTTCCGACTATGCTAGTTAGTTATACTCAAAAACATCGAACACAATCGGTAGTTTTTTGTACACCTAAACTACCGATTATTCTACTGGAACCAAAATGACACATAATCGGTAGTTAATATTTTATGTAACTACCGATTGTAGTGTGTCCATATGCTCACTCTGTTGATAATGTAGAGCAACAACGCATCTTTAACCGCACCCATTTAGGCTTGTCGATCCAACAATTGCAAAAAAATAATGTGGAAAAGCAAAAAAAAAAAAAAAAAAAAAAGTTTATCTAGTACAAAATCATATTTAATGTAAAAAAAATAATGATGTGGAATTTGTTGGAGGTCTGACTGAAAGTCTAGTTAAGACATTTTTTAAGGTAAGCATCTAAGAAAATCAATTTGTAAGCATCTTTTACATAAGCTAAGTTCTAAGGTCTTCCAATAATAATAACATAGTAAACTTGATGAATTATGTTCTTTTTGTTGTATGCCTGTGTAGGAGGATGTCGCAAAAACACACTACTATTAGGAAAAAGGAGAAGAATTCATATTTGTTGAAAGCTATGAGTTCACGAAGTCCAGAGTGTAATCACTATTAAATGTTTAACTTTATGTACCGATTCTGAAAAATTTACAAATATTTTGTCAAGTTTGGTTGTAATCGGAAGTAATTGCTTAACTTTATCTTACCGATAGTGAGAAATTTTCAATTATATTCTCATAGTTTGGTTGTAATCGGAAGTAAATGGTTATGTTAATATAACGATTCTGGTAATGTTACTTGTTTTTGTCAGAATACATATTATAATCGGTAGTTTTAGAATTTCTTAAACTACCGATTGTGATTGTACAAAATGTTAAAATTTTACAAAAAAATTTGATTTCCAATTTGGGGATACTTATTATAATCGGTAGTTTTAGAATTTTTCATACTACCTATTGTGATTGTACAAAATGTTAAAATTTTAACAAAAAATTCGATTTCCAATTTGGGGCTACTTATTATAATCGGTAGTTTATGAAATTCTTAAACTACCGATTGTGAATGTACAAAATGTTAAAATTTACAAAAAAAATCGATTTCCAATTTGGAGCTACATATTATAATCGTTAGTTCTAGAATATTTTAAACTACCGATTGTGATTGTACAAAATATTAAATTTTACAAAAAAATTCGACTTCCAATTTGGGGCTACATATTATAATCGGTAGTTTTAGAATTTCTTAAACTACTGATCGTGATTGTACAAAATGTTAAAATTTTGCAAAAAAATTTCGACTTCTAATTTGGGGCTACATATTATAATCGGTAGTTTTAGAATTTCTTAAACTACCGATTGTGATTGTACAAAATGTTAAAATTTTACAAAAAATTTTGATTTCCAATTTGGGGCTACTTATTATAATCGATAGTCTTAGAATTTTCAAACTACCGTTTGTGATTGTACAAAATGTTAAGATTTTACAAAAAATTTCGATTTCCAATTTGGGGCTACTTATTATAATCGGTAGTTTTAGAATTTTTTAAACTACCCTATCCGATTGTGATTGTACAAAATGTTGAAATTTTACAAAAAAAATCGATTTCCAATTTGGGGCTACTTATTATAATCGGTAGTTTTAGAAT
>JAJJMC010029502.1:5442766-5487220 GCA_023531435.1 Papaver californicum
TACAAAATGTTAAAATTTTACAAAAAATTTCGATTTCCAATTTGGGGATACTTATTATAATCGGTAGTCTATGAAATTCTTAAACTACCGATTGTGATTGTACAAAATGTTTAAAGTTTACAAAAAATTTCGATTTTCAATTTGGGGATACTTATTATAATCGGTAGTTTTAGAATTTTTTAAACTACCGATTGTGATTGTACAAAATGTTAAAATTTTACAAAAAAAATCGATTTCCAATTTGGGGCTACTTATTATAATCGGTAGTTTATGAAATTCTTAAACTACCGATTGTGATTGTACAAAATGTTAACATTTTACAAAAAAATTCCATTTCCAATTTGGGGCTACTTATTATAATCGGTAGTTTACGAAATTCTTAAACTACCGATTGTTAGTATCCAGGAGTTTTGAAAAAATTCGAATTCCAATTTGGGGCAACTTACATAATCGGTAGTTTGCACAAAATTAAACTACCGAATGTGGTGGAATCAGTAGATATATTACTCCTTTATCAACCGATTATCATTTGTTCATGGAATTAAAAGCATGCAAAAAATGAATTAGTCGCTGTGAACAAAACATTAGTCAACGTGGGTGGATGGTGGGGCACACCGGAACCCACACCAAAAACATATGAGAATCAGTTTATTTTGGTATTTTTTTTAATGTTTATCTAGATGGACCCTAAGAAAATTAGGTCTTACAACCTATTTGGCAATTAGAATTATGACTTTCTCCAACTATTGGAGATGCTCTAAATCACCTAAATCAAATTAAATGAAAGTTATTAAGAGCTTCTCCAATGATGTATGTGAATGTTTCATATGTGGCATCACTTTTAAGACATCATCTAGGTATAATATCCTAAGTATTAGGATTTTTTTTTTTGTCTCCAACTATTAGAGTTTGATATCCTTCTTTTACTTATTTGTAGGTACACAATTGGTTAAAATCATTTCCATTTTTATTTTTCAATAATATTTATTAATAAAAGTGTGACTAAGATGGGAAGACATCTTCTATGTCAATGTCTAAAATTATAGGTTCACCTAGAGGATGCCTAATTTTTTTTTTGCCAAATCATCCTCATATCAATGGGTTGGAGATGATTTTTTTTTAAACATGGTTGTGTATCCTACGTGGATTATGACTTTTTTCTTCACATACATTCCATTGAGGAACCTCTTAATGGGAGTAGTATCACAAAAAATTCTAAATATGGAAAATTTGTTCTTGGCAATGTTCAAAATGTGGATTTTTGAATTATTGTTTTTATGTGGGAATTAGGTGTTTGACCCTTTCCTCACTCTCTCATGCGCTCTGATTTTTTTCTTTATAGCCCGCTTTAAAGATAGGGCTAACATTGAAATTGTCAAGGCCATGGGACATTCTCTCTTACTCTCATGGTTTTGGGCTTGAGAAGTCTGATTTTTAGCCCATTTTAAAGAGAGCTAAC
This sequence comes from Papaver californicum, assembly GCA_023531435.1. NCBI lineage: Eukaryota > Viridiplantae > Streptophyta > Magnoliopsida > Ranunculales > Papaveraceae > Papaver > Papaver californicum. Next base: position 5,444,226 of record JAJJMC010029502.1, read on the forward strand.
AGAGAAATTATCAAGGCCATGAGAATAATATGCAACTATGACGTCAGTTTTCAAAAAACAAATATTACCAAAATAGTCTTCTTTATGAACAAAGATATCTTTTTCTTTTTTTTCTTCCAGTTTTGGTTGTTGATAACGGATTTTGATTATTTGACTCACAAAAATGACATAGTCAAAGTGACATAGCCATGTGGCACAAAAAGACAAAAAAGTCAAGACATCCCACTCAAATGAAAACAGGCGGGTCGTGTTAGTCGGGTATACAATTCATTAAACCCATATCGGTGAGCGGATTTTTCTTTGTCTTTCACTTTTCGCATCATCTTCTCTTTCTCATCTGAGAGAAAAAGCATCATTTTCTTCAAGGATTTCCAGTTGAATCATCAAACCCTAACACTTAGTACGATTGAATAGAAGTCGCTTGTACGATCAAACTAGGGTTTCATCATCATCTTCATGGTCTCTTTAAACGGCAGCGACAGCAATCAGTTCCAGCAGGTAACCCTTTCTTCATCTGGGTTTTGATTGAATATTGTTTCTTTAGAGTTTATTGATTGATTATTGTTGTTTTTGTTCAATCTCATATTTTTGTTCAAACTTATAAAAAACTTGGTAGATATTAGTTTTCAGTAAACAAATGCTGGTATATGTCATCTTTGTCTAGTTTGCCGAACATTCCACTTCTATTGAAGTTGTAATTGTAATTGTTGTTCTGTTATTTCATTGGGTTCTGTAGTATGTACATGTCTAAATCCGCCTGCAATCGTGTATTCACATACTTCATTAAGTCTGTGCATGGATTCAAGTTTATAATGCCTAGTGTTCTGTCTTAGTGTTTTGTTCAATCTCATACTTTGGAATTCGTTGTTTTTTTTCTAGCCTGTCAAGGTAGAGTTTATTGATTGAATATTGTTTCTTTTACATATTCAAATGGAAGAAGATGATGTGTGTCCGTCGAATCCGCAGACACCCGAAGAAGCAATTGTATGTTCATCGAATCCGCAGACACCCGAAGAAGAAATTGAATATTCATTGAATACGGAGACAATACCCATGTTGGTTCCTTTTATTAATGATGAGTTCGAAACATTCGAACTTGCTCACAAATTTTACAAAGAATACGCAGCGGCGATGCGCTTGAAAATTAAAAAGCGACCAGTAAACTTTTATCCTGGGCGAAGCTAAGTTGTTCACGGGAAGGTGTTAACATGAGTAAGCAACCAACAAAATCCAAGCCGCGAAGAACTATTAGAACAAACTGCAAAGCTTCGATTCGGGTTGTTCTAACAACAGAGATGAAGTATAAGATCAGCCAGGTTACACTTGAGCATAACCACAACTTCGCTACTCCTTCGAAAGCTAATTTCTTTACAAGACGTGAAATAGACTCTCATGTAAAGAAACAATTAGATATCAATGATAGAGCTGGAATCAGGCCACGCAAATTGTTAGAAGCCCTAACAGTTGAATATGGCGGATATGGTAATCTTCCATTTACTGAAAGAGATTTAAGGAACGAGCTCGGAGCTCTAAGGCAATTAAGACTTGGTGTAGGAGATTCTTCCGCTTTATTGAAGTATTTTATTCAAAAACAGAAGGAAAATACAGGTTTTTGGTACAATATCGATTTGAATGAAGAAGGAAGGTTAGCAAATGTGTTCTGGTCTGATGGAAGATGCAGAAAAGCTTGTAAAGAATTTGGTGATGTAATTAGTTTTGATACCACTTTTTTAACTAACAAGTGTGATATGCCATTTGCACCTTTTGTAGTGATAAATCACCATGGGCAGTCAATTTTGCTTGGATGTGGTTTGCTTGCCGAACAAACCATCCAGACATTTGTATGGCTTTTTACACAGTGGCTTGAGTGTATGTCTGTTCCTCCTAAAGGAATAGTAACTGATCAATCTGCATCGATACGTGCAGCTATCGAGATTGTATTTCCGAATACAAGATATCGGTTGTGTATATGGCACTTAATGAAGAAGTTACCTACTAAGTTGAATCAGTAACACCCTAAGTACAAAAAAATGAGCTACAAAATAAGAACTGTTGTGTATGGGTCACAATATATTCATGAATTTGAAGAGCGCTGGAGTAAATTGATTACAAAGTATAAGTTGGAAGAGCATGAGTGGCTGAGTTCTTTATACAGGATGAGAGACCGTTGGGTTCCATGCTACCTCAAAGACATGTTTTGGGCAGGAATGAGTTCTACTCCAAGAAGTGAGCATTCTTTGATGGATTTTTGAATGCGAAAACAAGTCTGAAACAGTTTGTGGAACAATTCGATCAAGCTTTGAGGCACAAAATTGAAAAGGAGAATTTTCAGGATTTTTTGCGTCAAACTAGCAACATCAATGAAATTTATGGACTTAAAATGGAGCACCAACTTCAAAAACTATATACATTTGGGAAATTTTGAGAAGTCCAAGAGGAATTTGTTTTAATTGGTGGTCTGAGAAGAGAGATAAAAGTAGATGAAGGGAATGTGGAAGGGATAATAAAATATGAGATAGATAAAGCTGTTTCTTTTGTTGATGATGAGGACGAAAAATATTTTACGCAATCTCGTTTCTATGTCACTTTTAATGAGAAAGTGTTAGATGTGATGTGTAGCTGTCGGAATTACGAGTTCAAGTTAATACCATGCAGGCACATGTTATCAGTTTTGATACAACATGGTGTTCAGTTGCTTCCGGATAAATATATTATGAATAGATGGAGGCATGATGTGGTTAGACCATATAAGATGGTTAAACTCAACTATGTTGGTTATGTTTCTACACCTGAAGCAAAACGTTATAGTTCGTTATGTCAAATGTTCATTCGGATTGCAGAGTTAGCGTCTCGGGATGATCGTGTTAAGAAACGCGAGGAGTGGGGTCATGAAGTGATAGAAGAGATGACCATGGAGACGGAAGATTTAACTTGTGGACTTTGTACAACTATGGAGATGCATGATTCTGAAAGTGATGATGAGCATAATATATTGGATCCAAAAGAAAGAAAACGCAGAGGTGCAAAACGAAAGAACATGATGAAAAGTTGTACAGAGAAGAAACCGAGGAAATCAAGCAACAAGGTAAACAAGGTAAAAATCAGTTCTTTTATAACATTTTTCTTTATTAATAGTTTCATCTTGTAACTAACTTAACCAACACTGAGAATACTATACGTTTACAGGGTAAAAAAGTTAATAAGAACCCGCCATCGCAGAATGAAGATGAATTAGAGTCTCCCCCATTTCCACATCAACCTCCTCCCCTATTGATGGGTGCTTCAACAACATCAACCTCTTCTCATTCTCAAGACTGCCATCCTAATCAATTTGGAATGCAACACCCACCCTCTATGATGCCAATGATGCAACACCCACCCTCTATGATGCCAATGATGCAACACCCACCCTATATGATGCCAATGATGCAACACCCACCCTATATGATGTCAATGATGCAACGACCACCCTCGATGATGCACGACCAAGGTATGAAAAACTATTTATCGTCTGTTGTATCTTTTATCCGAGTTTGAACTATTCCGTATATTATTGACATTGTTGTACTAACTCTTTATCGTCTGTTGTATCGTCTGTTCTTGCCTACATGTTGATGTTCTTGGCTACGTGTTATATGATGCTATATCAACTTTTTTTCTATCTTTTAACTCTTTCCATTTCTATTTTTTTCTGTCTTTTAACTCTAGGAGCGAGACTTACTGGAGCTGGATGGGGTGGTTGTGCCAGGGAGTAGATTAAGAGATAATTATATCAGGGCATTTGAAAAATGATTCTGTGCCACATCCAAATTATTTTGGTTTTGCCGAAACAATATACTGTAGATGTTTAAGAATTACTGTAAATGATTCAGACATCTGGAACAGTACAATAGAAAAAGGATCCAGAAATTAGTTTTTGTTGTAATCTTTAAAAATGAAATATAAATCTCAAACACGAAATTGAACTAGTTGTTTGACTGAAAGCTCATAAATACTGAGAGTAAATAAACTATAAACTGGAACTGAAGATAACTTGCAAATGTTAAACACAAATGCAGGCTTGAAAGTAAATGAACTGAATGTAAGCGAAACAGTAGAGGTTATGTTTTTAATTAACTTTCAACATAGTTTCAACATAGTTCTACAAATATATAACATAGTTCAAACTCTACGAGATGACTATAAACATACTACAACTCCATACTTTTTAACTTCTCCATGAGATTTTCACAGAGTTCTAGTTGACGCTTCATCGCCAGCTCCACCTCTAATTCAAATACAGCTGTATTGACTTTTACACTTTGTCGAGACGAATTTGTTTCCGTTGTTGTCCTACTTTCTGTATTAACTTTACTAGTCGAAGAACTACTTGAATAAATCTCGGTTACGCTGTAGCTGATTCCTAGTTAAAAGAAAAAATTGTTTATTAATTGTGTTCATGCAATATAATTAGAATACGATATGCTTACATAAATAAGAGAACTTACATCTAAATGTATAAGACATTTATAAGTCTTTGTTCCATCATCGTTAGGACGTATCACACAAAATCCTCGACAACAACCACAAGGACGAAGTTCATCCAACCAACGCCAGAATCCACATCCTTTATTGTTAGGACCATTTCCCTGCTTTACATAAATATATTATAAGTGACTGACAAACTTAAAAGGATTATAAAAAAAGGGATTACACACCGATAGTGGACATCTGGTAAAGTGCCGGTTTGGATTCTTTTCTGTTCTCACCATTTTTGTTATGCACAATCCCTTTCCACAATTGCAAGGTATTGCAGACAAATTATTGTTCCAGTTTGTTAGCGCCATATGTTTCCTGTAAGATAAACATGAAAATATATGTTTCCTGTAAGATAAACATCAAAAAGCTAAACCAAGCTTCAACATCCAAACTATAATCATTCTTTTTCAAAAACGCATGAATGACACTTACTGATATGAGAAATGCAAGAAGTAATGTATTCAAACCAACTTAAAACTACATATGATGATGGCGCAGCCTTTTAATCTCAAAAAAATACAAGTAAAAGGCTTTAAAATGATGGGGTTTTAGAGACAAATTCAGTTGGGAATTACTGATATGAGACAACTATCTTGTTGGTACTTCTCTGCTGCAGTCTTTATTCCCAACTATTGGTGTGCCTGACAGATCCAGAGACAAATTCAATCAGTAACATTTTCAACTCAATCAAACCCTAATTCAGAGACAAACATGTTCAATTTAATAAAACCCCCAAATTGAATCTAATAGTAACATTTTGAATTCAACCAAACACCAAATTCAATCATACCTTAACCAAACACCAAATTCAATCAAACCCTAACCAAACATGTTCGATTCAATCACCCATATTGCAATCATTTGCACCCTAGAAACATAAACGTACCAGCGATGATGATGAAACTAGTTTGAAGAAAACCCTAGTTTGAAGAACGTACCAGCGACTCAGATGAAGAAGATGAAAGGATGATAGAACCCTAGTTTGAACGTACCAGCGACAAGACCATGAAGATGCGGATTCAACTGATCATCTTTGAAGAAATTGATGATAGAAATCCGAAAGAAGAAGATGATGCTCTTTCTTTCAGATGAAAGAAAGAAATGGGGAAGATGATACGAAAATTGAGAAAGAAAAAAAAAATCCGGATTTAATAAATGGTATACCCGATTAACATGACCCGCCCGTTTTCACATGAATCGGAAGTTTTAATTTTTTTGTCTTTTTGTGCCACATGGCTATGTCACTTTGACTATGTCATTTTTATGAGTCAAATAATCAAAATCCGTTGATAACAAGATTCACAAGTGAAGATCAAGACCATTTTCAAAAAGTATTGAGAGTTACTAGAGAAACGTTTTACTGATTCAAATGAAGATGTCTACACCATTTCCAATTGACGTAACCAAATTATCAGGAAAAGTCCAAGGAATCCGTTCCAAAATGAAAAGCTCGAGAATGTCTATGGTAACTAGAAGTTCTTGACCCTCCTTTCTGTTTAACTATTTGCCCCTTTCCTTTTCTATCTATTATTTTTCCTTCCTCATCTTTTATATACATTTTAATTTCTTTTCTATTTCAGGCTAATTTTTTTGGTTTACAACTTTTCACTTGTTTTAACCAGTTGTGGATCATTGAAGCAGCTTTACATTGGATTGATTCTAGCAGTTGTGCTCACCAAGCAGTTGTGCTCTTCTTCATCCTTCCGGCAGTTGTGCTTTGCTTCAAGACCTTTCTATCAATTTGGTAACCTCAGTTTCTATCAATTTGGTAACCTCAGTTTCAGTCAATTGCATCTCAGATCCAGAAAGTTCATTCATCTTCTTTACCCTCTGCTCAATGTCTTTTACCCAGATTTTTAGCTTATTATGAATTTCATTTTTTTTTTTAATTACGTAATTTTGGCGCTCATCACTGAGTCAAAATACAGCTGTTAAAAATGTCAACTTTCCATCTTAAGATGCGGTGTAATTTTACCCCAGTCATCAACCACGTAAAAAATCTGGAGTTATCCTACCAATATTTTCCCCCGATTCTTAGCCATGATTCCATGCAATTTGTTAGCCCAATATCTTCTATTTTTGGATATTATCCTCCACATTATAATGATAAACCAAAAACCAATAATATATATCCCTCTGTTCAACACAGTCTCAAGCTATCCTTAGCCGAAAAATCAAGTATGTCGACTAATCCACAGCTCCAAGTTGCTGAAACTACATCAAGGATGTACAATACCAGACTAAATCCTATGCATAACTTGAGAGATTTAAGAAACACCTTGGGCTCAACCCATAGTTTGAATGAAGGAGTCAAACAATGGTCTGATAGTGTCATTGGCAAGATTATCTCCAAAGATATCATTGACATTAAGGATGTTAAAGAAGAAATAAGAAGAGAATGGAAGAAGAAGGAAGTTCTAGAAACTAAGATTGTTGGATCTAATTTATTTGTCTTCAAACTAAAAAATCAGGAAGATCAGGACTGGCTAATCAAAAACTCTCCATGGTCCATTCAAGGCCATCTCCTAATGCTCAAAAAATATAATCCCTCAACTCTTCCTAAAGACATCAAGTTTACTCACCAAATTTTCTGGGTAAAATTTCGAGACCTGCTACTGGAGCACCTCAACATTAATCTCATAGAGGATGTTTGTAAATACATAGGGAGGAAAATCTCAACAGACCCTCCAAACTGCCATCCAATTAGGGGTAAACAAGTGAGAGCTGAAGTGGAAATTGATATCTCCAAACCCATGAAAAGGGGTGCTTGGGTTAAGTACTGCAGTTGGAGGGATAACATAGGTTCGTTTTTATTATGAAAAACAACCATATCAAATTTGTCCTCATTGTTGGGTCCTAGACCACGATCAAGAAACCTGTGAAGAAATTGCTTTTCACCACACAATTCGCTGAATGACAAATGTGGAATTTGAAGCCTGGTGGGCAGCTAATGAACATATTGTATGTTGGGGCAAACCAATAATGAAGAACAAAACCAAGGGTCTGCCGAAAACATTGGTGCACTAACAACATATCTTCTTTCATTACTGGTAACATTCACCCGGGCTCTTTTAGCCCAGCCCATGACTCAAGTTTGCGTAAAAGCAAAAGGATGAGAAATGAACCCTTTCAGAAGCTCGTGATAGCTCTCACTCCGCCTCCACCCATACAACAACCAACAAAACCCTAATCAATTGGCTCATCGATCTGATACTACTTTAGTGATGATGATTCCTCCTAATCCTGAGTTATCAAACTTGAATGATGGTCTTGAAGACGTGATGGATGGAGATTTAATGGAAGATTCAATCAATCCTGCTGCTGATGATATAAGATCCACTATGGGAAATCAAATTGATGATATAGACCAGGTAATCCCCTTCCCTAATCTTATCAATCTTTGTCAATTTCGTTCTAAAAATCCTCTTCATCATCCCTGGCATCTGTTAACTCTGTGTCCCTTAGTTATCACTATCTTTCTTCATCACTATTTTCATTTGCTCCATAGAAATTATATCTCATTAAGTCACTCTGCTTGTTTACTTTCAAAAGTCTGCTCTCACATATGCATGCATAATAGTATCCTGCTCATCCCTGTTGTTTGCCATTGCTGCATCATTTGCATCATCTCTAGTATTAGACTTGTCGTCTTTCATGCCACTGATTTAACTTCCCATAATAGCTCATCTTTTAATTTCATTTGGTAATTTAGAGCCCATTATATTTTATATTGTACTTTCGTAAAGAGTTTCTGGATTATTGGTTGTTTTCCATCCTTAAGGATGTGAATCTTGCCGTGGAATTGCCAGGGCTTTGGCAACCCTGCAACCAGAAACTCTTTATGGAATCTCATTAGAAATCAAAACCATGATGTTGTTTTCCTGTGTGAAACTAATAATAATGATTTCAAAATGTTTAATTATCTGAAAAGATATAACTATCCTAATGTTTGGTATTATCTGTCAGCTGGCCTCTCTGGAGGTATTGCATTAATGTGGAAATCTGGTTTTCGATGGGTTATTGTCCAATTTACTAATAAAATGATAAATGCTTTAATCTCTTTTGATCCTAGTAAGCCTGAGTTTCTGGTAACTTTTCTTTATGGTTCTACATACCATGATGAAAAGTTACAACAATGGAACTATATCAATGACATTGGTACAAAAGCCAATCTTCCTTGGATGCTCATGGGGGATCTTAATATAACCATGTTTGCGCATGAGAGATCCACTTTGCACTACCCCAACCATTACTGAGTACCCAATAATCCAAGACATAATTGACTCTTCTGATTGATAGATACATTTTTGTGTTTAAATTGTATTCAATTCTCTACTTTATTAATGCTTGATTTTATACTATTTACGAGTTTTTATGTCTTTGTAGGTATTTTTGAGAAATAAATATTTGTAGAAAAATCAGCTCAAAAAGTTGTTAAAGGCACCTATCAAAAGTGTTAAAGGCACCTACCAGTTGGATTGTGGGCACCCTCATTTCAAATTTTAAAACCGGAAATTGGCGGGAAGAAAAAGCTTCACGTGAAGAAAGTTCCTGAATTGGTGTAAACCGAGTTTTAAAGAGTTTTTGAAGAGTTTGGGGTTATTCTGAGTTACCCAAGTGAAGAAACAACAAAAATAAGATTAAACACGTCTGCACAAAGTGTTTCACGCCGGAAATTTCGCTGCAAAATTCAAGTCACAACCGGAAAAGAAGTTTGTCTCTGTTTAGGATTGTCACGTAATTAGAGTTGGATTTGGATGGTTCTTTGCATCCTAATAGGTTAAGGTTGATGTATTAGGGTTAGCTAAGCCTATAAATAGAAAGAAGATCGAAGAAAAATCACAGCAGAACAGCCGGGAAAAAAAAAAGAGGAGAAAAACCAATTTTCTGTTAGTAGAACACGAAAAACATAAGGTTGGAGAAAACTGTCGCTGACGCAGTCACTGATGCAGTCTTATTTCTGAAGCGTCTGAAGTCCGTTCTTTACTTCTGTTTTCTTTTCTTTCTTCTGTAACGCAGAGAACACCTCTCTGTAACGTTTATAAGCGTTTTTATTCTTATGTGTTACCATTATTTCTTCTTTGTAAATACTTTTTGAGCCATGAAATATTGTTTTGAGAGTGTTTCCAACATAAGGAGCTAATCACCATTACTCGGGCGATGTAGGAAGCTATTTTTTCAATAATAAAGTGGTAATTCTTATTTTATTTATTTATTGCAATTCGTTTATAATTATTTGCTTTGAATTAAAATTGGAAAAAATGGTTTTTATCTATTAGTTGTGTTTTCTTTTGATGAGTAATGCTGGGTTTAGAGCTTTTAATGTCTCATGCTTACGATTTACAACTATTATTTTGAAAACCTAACTTTGGCAATGTTTTGATTAAACTGAATACATGAGTTGCAAGATTTTTATCACTTGAAAAATTGGCGAATGGTGGAATCCTTAGTCCTAGTTCTTCCCATCAATTTTAAATCAACTTTATTTTAGTTTTCTTTATTTTTAGTTATTAAAAATTAGGTCTGAAAATCGAATCTTCACAAGTCTGAGTATCAAACCCTTTTTTACCACTATATTAAAATCACATCACTGATCTTAGTGACCTTGGATTATTAGTACTCTTTTACTTGGACTAATAGGCAGAATGAAAATGATTTAGTTAAAGCCAGACTTGATAGAGTCTTGGGTAACGGATAGTGGCTCCAACACTTTGGGCACTCTAGGGTCTTCCATATTGATAGTGTTGGTTCAGATTATATCCCAATTATGCTGGTGACTAACCACAATAGTCACCAGGGTAAGAAACCCTATAAATACTTTAAATGTTGGAGTAAAGACCCAACATGTAGAGAAGTCATAACTTCTGCATATTCTAGTCAAGTTAGTAGTTCTCATACTTTTCAACTTACACACATGCTTAAAAATGTAAAGTATGCTCTTGAACAATGGAATATATATCATTTTGGAAATGTTGATCAAAAATTTAAAACAATAAATGAGCAACTTCATATCGTGAATAATAATCCTCATACAATTCAGAATGAAGAGTCTATTAGGCTAGTGGAATTGGACTTGGAACACTGGCAAAAAGTCTAAAAAGAATTCTATGCTCAAAAATCTAGGGAGGAGTACATTAAAAGCTTTGATAGGAACACTAATTTCTATCACACTTCTGTAAACATAAGGAAGCACTATAACCATATTAATGCCCTGAAGCTTAATAATGATCAATGGTCTAATGACAGAACCGAGCTGGAAGACCTTCTTGTTACTCATTTTAGTACTATTAGTACTACATCACATCCCTACAGACATGCTAACTTTTTAAATTGCACACCTAATCTTATAACTGCTGAGGATAATACCGAACTTTTTAGTCCTATCACTCTTCAAGAAATCAGAGATACTCTATCTCAAATGTGTCTTTGGACAGCTTCAGGGCCTGATGGTTTCCCCCTGGCTTTTACAAGGAGAAAATTAGTCTTCTTGAACAAATGTATTGAATACTACTAATAATTTTTTTGAATCAAAACATCTCTTAAAGGAAATGAATTAAACATTTCTATCTTTAATTCCTTAGAAGAATAACCCTGCTAATGCTGTCGATTTTAGGCCACTTTCTATTTGCAATTCTAATTATAAAATTATTTCTAAAATAATTGTAAATAGAATGAAGCCCCTACTTCATAAATGATTTCTCCCTTTCAAGCAGCCTATGTGCCTAATATTCACATTGAAAACAATGTGATTATTGCACATGAGATTGTTCATACAATGAAAAGGAAGAAGGGTACTGTAGGAGTTACGGGTCTGAAAATTGACATGTCTAAGGCTTTCGATAGGGTAGAATGGTCTTTTCAGATTGATGTTTTAAAAAGTTTTGGGTTTTCTGCTCATTGGTGTGAACTTATTTTTCAGTGGATTAGTACCACAAGTATCTCAATTATGTTAAATGGTTCCCTCTGTAAAGATTACAAGCATACTAGAGGATTGAGACAAGGTGATCTCTTGTCTCCATACTTATTTATAATTTGTATGGATCTCGAGGTTTCTAATGCATGTTGAGGATAATAATCTCATTCATGGTGTCAAAGTTACTGATGATGCTCCTAGTATCTCCCACTTATTGTTTACTGATGATTTCCTCTTGTTTTGTAAAGCCACTCATGCTGAGTCTAAGAACCTTATGTCTTTAGTTCATGATTTTGGTTTGGTCTCTGTTCAGGTCACTAATCTGCAAAAGTCAGGGTATTTTTTTAGTAAAAATGTCCACCCTGATTTAGATGTCTCCCTTATCAGATCTTTGCATATTAAGAAAATTGACCCCAAAGACAAATATTTGGGTATCCCTTTATTCCTTAACATATCTAAAACTGTAGCTTTTGATTATCTCTTAGATCATTTTGGCAAAAAGGTTTCTATGTGGAAAGGTAAACATCTTTTCAGGATGGTAGATCTATCCTAGTCCAGCATGTTTTAAAAGCCTCTACTTCTTATAATATGAGTACTTTTAAAATTCCTGATACCATTATTAACAAAATGGAGAAGTCTCAAAGAGACTTCTGGTGGGGTAAGAATACACCAGGGGGTCTGTACTTAAAGCAATGGGAAAAAAATTGCACCCATAAGTTCCAAAGGGGTTTAGGCTTTAAAAACCAAAAAAATTTAACCAGGCTTTGCTTATTAAATTTTCCTGGAATTTTATTCATTCTTCTGATGAGCTTTACTTCAAAATTATTAAATAAAAATATTTTACTAATGTTCATCCTTCGCATGCTTGGAAAAAAAGTGATTGTTCTTGGATCTGGAATTACATCTGCTATGGTTTATATATAATAAGAGATAATGCTTTATGGGAAGTTAGAGATGGTAGAAATATTCATGCATTCATTGATAATTGGATCCCAAGTGCATTTGCTCCTCTTTGTCTTTCATATCCAAATCCTAATATGACAGTTTCATGCTTTATATATCATTATAGGAAACAATGGGATGTTGATCTCTTCTGCTCTTTCTTTACTCCTTTGAATATTCAAAATATTCTTGGTATTAGAATTCCATTTTTGTGGACAGGATAAATTGATCTGGAACCAAACCAAAAATGGGAGTTTCACTGTTAAGTCTTCTTACAAACTTCTTAACGGTGAGTACCACTTTATTCAAAACCCTCATCCTATTCATCACCACTATATAATCTTATGGAAAGCTGATATCTTACCTAAGATACAACTCTTCATTTGGAAATGCATGAAAAATATTTTCCCCACTAGGAAGAGACTGTCCCAGTACATTACAATTCAGGATACTATGTGCTGCATGTGTGATAATAATAATGAGGAATCTGTCAAGCATATTATCTTTCATTGTCCATTCTCAAGGTCTGTTTAGTCCCCACTCCTTATAATCATTACGTCGTTCCTGAATTTACTTCTAATATTACTATGAAAGACTGGATCCTCAAATGGCCAAGTAATACTAAGCTAAAAAAACAAATGTGTGCCTTGTTTATTATTGCTTAGTGTATCTGGAGAGAAAGATGTTTTAAATTTTTTCAAGATAAAACATTGAATTGTCATTCCACTTTCAAAGCAGCTATGAAGTTGATTTCTGATTCTGAAAATTATCTACAATCTAACATGGTGATGGATAATGCTACAATTGCCTCTTCTGAACCTGTATTCAACATAATAGATGTTCCAGCAAACTGTATTGTTATTCACTGTGATGCTTCTTGGGATAAAGATACTGATCAGTCAGGCATTGGCCTTATAGTGTCTGATTCTGCAGGTTCTGGGCAAGGATGCAAATGTATCCTAGGAGTAGCAAAGTCAGTAGAGGAAGCAGAAATTATTTCCATTCTAGAAGCTTTCAAATGGGATCAAGATAAAGATCTTATGAGCATTTTCATCATAAGTGATGCTAAAATCATTATTCGTATCTTAAAAATAAACATAACCAGCTTAGCTGGTACAAAAATTCTATCTTAGACTGCACTTTTCTTTCAAACAAATTTTCTTATATTACATTTGAGAATCTTAGTAGGAATTTAAATTCAATGGACGATATTGTGGCCAAGTATTGTAGAAGGCATAAAACTTCTGGATAATGGCTTGGTAATATACCAACCTTCTTCACTATTCAAATGTAATTTTTTACTAAGTAATAAAAAAAAAATCTAGAAAATAAATGAAGATATCTAGGGTTTCAACTCGATTTTTCATAAATAAACTATAAAAAATAAATCTTTATTTAGTTATTATTCGTTGACTCCTCGTTGGTGTTTAAACCTTTGAACTTAGTTTCAACGGTATTAACAAATTCTTTTAAGAAAATCTCCTCATTAAGAAGTTCATTGAAATGAGATTTCATGAGAATAAAGTCTGCAGAAACCTTTTCCAACTTAATTCTTAACATATATTAACCCTTCATAGCAGCAACAAGTTGAATCTTTGCATCCTCAAAGTGTTTTATGAAGTCATAAACAACTCCCGCGGAAATTATCTAATCTTCCTTGAAATCTTGATGATCATAGGAAAAGTATCAATTTACTTTAGGATGATCTTCAGTAGCTTCAAGAGTATCAACTTCATCACTGACAAAAGTTCTTTTCTTCTTCCTTTCTGATCCTATACCTTCGTAATTATTAACAAAGTGAGCTTCTTCCATGTTTTCTCATGTAATGTTACGAGTCACAGGAGACATACTCTTTGCGAAAACTTGAATGAGAAATCAAAACAAATATAGGGTATTCATAGGAAATCTCAACTTGAGAATCAATAGGTGGGCAAAAGATTCCAAAAATATGTGAGCAGGGAATAAAGAAGCCAAAGAACGATTATTTAACTAGCTTTCAAAGAGAAAGCTATAAGCTTACTTCCAAAGGTAAAATTTAGAAATATTTGAAAACGTAAGTTAGGGTAAGGATTCCTATTTTCTTTCACGGTTCATAACCCGTCCACAAGAGACAATTTTAGGCAAATATCTAAAACATTCTTATGACAAGCAAATAAATAACTTTCTCAAAAATAAAGACATGGAATCTTAGTTTTCATATAAATCTGTAAAATTATCAGAGTGTGTATGTTTGCACCTAGATGAATGATGTATTCATTTTATGATTCGATTTGTTTATGGGAATAAATATTGTTCATCTATTCTTGAGGATGAAGAAGATACATGCTCATTAATTTAATTCATAAACCCGGTGTTCTCAATAGCTAATGATACATTAGAAGAGATGAGACTCTTGTTCATCGGTTCCGGATCGTATTAGGCCTTAACGGTGTTTACCTGCTATGATACCAATTGAAAATGAGAGGATACCAAATACACCACCAACCTTTCGTTCGTGAACCTGTTTGGAAAATCCTTGTAGAATCATTACATATAACAGATCTCTAAAAATAAGATCTTTGTTTCTGATTGTATATGAAGGTCAACCTAGTCTATACCCAAAGCTTCAAGATCTAAATTCCAATAAGACAAAGTCTTATAATCTATTTTCAAGATTCAAATTTAACAAAAACAAGTCATGTAGGATCTTTACTATCGAGTTAAAAACTATTTAGGCAGATTAACGTACTACTTGTGATATTTAATTATAATGATAAGCAATATATGTGATATTTTAATTATACAGATAAACAATATAATGAAGAATAACATAAGACACTAGAATTTTTGTTAACGTGGAAACGTCCAATCTAGCATTAAAATCCCGGGACCTTTTCCAGTTTGAACACAACACTGTATTAAGTCGCTACAAACACACTAGCCTACTATCAGACTTCGGAATAGAATGTAGTTGAGACCGAATCAATCCTCCGAGAAATCCATCCTCAGTCTTGCTCCTTAGATCTCTTGAGTCTTGCAAGACTCTACATACTTGATTCCCTAGCTGACGTCCTTTACATGCCTAGGAGTTGCTTCAGCCGAAGTGAAGACTTTGATAATCCTACCTCTAATAGGAAGCCTATTGATTTTCTTCATACATGTTTCAATCAAGGTAATGGAAATCTGTTTACTTCCAGGAATCTACAAGAGAAAAGAAGATATCAAGCAAAACTCAACAATTAGGATAACTTACTCTCTTCAAAAGTTATAGAGATAGCAAATCGATTGTACCTCAAAAGATCAATCTAAAACAAGTTTAGATGTTAATCTTGTGAAATTACAAAGTCTGAGACGATGAGCACTTTGTAATTTATATCAATCTTATTCAATAGTTTTTGAATGGTTGTATGGCAGAAGAGACAGACCTTTAGAATAGACGAGAACTACGATGATCAAGATAATATTTTGGATATCAAAGTATCAGGTAAAAGATAGCCTGACCGGGATTCACAAATCCCAGAGAGTCCTTTATTTATAATGATGAAACATGCTAGATTTCTTAAGGTTTAAGCAATTGTTTCTTGTGATCAAAGAAAGTTCATGAACTAGTTTCCATATTTACAAATTACTTTGATCCTAAGCAAACTTAACTTCTAGATTAATCCTAAAGAATGGAAACCATGTAAGCATGTGATAAGTTTTCCTTGTAATACAAAGAAAAATATGCACTCGAGTATTTTTCAATCAAAGAATCGTGCACAAAAATTAGCTCACGAATAACCAAGTATGGTCCGTGAACCATCAAACAATGTTGGAGTTCGGTAACACCCAAAAATGACCAATTTTTGAACTAAAAATCTTGGTTCGCGAACTCAATATGTTTTTGGAATTCAGAAACATACCCAAAAGTGCATAGTTCACGAAAAAAAAATCAGTTTGTGAACACAAGAGAATTTATATTGTGTCCAGGAACACCTTGAAATTGCATAATTCACGAACTGCAAAAATCAGTTCGTGAACACTTGTGCACCTTGGAGTTCAGTAACATCAATAAATTGCATACTTCGTGAACCAAAAGATCATCTCATGAACAAGAGTGCAATTTGATGTTTTTAGGCTTATACTTCATAGAAATATTTTTTTGAATAATAAAAATTATTCTCAACCTCAAAAGCGATAAGACATATGGACATCCAATGCTTGAGTTCATGTTTCGATAT
Organism: Papaver californicum; assembly: GCA_023531435.1. Classification (NCBI taxonomy): domain Eukaryota; kingdom Viridiplantae; phylum Streptophyta; class Magnoliopsida; order Ranunculales; family Papaveraceae; genus Papaver; species Papaver californicum. The sequence continues at coordinate 5,460,798 of JAJJMC010029502.1, forward strand.
TAGTCAAGTACAAACTTGGACTCAAAACTTCTTCTTTGTAATTCATCATATATTAATGTCATACGACATTGTCCCAGAAGATAAAATAGTAGAAATAAGGAGTAAATAGGATAGTCAGTCTTCACATACCTCTATTGTTCTCGCAGATGTCTTTCTCGTTCTCAAGTCTTCAATCTTTGAGGGTATTCAACGATTTATGATACTCAACTACCATGCTCTAATCCTATTTTGAGACTGTCTTTAGTAGAATATAAAGCAAGATATAGTTTTGGTCATCTAACATTGACAACAAGCTTGACATATCAATACTTGTGGTTTCAACCGACCGATGCTCTAACATTCTTAAATTTGAGAGTTGGACAATTTTATTTGCTAGTTTGATAATTCCATAGTGGAATTTTTTATGCAGATTAGTTATTTGTTGTTTCTATTATAATGGCAAATTTTTCAATAGCTGAGCAATATTATATATAAAAATTATATTTGATACAATATAAGGAAGAAAATGAAAGTTGATAGAGAAACTTCAGAACCAAGAAAAATCCGAAGGAAAAAAAAAGGTAAATATGCCATGTGATAAAAAAAATTGATGACTAAACGAATGAGGGTTGCCAAATAATACACCTAGCTCAAAAGTTGCAGATGTTGATTTTATGGATTGGCTAAAATCTTTGTGGCCTAACCAGTCAAATGGGAACTTAGATAATGGAAGTGAAATACAAATTGCAGGAATTACACTTTGGTACATCTGGAAAACTAGATATAGCAAGGTATTTGATAATATTCAATCCAATGTTAAGTAACAATTGGTTTGATAAGAGCTTATCAAAGAGATTGGTTGAATAGCATATCTAGTCTGACTAGGAATGGAAAACCTAGTACTAGTATTCCTGTAAAACAATGGGAGAAACCATAAACAATGGGAGAAACCACCAGAGGATCATATGAAAATTAACTTTGATGCTTCATTTAATAATTTTACTAAACAAGCTGTAGTGAGACTGATAATGAAAAACTTTGTAGGTACTGATTATGGAGCTAGATCAAAACCACTAAAAGTCATGGATGCAGAGCAGGCAGAGGCCTTAGTACTATTAGAAGCAGTTCTGTGGGAAAACAATAAAGGGATCAGAAAGATAAAGTCGGAAGGAAACTATCAGAATGTTATTGAAGTTGTTAATGGGAACTTAACTGCTGTCGTATGGACAACTTCTAATGTGATAGAAGACCCTTTTAATTTTAGTAGATGGTATTGTAATAAGGTGCATAGAGACACTAACCATGTTGTAAATGTCATTACGAAATATAGTATCAATATAAGCAACACAGAAGATTAGGGACAAAACGTACCCAATGAATTAAAGACCTTGTTCAAGCAGATTTATCTGCTACTACAATTTAGTTTTCAACAGAATTTTTTTTCGTATTAAAAAGAAAATGACAATCTGAAGTTGTTGCTCATTGCTTGGATCCAAAGTGTTTGAGTTAGTCTGGAGTTGTCCATGCAACTGTTGACCCAGGAATTTACACCACTGCCCATGATCCCATTTTTTAGTTTTCACCAATATCTTATAGCATATCCAACGCTGCTAAGTAGCTTCAAGTCATTTTCAACGCCTCCACTTCACTAATTTCATTTCAATGACATGTCTGTGATGGAATGGTTTATACTTGGCCAATAAAAACCCTGCATCGACAGATGGATGAATATGTTGAAAGAGGGATTTGATGGGGTTAGAGGGCAGCAATGGCGAGGTTTGAATAGGGTCATTTTAGGAGTAGAATAAAATTAGTTTGGGTCTTTGTTTGTGAATACTATTCACAAATCACGAGATCAATAAATTTTTTAAAAAATGCAATACAAATGTTTCACCGGTTCTTGATCGGCTAGGAAGTGTGTGAAGAAAAAAAAAATCTAAGGATTTTGGTTTTAAAACTAATTTCATTTTATGTGTCATTTACGGAGAGTGATAAAAAAAAATCTAAGGATTTTGGTTTTAAAATTAATTTCATTTTGTGTGTCATTTGCGGAGAGTTGAGTCTCACGTTTTCTACTGCGTGACATAAATCCTGAGGGCAATTCCAACGGTACGAGTATACTAAATACCAAAGAGTAAAAAAATTTGCTCGTTTTTCATTTTTTACACAACGGTTTTGTGAGTAAATATGATCGCACGTCGTTTTAATTAGACGTCTGTTATAAAACGCTATTTTTAAAAGAACGTTAGGTGACACGGACGTTTCTATAGTGGGACGTATGTCGTTGGACGTACATTTGGGAGAGCGTTTCATATTCTGGAACCAGACGCACTTATAAATGAGCGTTTGCATTCTCGTACGCTTCCTTAATCAAACGTATGTTTAACGTCCACACTAATTGACGTTTAGTGATATACGATGTGCCTAAAAGACGTCTGAATGCCAGAAGCCCTTTTATAGTAGCGCTTAGTATTGAAACGTCCACCAACAGAAGCGTGAGCTGAGTTTCACGTTCACCTAAAGAAGCGTTAATAAGATTGGTGCTCCGCGCTCTCCTAGGAGAGCTTCTGGTGCTCCGGCGCTCTCCTAAGAGAGCGCCTGTTATCAGACGTCTTTTTAATAGAATGTATTATATACGGACGTTATTTCAGTAGAACATTTTAACCAGACGCTCATTTGGCTTGCGTTTCTTCTGTCAGCGTTCTCCTAGTGAAGCGTTACTTCATACGCATTCTTTTGTGAGCGTCTCATCAAACGCTTTTCAGGCACTGCGTCCGTGTTTTAAAACGCTTTCTCAACGAAGCGTTTTTTGTTAACGCATATTTACAAGAGCGTGCGACTATATATATGTGTGAGAGTAAAAGTACTCTGGTACTGTACAGATAGTCGTCAAAATCCCAAATTTAATCGCCCGTTGCGCTTCAATTTAGGCGACCAAAGAGTAAATATAATCTTTACTCTTTGGTATGGTCGTCCGTTGGAGATGCCCTGAGACACCCTAACTCATAGTCTAGTAGAGAGTGGTTTTTTGGGCTGGGTGAGCTCCAGGGTGGTGTCACGCGGAACAAGCTGTGAGACACTACCCACGCTAAAGCTAGCATTTCTGGTCATTATATTCCATAAAAAAAAATACATAAAATTAAAGAATTTTAGTACATTTGAATTTCCATTTTTTGGGAAAAGGAAATTTTATTATTTATTTTATAATATCTAATCTAACTTAACTCTTAATATTTATTTATTTTCGTGTTTGAATACGAAAAAGATCCAAAGTAGAAATCAATCTTAGAAATCAGTAGCACAAAAAAATTTCTTCACAAAAAGTAAACGTATTTTTCCTCTAAAAGTTAATTTCAAATTTTGTTATCAACCTAATTAATAACTTTTTGTTTCTACAGATTGAAAAACAACTTCAAAATGTGTATCCAAACACCATAAATCCAAATATTATTTTTTACCCATACCCCAATAAAGAATTGTTTACATTCTTATTTTATGATTACTAAAAACAAAGCAAACCCTTGTTATATTATCGTACTGGATTCGCCATTGGGTCTTCTTAGAGCAAGGGCTATGGTAGAGCAAGGGTTATGGAATAAGTGTTTAAACACTCTGTCCCTTTCGAAATGAATGAGTGACTAAGTGAATGAGTGATTTTTGCGTTATGGGCTAGTGAGGTAAAGAGGCTAGACGGGTGAAGTTTTCCCGTCTAGTATAAAATTTCACTTGGAAAGATAGTGATTACCCATCCAGGTAATACATTTAGTTATTTTAGTAATAAAAACCTAGGCAGAACCCGTGTTTTGAGAATTTAATATGAAAAAAATACCTAGATTGAAAAAGTTCTCCTGTTTGGCATGAACGACTGAACTTTACTCGTCTAGGGTAGACTGCCGATCACTCTTTCCTATGAAAGAATGTTTCAAAGACTTTGGATGAAAGAGGGTCCTTCTCCTACCCATATCGGCTATTAATTAATTTTCCTAAGTCTAGCTCATTCACTTTGAATGAGTATCCTCTACCCATAGCCCTTGATCTAAACCTTGTGTATATTCATGTGTGGTATTAAGTGTGTCCTATACATTTTCACCTTAGAAGCTTGTGAAGTAAGGGGACATCTTCTTCTTTGCTACTTGGCTATCGAAGAACATGTTGTTTTCTTTGTTAACTTAAATAATGTTCTTCATACTCTGTTGGAACAATTGTTGAATTATACCTGCAAAATAAATATAACAAAAACAAAATAAGGTTATGGCTGAGTCGCGGACTAGGTCGTTCTATTTGAGACGTTTTGCGGCTCTTCCCAATATTGTGCAAGTAGCTCATCGTTTTCGCGTCGATAAAACAGCCGAGTTCAATCTCTTATACAATCACTCTTGCACGGTGAGGAACGTGATATTACTACACTTTCATTCTTACTCAGAATCCCTCGTATGAAAACTAGTGATCACACATTGTTTTTTTTCACAAACTTTTTTTCTTTGAAAAAAAACAAAATATAAAAAAAAACTCAACTCTATCTATTGTTTTCCCAACAAATATCTGATTTTATATTAAAAAGTTTCAACATATATTTAGATGGTGTAGTTAACACCATTGAATCCAAAATATGACACTCTCAAATTTATTATGGTGTAGTTAACTCCATTAAAAAGCAAAAATATGAAACAATCAAATTAATTATAACCAATTTAATTTCTTTTAAGAAAACTTAATTGCTATTAAAAACATTTTGATTGGGAATAAAATTTATGTTTTAAAATATATGTTCCCAATAATCCCCTGCTTATATTTTTAAATCATTGAGTAAGAACGTACAGAGTTGTGCATAAGCAAAGGTGTCTAGTGACTTGAACCTTTACGTAATGTTAATAGGCTCTCTTAAAATCTGACCATATAGTGAACATAAGTCTTGAAGTCTAGAAGATAAAAATATTGCTTAACACACACGACTATACTAATGTAAAGTCTAAAGCCGCACATTACGACCATATGCTTGTATCCTAGTTTAATGAATGACCTAGAAAACTGCCCATATTCTCATAGAAAGCGGCCACAATTTCACGTTCATATAGGTGAGTTTATCAAGAGTACTCCTATAGCTAAGTACTTCACTCTAAATAGAGATATAAACATCATTAAGAGTTCAAAAATTAAAATTAAAAATTAAACTCAACCTTTTACTCGCTTCAGGATATCATGCCATGTGATGAATTCTTCAAAAGCATAATTCCCGCATCTCCATATTATCTATGACTTGGTGTCCTACTTGAACCTATATTTTGGGATCTCACTCCATAGGTAAGGGTTACCCTTTTGAACCTACTTTTGAGATCTTGAGTTATAGGTTGGGTATCTGCATCACAAATAACTCAATCTCAATGATGAATATCATCCATGACTTCGTCTAATCCCTTGGAACCTATTTATAGGTTGGGTTTCCGTCACAGATGACTCAATCTTAATGGGAATCAACCTCATCCCTTAATATGTATTCGCACCTTCTTATTAATCATTTCGTCAAAGGATTAACAAAAACTATTTTCAGACGCTATATAATCCATTCTCATAACTCAACTCTTATAGATGTAGTTATAGTTCTCAACTCTTGTAATAGCCGCGGTACTATCACAATTGGATTAATATGTTTGTTATTCCTCAATCAAGTAAAGGATTGAATCTCTCCATCCCTAAAGGATTCATCTGAAAGGTTATTCCAATCAGTATAGAAATATCCTTGAAGGATTGATTGCGGTAAACATTTTCGATAGTGTATTATAGGTTTATGGTTCTTATCAGACATCTTATAACCTTCACAATATTTTATCGATTTTCTATATTTGGATTGGTAAATCTACATATAAAACCCCCACTATGGAAGTAATATATTAAACCCTCACTATAAAAAATATATTTATAGTCAATCACGTAGCAAAGAAACATACTAAGCTACGATACTCCTATCTAGTGCAAGAACACACAATTTCAAAAAACATTAGCAGTAAATCAAATGAGTGAAAACTAGTTTATAGTCAGACTATATATATATATTTCTAAAAAACCTCTTTTTATTTTAATAAATAGATCCAAAAGAAAGAGAAAATTCATTTCAAAAACACACACCATCTTCACTTTCATATCAAATAGTAAACTAAGCATGTTCTCAGTTTCATTAACATCATATACGTTAGAATAAAAATTCAACAAATCACTCATGCATATAAAACAAATAATGTTATGCATTTCACTTTCATCGATTCTGAAATCATTCGAACTCATCAAGTAAATAAGTTTTTCATTCAGTTGCTTCAAAGTTGTTTCCGAATATATATGATGACTTATCTAATTTATATGCATTCTGTTCTAGTACAAACTACATAGTTTCGATGCTTGGTATACATAGATTCTTATCTTTAACCTACACAATCAACTATACATTTCTACTTATGACTATAACAAATCATGCATATTAGAAACAACATCAACAAAACAAGAATGCAAGTTAATTTAGCGACATGAATGCAAGTGTCAACAAAGTATATATTCTCTGTTTGCTTATCTATAAATAATAGGCTCACTGAAACTTTTTTCCAAAGATTAAATTTTTTAAGAACAAAGTTACTCTCACTGAGAAGTTATCCTCTACATTATAAGCAACGTAATATTCAAGACTAAAATTTAGTCTCACTATATATACTTTTCTAGGATCATTCTTAGTGAACTAATTGTCGCCTTTTTCATTTTTATAGTTCCTTCAATTTAAATCAAATTTGGTAAAACATAGGATATGGAACCCCCACTATTCTTTGACTCAATCAAGAATTTCAAAGCAATATTTTAACGATTTAAAAGAAAAATTCAGATTGGACGCGCTATGCATTTTTAGTCCTAACTAATAAACTAAATATCTAAATCAAAAATTCTTTTTACATAATATATATGACGACAAGTTCCCGACACAGAAGTGAAAGTCATGAAATATTTTATTGACGGTCATGCCAACTTTCTCCCCCAGTTTACACACTATCTGGTATGCGTTACTCTTTATATCTCACTTGACTTTTTCACTTTCTTTTGACCTTAATGATTGAGTTTGTTTACTCTCTCAGTTAGCGCAACAACAAAAATATTGTTATCGTTTGTTTAAACTATATCGTGTGAAAGCTGCCAAGTAGCTACTCTTCTTGAACAAACCCAAATTGATCGTGACTTAGTGAATATTCAATTGGATGGGCTGAAGAAGAAACTGGAAGATGGTGGGGTGATTGATGATCTTAAAGATGCTCTCCGTCAGTTGGATGAGAGTAAGAAAGCTTTGGTTAGCGCTGAGGTGGCTCGTGATGGTGCCTTGCACGAGCATGACCAAACAGAGCAAGCGCGGTTGGCTGCAGTTGTTGCACGTAAGACCGTTAATGCAACTTACACATCTAAACTCTCTAAGTCTTCAGGTCCGTTGAAGCTTTTACCTCTTTTTTCATAGTATCTCAACCAACTTTTCGTTTGTTCTAAGTCCCTTCTTAATCCTTGGAACTATTGATTGTGGGGAGATATTAAATCTTCGTAGAGATAATTTTCGCTTAAGCGAGATCTTTGGAATGCTCAAAAGGATTATGATACCCTTCCCCTTGAGTTGAGCCAATCCATAGCTAAGGTGGATTTGTTGGCGTTGCAAATGCGTGACCTTGGGGATGTGAGGAATGATTTTCGTAATAAGTGGATGCACTTACACCAAGATCACATTTCTTTCATGAATTGGAAATATGACACCATTGCAAATCAGAAGAGTATTATTACTGATTATAAAAGGCTTATAGCTTGTGCCTCTTTGCAGTCTATGCTTCGTTTGGAGTTGAACAAATCGAAGGTTGCACTTAGTAAGGTTACTGAAGAAAAAGCGCAGTTTTAATTGGATATTATCAAGGGTTAATTTATGTTTGGTACTCAGGTTTTGACCAACTTTAGTATTTGGTCTAACATTTGTCCAATATTTGGTCTTGGTATCTGGACTGGATGTTGACCCGAGTTGACTGTCTATGACCTGACTTTAATTAATTTTGTAAAATAAAAAACTGTAAAAATATGAGTTTACAAGTCTAGCTCTAAAGTGGGTCTAAGATCCAATGGTTGAATTAATTTCATCAGTTTATCCATTTTTTTCTTCTTAATCTGTTCACATATATCAACCAACGGACCCATTTAATCTATCTGTACTAATAACCCACAACAACAACTGTTATTTTATGACCAACCCATTGCTTAAATATTCATTCCCAATGAAACCACATAACCAGATCAATCTCTTGTTCTCAATTGAACACTCATAGATCCACCATAACTCATTTCATATCGACATGTTATTAGTCTTCAAATGGCAATGAACACCAGATTCTCCTTTTCTCCTTTGTCTCGTTTCAATCTCAGCTCAACCCCAAAATTCCTGAGCTCAAATCACTAGAAGCATAACCAATTCCTTTTTTCCATTTCAAATTCAAAGAAGAGAAACCCATTTCTCCATTCTTCATTTCCTTGTTTTCTTCCAATTTAACAAACCCTAATCGCGAACTTCATTCAAACATATAAACCCCTTTCTTCTCTTCTTGTTCAATTCCACAACATCATTCGATTTCTCACTGTCTTCACCACCAGCGAATCATCGATTCTTCCTTGTTCTTTTACACCAAATACCCATTCACAATCACTTAATCTCATCTTCAATTTCTCACAGACTAAGATTTAATCCTAGAAACCCTAATTAAATTCCCCCAATCTTCTTCTCTTCTTCTTATCACTCTTCCCTGCAAAACCAAAATTCTCAACAACAAAACCCTAGTTTTTCTGAAACCAATCTAATGGAGTTTACAACCATTAATTAACGATAGAATTGAATTCTTTGAGGTCTGAGATGGGTTTTTCAAAAATAGATGAATGTTAGGACATTGAAGAAGGAGAAGGTGATGTTGCTGCTGTTAGTTAAAGAAGATTGAGAAAAAGATGGTGATGAGCGAGATTTCCAGAGAAATGGGTTTGATGGGTCTGTGATGTTTGATTTAAGAAGAAAACGAGTTTGATTGTTAGGTTGATTTCTATTCGATTATTGACATCGAGAAGTGAAGATTAAAGATGGGTTTGATACAGAAGATCGAATTGAGAGTTGTGTTTATTAGTGAATGTGAAATAGATGAAGAATGGCAACAAGAAATACAGAGAAGAGAAGAAGTTCCTGCTGCCATGGAAATCAGAGAGAGTCGATAGGTAGAAGGTTATAATAGTTAATTTGTCTTTTGATTTCATTTAGTTTAATTATAAATTTTTGTTTTTAATTTATTTAATAATTAATAAATGAAACTGAATGAGTTAACCTAGTCAATCATAGTCAACGTCCAGTCCAGGTACCAAGCCCTAACATTGGACAAATGTTAGACCAAAGACTAAAGCTGGTCAAAACATGAGTACCAAACATCAATTAACCCTATTACAGACCTTAGGAATGAGCTTTTTCATACCCGTAAGGGTTTGGATGAAGCTATAAGCGAGATCGCTTCCAGGAAATCCTCTTATGCCACTCTTAGTCGTAAGATGGAGACTCTCGAAGAATATTTCCATTGCTTGTTGAGATGGTAGTGATAGTGGTAAGAAAAGTATCGTTCACTCGGACTTGTGAAGATTTGATTTTAGATTTAATTCCTAATACTACCAAATATATACAAAAGATGAAATCAAATTTAAGAGAGTCTGGGACTTAGGATTCCACTAATTTTCATATTCATGTGGTTCAAATATTAATTCTAGACAATTTATAGCTCATAACATAAATGTTTTTAACTCTAATTCTTTGCCAACATAGATTTTTAAGACATTAGATGTAAATTATAAGCATGGCGCATCAAAAGTACTTATGACTAAGCATACACCATCAAACAAGATCACAACTAATTAAGAAAAATCATAAATCAAATTAAATTAATGCAAAAGTAATAAAAGAATTAAATATAATTTCCACACAATTGTGAAATATGGCTTCCTCTATTATTAGCTCATCGTGCTCAAAACACTCTCAAAAGATTGATACATGGCTCAAAAAGTACTTGAGGAGAAGAAAAGAATAGAAAATAACTGACACAATGAATTTGAGATGTTTATAAATGTTACGAAGAAGGATGAAACAACAACAAACATAAGTGTTTCTTTTCTGTCGCTGAAAGGAACAGAAAAGATCACTTATTTTTTTATGACGTTGTTCTTTGTTTTGAGACGAAGTTCTTCGTTTTTACGACGAAGTTCTTCTTTAAACCTTTGGTAACGGTTTCGTAGAGTTACCCCCCCCCCCCCCCCCCATCTTCGAAACCGATCTTCTCTATTTATACTAAACACCAATCAATATCCAAATCTTCGAAAAAAAATATTTTTCATTGAATGAAAAATTCTCGACAGTTTACAATCGGATATTTTCTTTCTCTTTAAAAAAAATCACGATCACCCTCTTCTAATTCTAATATGTTTCCTTATCTTGATTCAAGAATATCTTCTCAATAACTCCACTCTTACATAAACCAATGATCGAGAATATCTCGTTCCTTTTCTAACTATTTCACGAGATTTTTTGTTTCACGAGAATATTTCTTTCCAATCTGTTTTGTTTTCTCGTCATTACCTTTTGTTGATTTGGTGTGTACTACTCCTATTGATAAGGAAAGAATACATCATATCTTTAAAACTCGAAAACATCTATTTGATATCTTCACAGATTCGAATATATAAGAGAGTAACTTTTTCCGCCAAATTTTGATTTTGAATATGGAATGGTTGCCTTTTTAACAATTATGGGGTGCCTTTAGTAATTCTTCATGGGTGCCTTTTGTAACTATTTCGAGATGATTTTTCCAACAATGTTTATTTCCTAAAAATACCTACAATGTTTAGTACACAATCGAGCACTAACAAAATAAAGAATTGAGACAAATCAAATACACAAATGTGTTTATCAAATACCCTCATACTTATTATTTGCTAGTCCTCGAGCAAATCTAATCTAGAAAAATAAAAAGTCTTAAATCACTGTCGCAGGTATCGCGATTGCACTTAACTTGTGCAACAATCCTTTAAACCCCTAGGTGGCCCTAGTGGACGAGTTTTGTCTCGTGAGGGTTTACAAGAGATATACTCACAAAACCTTTTTACTCCAAATTCTAGCTTCTTGTGAACGATTGAGGGTAGATACTAAACATGCTATTTAGTTGGCTACAAAAAATTTTGGCTATGGGAGGAATTACCCTGTTTTGAGTCCAATTGTTGTACACGAGTTTTTAATCAAGTATACTAAAATTCATACATAAGAAAGCAAAGCACTACTCAGAAAGTCGTACAATGGACCATGATACTCGGAATCTAACAAACAACAATCATATGAATAGATCAAGAAGATGGACATGGAGATGATGAAGTTTGCACATGCTGACTAAGGTGAGCGGTGTTTCCCATATCTGTCTGAAGGTCAGTGCTAGGATGAATTCTAATGGATTGAGATACGCTCCCACTGGTCTTACTCCTGATACTAATATTGACTCAGCTGGTATATACAAGGGCCCAACCGGTCGATTTATTGAAAATAAAATAATTATTTACTTATTATTATTCTTTTTTTTTTGTCTAAATAAAATACAATAATGGGGCTTGATCTCAATCACTCTACTTCATCCAACGCCGATAACAACTCGATGCTAGAGCCCTACCAAATCACTTAGAGAAACATATAAAATTACAAAATAAAAACAGAAGGTGATATGATCGAGGTAGACTTCGAGATATGGTAACGACTATCATGTTATTCCTAACACCTGAGCTCTGTCCTTTTATGAATAAACCCTTTAGTTGTGTCCCTCAACTCCTATAACCAAGAGGTTTGTTTCTATCTCTTAGAATGGTCAGCGCCATCCTGAATTCTTCATAAATTTCTATATTTTTGGAGTTTTTGGTACAACTAAAATTTTAAAATTTTCTCCCTTACCTCCAAACTTAAACTGAACATAGTCCTTGATATTCTAAAGATAAATGAATAAAAGCATGAAAAAAGAGAAACAATCAAAGTAATAGGGATATGGAAAGATCTTACTAGCACCGTGTACCAAAAGCATATGGGTTTCCTCCCATAGAGCGCTAAGTTTAAAGTCTTCAACCAGACCAAGAAAGGATTAGTTACAATTACGAATCATACCATAATAATCTGAATAATTGCAGATCCTTGAAGTAAATTGAATTTGACTCACTCAGATGACCACAATGGAAGATACAAAATTGGTGGTCATTCTTAGAAACATGTGTCGATTCTAATTTCCTAAAATATTCGGATTTAGTTCCAAAATTTATGAATTGACACATTTGATATTCATTCGTTCCCACATTTGAAAGAAAAGTATTTGGTGGGAAAACAAAATCAATTACGATATTATCACCCAGGTAAACCACATCATCCATAGGATGGATTTCTAACGACTGAATTTCTTTTTGGACAATATTAGGTTAGGGAAACCGTTCTTGAAGATAATCTCTTAAAATGGTAGAGGCACAAATGTCAAGTCCCAAGTGAGGGACCTGTATAAGAGTCAATGGTAAACCACGGGGAGAATGATAATCATCCCCAAACTTAGAATTTTGGGTGTCTCTAGATATACTAGTCACAATTTCCCTGATTTCTAGGTCATCAGATTCCTGAAAATGGTCAATTGCTTCTTCTAAGTTATAATCAGGTGGTGCATCCTCATTCACATTTAAGATCTCTACGAGTCTATCTTCTTCGTTTGAGACGGAAATTGTTTCGATTTCTACATCTGGTTCTCCCTCACTTTCCCCCCTTTCTTCCGTTTCGGCGGTTTCTTTTAGTTTCTTAGTGACAATAGGCGACGGTATTCTGCCTAATTGTTCCTGAATCGTTGGACTCTAAAACACTAGTCTCAGGATAAACTCGTTCCTCTAAACCATCATCGTCTTCATTATAACAAGGAAATATTTCACCGTCAATAATAATGATATCTCTAGTTAAATCCTTTTCCTCTTGAATATGCAAATAATAATCAACATTATTGGGATTGAAACTAGAAACATCATTATTATCGTGAAGCTCAATTGTTGTAAAAAATTCCTCGTCATTATGACTACGAATTTCAAATTCTTCGTCAATACTTTCCTCATCCTCATAATGGCATGAAGATGATTGAACCTTATCTAAATAAGTAGTGTCTTCTATTCTAACCTCGTCCTCTAAATTAGGTAAATATTCATTATTATTATCAAGGTTAAAATTGGAAATATTATTTTGGCAATTAAGTTCATTTTGAGCAATATAGCAGCTAACCGTTCTTTTTTAATTTTCTCCTCATCTAAATGTGCATTTATTTCACTGAGAGCGGTAATTAAAGCTGCAAGTTCTTTATTCTGTTCTAATGACTCTTCATACTAACATCTCAGTCTCACGTGTCGACTCAGTTATCTGCTTGAGGGCCTCTTCTAGAGAAATAGAACTAACATTTGCTTAGTATAATATTGCTCATTTACCCATTCGTACGATTGGTGAGCGTGCGAATAGTAATTGGGTCTCCATGGTATGAACCATAACCTCCATGGGTTGGCTGTGATCCCAGGTACTATCCACACTATGGTCATAGTACGGGTAATGTCCATTTTGATACTCATTCGGATATTCATTGTATTGGTTATCGTAATACCAGTTCGACTTTTGTTTTATATATAATGAACATGAAAATGCAGGTTCGACTAAAATGGGTAAGATCAGGTTACCTTAGAAAAATATATCTACAGTCAAAGACTGGTCAAAGGTACAAGGCTAAGGCTCATGGAATTTCGACTGATAACGCTCAGAGGGTTCAGTGTACTATTCCACGTGTTTTCCTAATAATCGGTGTCAGAAGATGCAACTAGTGTGTGCACTTGTGTTTTATATATATTTACAAAATAAAATAAAATCTAAAAGAAATATATACAAATAAATAAAAATTTAACGAAAAATCTAAAATAAAAATTAAGGAATACTACTTACCTTTTTTGGTAGGCCATTTTTACAATTAATGTAAAAGATCACCTAAACATCAAAGCTAAGAAAATACCCAAGTAAAATCTAAAAGATAAAATATAAATAAAATATAAATAAAATAAAATAAATCCCAATTAAAAATTAAACCTAAAAAACTTATCTAAAACCCTAACCTAATAACAAGTCCGCGTCCGCGGTGCCAAACATTGATGTGATTGTAGTAGTGGTAAATAAAGGATTCGAACTCTAAGACTTATAAAGTTGATTTTAGATTTAATTCCTAATACTAGCAAATATATACAAAAGATGAAATCAAATTTAAGGGAGACTGGGGCTTAGCATTTCACCAATTTTCATATTCATGTGGTTCAAATATTAATTCTAGACAATTTATAGCTCATGACATAAATGTTTTTGACTCTAATTCTTTGCCAAAGTAGATTTTTAAAACATTAGATATAAATTATAAGCATGGCGCATCAAAAGTACTTACGACTAAGCATACACCATCAACAAGATCCCAACTAATTAAGAAAAATCATAAATCAAATTAAATTAATACAAAATTCATAAAAGAATTAAATATAATTACCACACAATTGTGAAATATGGCTTCCTATATTGTCCAAGTGATGGAGTTTAGCTCATCATGCTCAAAACACTCTCAAAATATTAATACATGGCTCAAAAAGTGCCTGAGGAGAAGAAAAGAATAAAAAATAACTGACACAGTGAATTTGAGACATTTATAGATGTTACAAAGAAGGATGAAACAACAACAAATATAAGTGTTTCTTTTCCATCGCTGAAAGGAACAGAAAAGATCACTTATTTTTTTATGATGTTTTTCTTTGTTTTGCGACGAAGTTCTTCGTTTTTACGAAGAAGTTCTTCTTTAAAGTTTTGCTAACGGTTTCTTCATATTCTTTTCTCTCTTTTTTTCACGAGCAAAACTTTATTTTTTATGGATTTCGCAGAGCTAGCACCCCCCCCCCCCCCCCCATCTTCGAACCCGATCTTCTCTATTTATAATAAACACCAATCCATATCCAAATCTTCGAAAAAAAATATTTTTCATTGAATGAAAAATTCTCGGCAGTTTACAATCGGATATTTTCTTTCTCTTTCAACAAAATCACGATCACCCTCTTCTAATCTGTTTCCTTATCTTGATTCAAGAATATCTTCTCAATAACTCCACTCTTACACAGACCAATGATCGAGAATATCTCGTTCCTTTTTAAATTATTTCACGAGATTTTTTTCTTTCACGGTAATATTTCTTTCCAATCTGTTTTGTTTTCTCGTCATTACCTTTGGTTGATTTGGTGTGTACAAATCCTTTGATAAGGAAAGAATACATCATATCTTTAAAACTCGAAAACATCCTAGAAATATTATTTGATATCTTCACAGATTCGAATATGTAAGAGAGTAACTTTTCCCGCCAAATTTTGATTTTGAATATGGAATAGGTGCCTTTCACAATTCTGGGGTGCCTTTAGTAATTCTTAATGGGTGCCTTTATTAAATTTTTTGAGACGATTTTTCCAATAATGTTTATTTCCCAAAAATACCTACAAACAAATAAAATAGCAATATTAGTACACAATCGAGCACTAACAAAATAAAAAATTGAGACAAATCAGACACAAAAATGTGTCTATCACTTGTCTTCCAAAAGTTCTTCTCTTTGTCTAGAAAAAAATGAACTTGAGTTTCAATATGGTCATTTATCTGAGGACTTTAGTCGTGTGGACGCTGAGAGAGAGGAATTGTCTCATGCCTTAGAGAAATCTCTTTCTTATGCATGAGGTAGCCATTTATGTTTGTTATTCCTCTCTTTTATGGTTTGTTTTTTACTTATAGTTTAGAGTTTATTTACTCAGATCTTGAGGATCGCATCCAGGGATTGAATGGTAGGATTAGCAATTTGGAGACTGAAGTTGTTGGATTCAAGGCGGAGGCCAAGAAACAAGGTGATCTATCTGTTTGTAATTTTCATCTGGCGGAGACTCACGATACCCGCGCTAAGGGATTCGAGTCTCAGAACCAATTGTTGAGCAAGGAACTTGAAGAGCTGCACAAGTCCACAGTTGCAACCTTGGACACTCGTGAGGCAGAGTTGAAGAGTATTTATCAAGCTTCAATGTTGAAGCAAGTTAAAGCTGTCTTTCGTGACGTTGAGAGTCGAACCCCCAATTCTTGTTGTTACTGCTGATTATTAGTCTGGATATGTGATAAACACTTAATTTATACACTTTTGCTACCCTATCTATATTTTCTTGTTATCGTTTTGTGCTAATTTTTATTGTTTTTATGCTTTTATAGGTTGTAACCATAAAAATCGAGATTACAAGATAAACATGGCAAATCTTCCTAATTAAAACAAATATCGGAAGGTTACTCGTATTTGGGTTGGCATTAATTGTCCTAAATTGTATTGGATTAAATAAATTATACTTGGACTAGTTATTCAAGTCCAGCACATGGATCCAATTGCCATTATGATTAAAGGGAATAGTGGACGTTTAAAGGTGAAGTGCAGACAAAATAAATAAAAGAAAAGAATTTGATCTGTTCGGTGAAAGTGAGGGAGGGAAGCTTAAACGGCCAAAGATATAAAAGAATAAAAAAATAAAAGAAAGGGATGATTGGCTAGAGAGAGTAGGTGGTAGGGTCCGGTAACCTAGGTATAAAAGAAGATTAGGTGTGAGAAGTAAGGGTTGGTTTTTCTTTTAGGTTTTGGCTTTTAGGCTGTACAGTGGAAAAAGCGGGAGGGGGGAAGCAGGTGGAAGAGAGAGTAGGGAAAGTAGGCGTACATGGGCGTCAGTAGGGAGACTGACAACTGAAAGGAGGAAGAACTAAAAGCTAGAGAGAGGCAGAGACCTAGGCTAGGCAGTAAAAGAAGTGATTGATAAGAGAGAGACAAAGGTAGGTGGAGGTCTGCTAGGTTTGTTGGAGAGCGAGGGAGACATAAAAAGAGAAGAAAGAAGAGAGAGAGGGGATCTTGATCTTTGAGGTTGAAAAGGACTGACAGGTAGAGGAGGGTGGAGGTTGACGCAAAGAAAAAAAATACAGGAGCGAAGAAAGGACAGATTGAGACCTTCTTCTAAATCGGTGTCTGGATCAGAGAGGATAAATACGACATCTTTACGGAGCACTGGTTTAATCCTTTCTACTTTTCTATGTAATTATTTTTATGGGTTTTAAGAAATCCACCCCTATGTCTTGTTAAATTTGTAGCTAGGGTTTTATGTTGAAACCATTTAAAGTATTAGACCAATTGAATTGATTATTTGGTACAGACTATTATGATTTGAATAGATTAATTCCATGATTTTGATTTATTGATTTAATAAAATATTAGTTGTTGCTTCACCGGTTCTATACAATACAGTAACATATGCGCAGAACTAATAGGATAGCAAATATGTTTGTCTACTTATTTGATATTTCATGCTTGGGTTAAATCCTTAGATGGGGCATGCTTAGAAGATCTAGATATTATTTGTGAACATATAATTAGTTTCGTATAATTTTCTCGCTAACACAATTAGCTGGTGTATACATGAAACTTAGAGCTTTTGATTCGCCATGCTTAGGGCGTCCCAGCGACATTTGCGACTCTAATACATATAATAGGTGATGTCGATAGAACGAACAATAGATAAATATTCATGAGTTATGTTTCACTTTTGTAATTAAATAAAAATAGTGGTGGATAATGAAAACCCTGGTTACTGTTTCTCCCATTTGATTTATTTTATTAGTTTAGTTTATTTTTCTTGTTTTAACTTTATTCCGTAAAATCCATAAATATTGTTCTTGATTAATTGATTAGAGATATTGATTGCAGTATTGTCCCCGCTCCCTGTGGGTTCGACCCGTACTTGTCGTTGTCTGCATAGTAGACACCGTGCGATTGCGGTTATTATATATAGGGTATTCTAAAATCCTATCAATATGCTGCTACTTTTGTTATTCAAGTGATTGAGGTTTTTTGTTAAAAAGCTTTACTGTGCATAACTTCTCTAAGTTATACTTTTTTCTTTTTGGAAAGTTAGTGCTTTCTTGGGGTTATTTCATGTTTATTTTATTTCTTGCATGGTCGCAAGAGCTTTAATTTTACTTTGCTTTTTCCCTTTTTTTTTAACATGATTTGTAAGAACTTTTTATTACTTTGCTTTCAAGTATTTTGTGTAACCCCAAACGTATGGAATGAAATTTTATGTTTAAATTTGAGTTCATGTTTGAACAATTCTTATGTTTAAGATGCGTAAGTTTGGCTGGACTCGACCACTTTCACATGGATTTTCCCTATTCTTACAAAGAATAAGCGACATGTACTCAACATAGCTTTTGCCCTTGATCAGAAGGGTTCAGGTAATGATTTTTCGATCCTAATCATGGAAGCATAATTCTCGGGAATATATGCCTCATAGTGGGCAGCAATTAAGTTATTTACTTCGATATGAGTGCTCTACTATGTGTTTCCGCATGAGTCTGCCTTGGCCTACAAAAGGTTATTATTTTACTTTTTGTGGTACTCAGAGCAGCACCTGTTTGCATGCCAAAATGGGTTAAACAACTTTCTAATGTATCTTCAGATAAGATGTTTGGTAATGACTAATGAACTAATGTTCCTACCATGTTCACCTCTTCAATGCACGTATCATCTAGCTCAGGGGGTTGCTTACTAATATTGAAAATATTCATCTCAATAGTCATATTACCAAAAGACAAATTCATAATACCATTTCGACAGTTAATGATCGCATTAGATGTAGCTAAAAACGGGCGACCTAATATCACATGTATCTGGTTTTCTGGGTCAGAAACAGGTTGAGTATCTAGGATAACAAAATCCACAGGATAAATAAACATATCGACCTCAATAAGAACATCTTCGACAATACCACGAGGAATTTTCACAGACCTATCAGCTAACTGAAGTGTTATCTGGGTAGGTTTTAAGTCACCAAGTCCTATCTTGGGGTACACATGGTACAAAAGTAAGTTCCTAAGTCAAGTAACACTTTCTCTACACGGTAGTTACCTATTGTGCAAGAAATGGTAGGGGAACCTGGGTCTTTGTACTTAGGAGTTGTATTGTTATGGATAATTGAACTCACATGACTAGCTATAAAGGCTTTTTTCTGTACACTAAGCTTCGCTTTCGCGTACAAAGATCCTTAAGGAACATTTTGAGTTATACTTTTGGGGAACGATACAAATTTTGCATTACAATGGTAACTTTTGGTTACCTCACAAATATGGGGTCATGCCGTATTTTATGGATCATCATAATTTAGGTCACAAATTTTAGGTCAATTATCACGGTGGTAAGTTGAAAATTACGGAGTAAACTTTGAATCATGCTTTACGAGACATATCTTTAATTAAAAAATAGTAAGTTTGAAATTTATATTCGATCGTTGAGATTTTTTATTTATATTAAAAAATTTTAAGTACAAATCAAATGAATCCCTTAGGTATATATATCTATCCAAATAACCTATTATAATGAAATATAAGGAATTTTCACTATGTTATTTGTTGGAGTTTTTAAAAAAGCGTAACAAAAAAGTTATGGAGGCTGGAGTAAATTTCCAATGAAATTTAAATTATTGCTCTTTAAATAGAATTTTTTTTAAATAGAATATGACTCAATATTTTAACAACAAAATTTTATCAGGTAGAATAAATTCTTTACTCGTCCCTGTTTCTAGCGCCAAATTGTGATTACCAAAAATCTGGCATCTTTGGGATCACAACCAAAAGTGTATAAACTCCAATAAAATATATTTTCTTATCCTGAATCGCTTCACCATAACATTTTGAAAGTAAAACCAAAGCTATCAAAGTAAAATGAAATGACACAAGACTTTATGTGATTCAATCAACAAAACTATTTACATCCAAAAATAAATAGTTTGGATCCATTGTGTGGTTTCTTCTGAGAATGATGACAACTGAAAATGGTTTTTGGAGAATTTGAAGCAAGTACTTTCTCCTTTTCGTAAAAATCTTACTTTTGTAAGTGATCGAGGTTCTGGTTTTGTGAATCAGATCCCCGATGTATTCCCTGATTCTTCTCATGGTTGGTGTTATTGGCATATGAAGAATAATATTAATACGTACTTGCCGAAGTGTAGTAAGGTTTATAACAATTATGTTCTTGGGTTGTTTGAAAAATGTGTGTATGCTAATACGCATATAAAATTTACAGAGAGCTGGCAGAATCTGTTGCAGGTAAAAAATCAGAAGTTACAAGATTATCTTAGTAGATCTCCTGTTGATAAATGGGCAAATGTTTATTTCCCGGGTTGTCGTTATGGTAGGTTGTGTTCTAATATTGCTGAGAGTTTCAATAGTTGGATCGTTGAAGAGCGATATAAGCCTATAGCGTTTATGGTTGATGAGATTAGAGTGAAGCTTATGAATCAGTTTTGTGTACGTCGGGATGAATGTGCAACATTATTTAAGTGGCGAGAAACTTTGTGTCCAGAGTTTGAAACTGAGTTGTACAATAACAAGATGCATGGCCGTAAATACTCTGTCACCAAATCTTCACAATATGTTTTTGAAGTTCATTCTACTTTAACACAGAAGGTTGATTTGGAAAAAAGAACATGTACTTGCAACCGTTGGCGCATCAATGGTTTTCCTTGCGCCCACGCCATCCGATGTATCATGTTAAATGGAGAAGACCCGTATAAGTATGTTGAATTCTACTTTACAGTAAAGTTTTATCGGGAATCTTATGCAAGACCAATCAATCCTGTCCCCACAGTTGAAAAGCCTACGACTGTGTCTCCAAATTCTATTGTTCTTGGTCCTGATGTTCTAGCACAACCTGGGCGTCCTAGGAAGAAGAGAATTCCTAATACTGGTTTAGTTCCTAACAAGAAGATGAGAACTTGTAGTAGTTGCCATGTTTTGAATACCCATAATCGTAGAACATGCCCTGCGCGGCAAATATGATTTTAGTTTAACAATTCATTTATTTTTTCATTCATTTGTATTTTGTTAGACTACTCTATGTTTCACTATTCATATTATTTACAGTAAGAATTTCATTTTTCAGAGTTACAGGTTGTTTTAAGAGTTGCATTTTTTGTTCTCGTACACCTTTATGGGCTGAAACCTCTCCAGGTTTCAGTGCAGCATTATGTTTCCTGTACACTTTCATGGGCTGAAACCTCATCAGGTTTCAGTGCAGCATTATGTGTACACCTTTATTGGATTAAACATCTATCTTTTTCATATGTTTTTCCATATATAGGTTCCACCCATTCTCATTTGATGTTAATTTTCATTCTCATTGACTGAACCTCTTTAGGTTTCAGTGCATTTTTTGTTCTTGTACACCTTCATTGGCTGAAACCTCTATCTGTTTCAGTGCATCATTATGTTCCTGTACACCTTTACTGGCTGAAACCTCTATTGGTTTATATGGTTTTCCATATGTAGGTTCCACCCATTCTCATTTGATGTTAATTTTCATTCTCATGGGCTGAAACCTCTTTAGGTTTCAGTGCATTTTTTATTTTTTGTACACCTTCATTGGCTGAAACCTCTATCGGTTTCAGTGCATCATTATGTTCTTGTACACCTTCATTGGCTGAAACCTCTCATAAATGAAACAGAAAAAATATTGTTCAACATTTCTCATAAATGATACTGTAATAAGATCAAATGAAAGTATTGATTGATAAAAATACTGATTAAAACTTAATAAGATGTTTTTCTTCTAACTACCATTTTTACATTTTCATAAACCAAATGATTAACATATTTTCAACCTAAGTTTCAACATTTCTCTTTTTAACACACAATCAGTATTATTCTTCATCTCTATCACTGATTATTTTATATGCCAACTTGGGTCTCATATTTTGCACCTTTTGTCTTATGCGCTCTTCGGATGAAAAATTTCTTTCAATAGGCTTTTCATGTAATAGCAAATATGAAGTCCGCAATCATTCCTGAAATTAACAAATGAATATATTTAGATTGAAAAATACAAAAAAGTATTTTAATGAAGATATATTAAGTTATTTTTAGATAGTACTTACGCATCTTGTTGGCAGCATAAAGGGTTGTTCAAAATAAAATCATTTCGTTGACTGGTTGGTTCCAGGTTTAGCTTTGATATATGTTTGATGAATGCTGACACCATCCTTTCCTTCATGCTTTCAGCACTTTTTCTGCATTCATCTTCAGTTGAGGCCATTGAGTTGTAGTGACTGAATTCTCCGGTCTCATTATCAAAGACTAACAAGGTCAATGATATGTCACTTCGCTCAGTTTTGTCACTATTGGAATGAATATATATTCTGGATTGTAATCCATCTTATCAATGAAATCTTCAATCACAGTCTTGCAACTTCTCCCGATTGAGCGAGGTGTCTGAAATTCAAAAAAAAAATCAGAATGAGAAACATTTGTTGAACCTGTATACTTAGTAATTAAACAATTTTCACAAATAGAACATAATTGGATGGAACATAAACATTTATTGGTTTCAACACATACACAGAATTGGATGGAACATAAACATTTATTGGTTCCATCAAAACATTCATTTTTTAAAAAATCACCAACATTGTTGAATGAAACCTATTCGGGTTCCATCCAAAAATTCATTTTTTCACTGGAAATTGTTACTGAAACAGATGAATTTTTTCTTCTTTATGAATATGTTGATAATGAAACTTGTATAAAATAAGTTATATGAAACTTACATATACATATGTGTTTATGAAAACAGCCCATTTGTACTTAGGTGTTCCATCTGATTTCATGATGTCCTTGGCTATGTTTTTTTGCAACTTGAGCATGTAGAACTCAATTATATCACCTCCAATTTCACCTTTTCTTACCAAGTTATTGATAGCTTTTCCTGAAATATACATGTTCATATCTACTTTCTCTCATGCCATGTCCCTGTTATGAAGAATAGTTTAGCATGTTTAATTGAATTTAATGTTTAAATTATGTAACCAAAAAAACTATTGTATGAGTTCCACTGACCTTTCATTGTGCGTTCTAAAATATTTGCACACCAACTGTTTTTCTTTTGAACCCAACAGGTTCATAAGCTTTAAGTTATCCACGGGTTTCAGCTTTTCTTTCTCTTCTGTTTTTGTATTTTTCTTTTGATTTCTGCTCACACACCGAGTCTTTTTTCTTTCTTTTTTTTTGACCATCTCCAGGTGTATAATCCTTCATCTTCACAGGTGCATTCATGGCTCTTTTGTTTTTTCTTATCCTTGAGATTATGTTACTTAATTTCTTTTCTGGACTGATGTCTTCACCATCTTCTCCGTCACTCTCAGTGTCAGTCAATTGCAGATTGAAATTAGGCACTTGATCTTCTAAATGAATTATATCTGTTGCCATGTTTAGAACAGAGTAGTAGCATATCTCTTTACTACTTGGTTTTGTAGTAGAAGTTTTGGTTGCATACTCTTGTTCCATTTGCTGAAGAACTTTTTCATCAATTGAGTCTTGGCTTTTATTGATCTCCAATTCTACTCTCTCAGCTGCTTTTATATCTTCTATAGTGTTTGGAGTCAATTTAGAAATTTCTTCAATTGTACTCCTCAAGTTAATCTTCTTCAAAGAAGACTGAATTTGTTCAGCTACTTGTATTTGTTCAATTGTGTTCGGAGTTAACTCCGAAACTTCTTCAATGTGAACATTTTCTTTGGCTGAAACCTCTCGAGGTTCCAGTGCTGCCTTATCTTTCTATACAGCTTCATTGGCTGAAACCTCTTCAGGTTCCAGTGCTGCCTTATCTTTCTGTACAGCATCCTGGGCTGAAACCTCAACAGGTTCCAGTGCTCTATCTTCTTCAACCATTTCATCCAAAATTTTCATAGCATTTGTTATCAATGCTTCCATATCTTCTTCAGTGTATGAAACTTTTTCTGTCTCATCTCTCTTACGTTTGTTTCTCACGTAAGTATTCCTTACTTTTTCTATTTGTATGTTTTCTTCAATTTTTTCAGCCACTTGTATTTCTTCAATTGTGTTCGGAGTTAACTCCGAAACTTCTTCCAATATAGTCTTTTTCTTTTTCTTTTCCTTTATTTCAGATTCTACCTTCTCAGCCACCTCCAAATCTTCCATTGTGTTTGGAGTTAATTCTGAAATCTCTTGAATTTGAACATTTTCTTTGACTGAAACCTCTTCAGGTTCCAGTGCTGCCATATCTTCAACCTCTTCCTGTACAGCTTCATTGGCTGAAACCTCAACAGGTTTCAGTGCAGCATTTTTATTCTATTCTTCTTCATTGACCGAAACCTCTTCAGGTTCCAGTGTTGCGTTATCTTTATGAACAGCTTCATGGGCTGAAACCTCAGCAGGTTCCACTGCTCCAGTATGCAATAATTATTGATTTAATGACAACAACCAAATCAAATTAAACAAATCCAAAATAAAAAAAATTCTAGTAAATTGTTACCTCTTTTTCCACTGCTCCATCTCTTTTACGTTTGTTTCTTACGTAAGTCTTCCCCATTGGTTCTTCTTGTAACTTATCTTCTGCATCATACTTTGCTAGAATTGATTGATCTTCTTCCGAAAGATCAATGTTGCCAATTCTTGTAAGCTTTTCAATCATTATTCTTGCCCACTTGTACTTTTCTTTGTATGTGGTATGTTCATTTCCAGTTTGAACAGCCACTTCATTTGTATCACCAATATCTTCATTTCCTTCACCTATAATCTCAGTATCATCTTCATTATCCTCTTCAAATTTGTTTTGCTCTTCATTTCTTTCATTTACTTTATTTTGATCAAGTCGCTGGACCAAGCGCATTTCTTCTTCACTATAGTCTAACAAGAAGGATCCTTGTTTGTAACTCACATTAATCTGTTGTATACAATTAAAGTATTAAGTAATTTTTTTATATTAAATAAACTATGAAACCTTATTTGGTTCCATAGTTATAATCAGACATTAAATTTTTTTAAATAACAAAATTTGTTGTTGTTTCTACCTTTTAGTAAATTTCTGTTTTGTTGCTGAGATCATCCAGATTATTAATCACTTGATTGCTTATTTCATCAAGGTTCCATCTAGCGAACCTTGCATACCTTTCACTCTGATATTCTCTATGAGTGATGTTTGTCATCTCAGCAAACCAATACTGTAATAAACAATACACATTTTAACTTTTAAGTTAGTAATTATACTATGGTAAAATAAAAAACAAACAGTTTATGAATCAAAATAAAGACAAATTAACTTACCAGTGGGTAAATAACGCAACCCGATACGTCATCAACATCTTCAGACTTTTTTTAAGAATCAATTAGATTTTCATGCAAAACTTCAGACCAACACACTTTATTCATCTCCAATACTAGGTACAAGTAATTGGAAGGAAGATTCTGTCCACCTTTGTTTGGGACAAATATTGCAACCAACAGATACAATATAAAAAGCTTAACGAAGTCTTCGGCTTTTGTTTCATCTGTTGTTGCCTTCATCATACCTCTTACAATATCTGTTTTTTTCATCTTTTTTGCTCCATTAAAGTATTCAACTTGAAACATTTTCACCCTTTTCTTCAGCTCAACATCTTCTTCGTCTATATCCATATACTTTATCATTTGTAGACCAAAGATGACAGCAAAATGCTCAGGCGTTGTCTTCAATATCAATTTCTTTGATCTCATTAGCTTGAAGCAATCTGGTTTCACATGGTTCTCATTTTTAAAAAATTTCCCTAATATCTTTTGAACAGCCATTGTTGATTTCTTTATTTTAGATGCTTCAAGGTATCCATCGAAGAATGGTTCGAAGAAGCGCCAGAATGGACATGCTAGAATTTATTTCATGTGTTGTTCTTTATTTTGTATCAGTGTTTTGATCTTTGGTGCCTCTGTATATAAATGTTGTAGAGAGCACCTATATGTATCTGTTACAGAATAAGTAACAGTTAGCACAAATAATTATTTTTTCCTGTTACCGAATATGTAAACAGTTAGCACGAATAGAAGTAATTAGGATGAAACCTCATAGGGTTCCATCAACACATTCAGTTTCTAAAAATCATCATCATTTTTTGTTTACAACTCATACATAGAACAGTCTGAAACCTAAGAAAATAAAAATTGTTACGAAAAACATGCACAGAATAGGCTGAAACCTATTGGGTTTTCAGCCCCAAATTCATGTTCTAAAAAACATTCGTTTGTTGGAAACAGACAAGCACAGAATAGGCTGAAACCTATTGGGGTTTCAGCCATAAATTCATGTTCTAAAAACACAAAGATTGTTTGCTACAAATCTGTAAAGAATAGGATTAAATTTTGTTTTCAGAATATGTAAACAGTTAGCACAAATAGAAGTAATTAGGATGAAACCTCATAGGGTTCCATC
>JAJJMC010029502.1:5487620-5548124 GCA_023531435.1 Papaver californicum
GCATCACATGGTTGAATTTTTGAAGTCATGTTTGGCGGTAGAAAAAATAACTCAATGTTTTGCAACCCTTGGATATTATTTGAATGGGCTGGACAATTATCCACTACCAAGAGAATTTTTCGACCGTGCATTTTTTCATCCAGCCAACGAACATATTCTTCGAAAAGCAACCCAGTCATCCATGCTCTTTTGTTGGCACGGTATTCACAGTCTAGGCTATTCACGTTGATATTCTTAAAACAACGTGGCTTTGCGTACTTACCAATGATCCATAGAGGAATTTTTTTCGAGCCATCCTCATTGCAACAAATAACAATTGTAAGTCTTTCCTTGTCCTGTTTCCTACCTTCAAGTTGTTTTGTTGCAAGTGAATGGTCAGCTTGTAACATGTAAAACAAACCAGTTTCATCCATATTAAAAACATCTTTCATAGGAAATTGATCAATTTTTTCCCTTATAGAATCCAATTTCTTCTCCATGTCATGTGTGTCGACTGAGCCACTTTCTCCGAAACGGTGATATGATTTGATACCATGCCTTAACTTAAATTTCTCAAGCCATCCTTGTGAAAGTTTATGCTCTGAATCATGTGGATACAAAAGCTTCAGCGCCTCAACCGCCTTCTCTATGATTAGCTCTCCTGTTATATTCACACGCTCTTGATGTTGGAGAAACCATTCATAAACAACTTTCTCCATGTCCGGGTACATGGCTGGTTTGTGACGCTTGGAAGATCCACCTTTGTCAAAGTCAGCTGATAGGAACTCTGATGATCGCTTGAGAGTGTTTGATATTGTTCCTTGACTAACTTTCAAATTGAAAGTTTTGTCAACCCACTGCACCAAATCTTGTTGAGTGCATCCTTGGTGATCTCTCTTATACTCGCATAACAATTTTCGTTGTTGATCGGTCATTGTTGATTTTTGAACACCTTTTAGTTTAGGAGCCATAGTTGATGTGATTTTAAAAAATTTCAATGGACAATTTATAGTATCAATTTCTAACCATGTTTAATGTACTGCGTTGGTACCATGGACTAACTTTTTGGTACCATGAACTAACTTTTTATTTATTCAAAAACAATGAACTTGACAAATTCAATTAATTTGTGAATGTACATTCATAAAATGTGCCTTGGAACTTGTTTTTGTAATTTATTTTTCATCTCTAACTAATATACATTGTAACTAGTACATTGGACTTGGAAATTTAAAGGTAATACGTAAAACCTCTTTAAATTAATAAATTATTAATTTATCGATATAATAATATCTCGCTAAATTAATAAAATATCCCGGTCCCAACATTATTAATTTATAGAGGTTTTACTGTATATCTTTATAATGAGGATAATAACATTTCTTAAAATAACAAGGGTAATTTTGAAAGTTTGTTATGTTAAAAAATGAAAGTAACTCTTTTATTGGAACAAAAATTTAAAGAGAAAGTAACTCTTTTCGTGAAACGGAGGGAGTATTTATGTAGTAACATCATCAAATACTCCTTTGCTCAATAACGTCTTTATTTCTTTTCCTTGCATATAAGCCATGTTTGTAACAATTAATGGTGACTCTAACAAGTCTAACTGAGTATTAACGAAATCTTCAGCTTAGCTCGCCACTCCAAGCTCCCAGCCGAATAGGCTCCGAGGAACAAGTTCTCGGAGGATTTCAGTTGGACCAAAAGTAAGTGAAGGTTAATTTTTATGATAAAATTGATTTCATCAATTAAACAGTGTTAGTAACTTCGTATACAAACAAATGTATTTATCTTTTTGTGCAAAACTGAACGGATTTGCAGAATAACTTCACTTACAAAAATCCTAGAAGTATACAGTACAAATCAACAGATCAATCTAAGGTTGATATCAAGCGTAGGGTCCCATAGGTTAAGCAGTGGCATAATCAATTTGGCTGTTAGTCATATGGTTAATATTCATCTTCAGTATCAAGCCCCTGAATATTGTGCCGTCTTCTATCAAATGCAGCTCTGAAGGATTCACGCTCTGCACGTATATGCTCTTGGAACACACTGCTATTTGTTCCCCAACTAGACTCATTTCCACTCTTCACTTCTTCGCTTACTGGATTTGACTTCTGCAGGAGTTTCAAAATAACGACAATTGAGATTATTGTTTAGATTGAGAACACCTAACATAAAATAAATTATAAATTGAGCACACCAAAGAGTGTTCATATGATTAAGGAACCTTCATAGGATTTGTGATATGGTTTAAACAAACAAGAAACTCCCAACAGGGACTCCTTACTTTTCATATAGAACTATAGAAGGAAGTTTGAATAAGTAGTACGTAACAACCTATACTCTAAATAAATGATTGTACTTATCTTAGCCGTAAAGGGTCACAGTAAGCTAAACCATAAACAAACTGAAGGAGCAACAATAACAGAAAAAAGGTCACTCACCAAGTTGTAGCCAGCACCAGGCCCAATTACTAAGGATTTCATGCTTGATTTTTTCGCTGTTCCAATGGAAAAACCAGTTTTGCCTACCTGTTCCGAAAAGGCAAAAAAAATGAGATCAACGAAGACACCAAACAAACTCAAATCGATATTGCAATTGTACAACAGTGATAAGATGCTAAACCAACTGCATGATGTGCCATGCCAAGACATGTTACGCAAGCCTACAGATGTTGCAATCTAGAATTTCAATAACCTTTGTAACCAGAATATGATCTAGCATGTTACGCATAAAAACCTTTGATATATACATAAAAATGTTGCCATGCATTTACTTATTACCTGGTCACCCCAATGCACAGATTTCTTTTTCATGCTATATGCTTTAAGTAACTCAGAAGGAGCATTCAACTTCCCTTTAGGTCCCCTAGGTCTTTCAGTATATTCATCCTCATCAAGAGACCATTTACTCCTACCTAGTTCTTTAACACCTATTGAATCATCATTCCCTTCATCATGCCATCTCTGTCCATCATTGAGCAAACCTACAGAAAAAGAATGATGAAAATAGGAAAGGAGGAACTCTATCTGGACAAATGTGAATCATACCACAATAGGTAATCCAAAAACCTTATTAACACAGATCCTTGAAAAGGAAATTAAAGAGGCTTGTACAGATGGAAACTCCCAAAAGAACAAAATGTTAACTTCCTCACGAGAAGCAAATGAAGATAAAAACTTAACTCCCCCCATTGTTATTCAAATAGCACATAGCAACACAAACACAACATCTTGAAACATACCATCAGGTGCATCATCTTTTACCAATGGTTCCATAGTCTTCAAAGATCCTGGATCCTGCAACTTAGCTGAACCTTCATCACATGCCACATCTTCTTCCATATCCATGTCCACCTGTGGCGCACAGAAGAGCAAAAATATTGAAGCAGGCTAGTTGACCATTCATAAAACCAACCTATCCATCAATTTCTAATAGGTAGATCATCCACATTTGACAAGATTGGAAATGCATTATTAACTAGGTCACAGCTACTACCTCTTGGATCCGACTGGCATTTGGACCATCTCCACGGATTAGTGACTGTTATGACAGCAAAAAATATTTCATTACTTTAGCGTAGAACTCATGAATCAATGTATGTGAAAACCAAGTATGCAATGAAGACTTTATTAGAATATTTCAGCAAATGTTCTCATCTTACAAGAAAACGAATGTGCTTTATCCCCTTATTTTACAATATAAAAACAAATAAACAAACCTGGGTATCTAGTTGCAGGTATAAAGGTGGAGCTTCCTCCCACAATATGGCCATTTTCTGAATGTCATCTGAAGTGAAACCATGCACGTTCCGAGCAGTGCAGCCCTGTCATTTGACCGAAATTACATTGCGATAAGCGAACAAGGGTACCAGCTAAAAATTTGCTTCTTTTCAATACACATCCACTTGGAAAAAGTATTATTTGAAAATTGCAGTGATGACAAAAATTAATCACCAAGGGATCCTTATACGCAGCTTCCAGCAGGTAAACTTCATAACCCGTCCTCTGTTACACAAAAAGAAACAATGAGCATGGATAACAAGACATAAAGAGCAAGTCTATCACCAAAAGTTCCACAACCTTGTGAATCAGTTTACACGTGTTAGGTCTTCAAAGACAGATACCACACGAAGTCAGGAATCAGGATAGATAACCTTATGCCACAGAATTCACTATCATTATGTTTCGAGGCTGCTTGTTTGAGAATATTTTAAAAAAGCATTCAGACTGAAGTCTATAACCATAATAACAATCAAGAAGGTACAGTAGATTTTCTTGAAGTTTGAACAACTTAGTAACAGCAGCAAAATTTTAGAACAGAGAAAAACAAAGCTAGCAAGTAATCCCGCTGGTTCAGTAACCTTCCACCCAAAAGCTTATCTGAAAAATTCGGGTCCTAGCAATGACTGACAACAACCACAAGTATCAAACGAACACTCACTCATCAGGACCTTAATTAAGAAAATCATTGTGTCTATGCTTTCAAGTTAGCAGTTACTCCAACTTCTCATGGACCCATTAATACTTTGAATTTTTCATTTGCAGTGTTTCGAATAATAAACAGGCAATACAATGCACTTTCAAAGACTAAGGTTTAGAAAACTAGGAAATAATATATCACTACACCGTCAAAATGACCACTCATGGGGGAAACTAGAGGAAAAAAGATGAAATAGTATCCAACAAAGTAGTTTGTTCTTTTTTATCAATAATCTTGGAGGTGATATATCGAGTTATTCGAAAAGATAAAAGGTGAAACTAGCAGCCGTAAAAGATGAACCAAATAAACATACTCTGGCGCACTGGCCACCACACCAGCAGTATTCTTAGAACTACAGAAAATTGTCCCCTCACGTGAAACATGCAACAGACAGACTCACTAAACTTCACAGGTGTAAAAAGAGAATTGAGGTTATACCTTAGCAGTTGCCCAAAATTGAGCAAAATCGGCTACCCGCAGGTTGCAGTCATCCACTAAGACGAGGAACACATACCACCAAACAAAAGGTCAATTTCCAAACAAACTGCGTGTGATTAGTGAAAATGAAGCCAGTGCAGAGGCACCACATCCCACCACATCTTACCACTAAGACAAATGAATGCTGACAGATACAATGAGGTACGTTAACTTGGTGTTGCTCTTAGTAATTAATCCTCTACATCTTACTCACTTCTGGCAAATTTTCTAGACACTTCCTTACACCGAACATAATAGTAATATACGCAAGTGAAGATGATGGATATATTTTAAGAAATGAGCTAATTCAAGTATCAGTAAATCGGTGACTCAAACAAAGAGATAAGGCCCTGAATATTTCCACTTTTACACCTTAAAACTACTTGAAGCATAATGCTGGATCACTTTTACACCGACGGACAAGTCTTAGCAAAACTTGGAACGGGTACAGAATATAGCAACAACAAAAGGCAGTTGTGAAACACCATGGAAGAAGAAGAAAGATAAACACAGTGCAGGATTTAAAGAGTTTGTTTTTGTAAAACTTTTGCAGTTCGTATATAAGATTCATACCAATTATAAACTTTTTGCTACCGTCCTCCAGGGTCTTCCTAAATGCTTTCAACATGCTCGCCCGGTAAGCCTGTCGCAGTAGTAGATAATTCATTATAAAGTAACAAGTCATAGAAAACCATTTATAAAATTTAAGGTAAGTATAAATACCAAGGATTATAATGTAATCATAACTGCGGAAAATTAACAAGTTCAGGAGCAGAGCAAAGATTTAAAACAGGAAGTAAGAGTGCTTGATTTTTCAAATTTTATTAGAAACTTCACTAGTCCAAAAATAACATCACAAATTTATTAACTATTAGATTACAAGGAAGCAGAATCACCTCTTCCATTTCAGGCTCATAACAATATTCCATCACCTTCTTGGTAACTGTTTTTGTTCTGCCTTTAGCAGAACCAGTATTAGATCCCTCGCGTTCGTCAACCTTTACAAAAGTGATATTAATTTGTAAGAGTGAAAAACAATACAAAGATAATAGATTGAAAAAAGATGGAGCTATACAACAGAAATTTACGTTCAATGTTAGGAGAGAGAGAAAAGGAAGAAACGAAGCGAAGCAGATATCTTACCTTTTCAACTTCAGTCATGAAATAATCATCCATAGAATGTATTCGTGGAGCGCCACCCCCATTTTCAACTTCTAGATCACGTAACATCTTTGCCAAATAGCTTTTTCCACTACCTGGAAGTACAGAAGGAACACTTCAATCTTCATGTATCATAAAAAAAATTGGTACACTTTGTGGTATAGGTCCATAATGAGTCCACCAATCCTTGCAAAATACACTTTTTGTCTTTTTCGATCAACAAAACAAAATCATTAATTAAGCAAAATAAACACAGGAAAAACCTTGCAGAAAAACAATAACGAGAAACAAAAATACAACCAAGCAAGAAAATGGGATGTCAGAAGAATCACCAAGATGGCTCATCGGCACTTGGTTAACACGATAACCGCCTTCTATCAAGTGCAGTTGTCCTCATTTAAATCTAACACGGAAAAACATCAGGACCCTTTAAGCTAAACCCAAGAAGAAAACCCAAGTTACCCAACGCGGACACTGGGCATGAAGGAACCTCTTATAAAATACAGTTTATTTACTTATAACTTGACATCTTGTTTAGAACAAAAGTCTATAGGTTGAGCTTGAAGTAAAGAATAAAGGGAATGCACAAGTGTAAAGCAAATGCCGTGCAATGGTATATAGCAAAAAGTTACCTGGAAGCCCCCGAAGAATGATAACAATATGATCAGGACGAGTAGCTCGATGAGGCTGTCGAAGTAAGAAAGAAGCATCAATGCGGTTTGGTTTGTCTGGCGACGGATGCTTCGATGGAAACGACTGGGTTTCATAAACTGATGACAGCAATGAATGTGGAGAATCAAAAGAACCAACTGGAATTGGATACAGACACGGCATCATGTTTGGTGACGTTGTAGCTTGCATATGTAATAGAGGTGGACCTGGTGGGTCCACTGGTAGAGGTGGGGGTGGTCCAGGTGGCAAAGGAGGCTGAACACCAAATGTCTGAGGTGCCTGCTCCCAGCTATTTGGGGCACCAAATTTGTCTGCAATAGGCATATTATGAGGTCTCTGAATTCCCTCCAAATGCAAAGGTTTAACTTCAATCGAATGTCGTAAATCACGTGTATGTCCATGGTAATGAAGATCTTGATTCGGCAAATATGATGCCAGAGACGTCTGCCAACTGGTTAAATTAGATCGAAAGCCCTTTGTCGGTTCACTATCTTTTGACTGGAGGGGTGAGTAACTGTTGGCACGAAATTCCCCTTGAGAAGCTTGAGTGCCGGAATAAGATGCACC
This sequence comes from Papaver californicum, assembly GCA_023531435.1. Taxonomy (NCBI): domain Eukaryota; kingdom Viridiplantae; phylum Streptophyta; class Magnoliopsida; order Ranunculales; family Papaveraceae; genus Papaver; species Papaver californicum. The sequence goes on from JAJJMC010029502.1 coordinate 5,494,962, forward strand.
ATAGGAAACATTTGGCTGCTGAATTATATCTACATGCTGTTTGTTCTGATAATACACCTCCCTCTGATTCATATGCTGAAATCCTTTTTCTTCATGTACAACTGCAAAATCCTGACCTTGCTGCGTGGAAGGATTATAGTTAGGAGCACTTGTTTGGAAAACACTAGCTCCGTAGCTTTGAGCGGAAGGTGGCTTCAAATGGTTGTCACTCCAATGATCAACAGATGTAAAACCAGGATGAAACCCATTTGTTTCACTTCGCATATGTTGCTGCTGATCAACAGAACCAAACCCCGTATCATGAAAATTAGTTGCTCCATTGTTACTTGGTGGCCTCGGAACCCAATCACTTCCCCTTGCTTCCCCTCCACCTAATCCCCCAGGATGAACGCTAGTATTTCTCCCATGTTGCCTAACTAAACTCAACCTACGCTCATCATCCGTATAAACTCCATTCACATTCAAGTTACAATCACCAATAACCGGTGGCGCTGGTCCAATTGAACCCGGATTCATATTGTTATCAACCTTAATCCTCTTATTCATTCTATCACTATCAAAAAGTTCTCCACTATCACCATAATCATAACTCGAAGTAAACCCATTCACCCCTACCGAACTGTTCCGCAACGGTTCTGGGTATTTTCTAACATGACTACTACTATTCCAAGAAACATCATTTAGATTGGCATAACTTGGGGGCGGTGGTATAACACGACTATTACTATCACGGTAAGGATCAAAATAAGGTCTTTGATGGTGGTGGTGCTGATGAATTGGGGGTACATGACCATTTCGACCTAAAGGGAGTGGTGGTTGATTACGAGAGCAGAATGGATAATGCGAAGTTGAACAACTAGGACAGATATTATTATTACCTTGAATTGGTCGATACCTCCATGAATCCTCCATCTTGAAAAGATTTTGAGCTCATAAAAATTGAGTTTTACCAAAAAATCGAACTGAGACGAAAGAACTGAAATTAGGGTTTGGAGATTGAATTGGCGGGGGTTGTAGAATAGAAAAGAAACAGGAAAAGTTTTCGTGGAGAACCTAAAGGTCTATTCTATATTCCTCAGGAGCCTTATTTAATTGTAGCTCAACATCAACAACTACAAATTGATCTGGCAGTAATTCGGCTTCCGACATGAACTGGGGCGGGGCGGGGCGGGGCGGATAATCCCAGTCGTTCTCCCGTTCTTAGAAAACAAGTACCCCTGCCCAACCCATACCCATTTGGGAGGGTAAAAACCCACCCCCCACCCTGCCCCATGGTCCATATGGGCAATGAACTTGCGGCGACAAATTTCCATCCTTATAGGGATTTTTAGAGAGTTTTCAAATTTATTATTAGTTAATAGAGATTCTAAGAAAGTCTCCTAATCTCCATTGTTAGTGGATAAAAAGTTTTTTTAAGTCTTTTTAATTCTATAAATTAGATTGGAATTTCTTAAGAGTCACTCAAACACCCATATTGTCGGATTTATATTTATAAGAGAAAATCCAGTGAGACTAGGCATTTATGCCCATTTGCTATGTCAGGTGGATATGCAAATTCATTTCCTGACAGTGGGAAATTCGTATATCGGTGAGCCGAGACTCGTCTCAACCTGGGAAGACCGTCCCAAGTTGTTTCGACAACGGCTATATTCAACAACTATATTTTCTTTTACCTATATAAATCTCTTTCCATTCACCAATTTTAAACAAACTCAACTTTTATCAATTTGTTATTTTTATAAAAAAATCTTCAAATTTCTTCGACATATTAGTTGTTTTCAGTCGTTTCATTCATTATATGGATCCTAATTTGAAAAATGAAGAAACGCACACGTTAGCGGAAATATGGTTGCAACAAAAACAAGGGATTATGCCGCAGTTTGATCAAATGGATGCAGATTCATACAATGAAAGAAGGATGACCAACACTATGATACAATTATACACAGGGAAAACACCGCGAGCTCCAGAACCAAGAGCCGTATTGACAAGAAGATATACGTGGAGATATCGAGAGAAAGTACATCAACAAATGATGGGTGATTATTTATTAATAGAAGTGTGTACTATGATCAAGATTTTCAACGTCGTTTCCGCATGTCACAACACTTGGTCGTGCGGGTTATTGTAGAACTTTGTCGGGTAAACCCTAAATTCAACAATCAATTTGATGCATTAAACATACAAGGACATAGTTCTGAACAAAAGGTCACTGCAGTCCTAAGGATTCTAGGTTATCGTCTGCCTGTGGATACCTATGATGACTACATTCGTATGGAGAAAACAACAGCATACGAAAATCTCATAAGTTTTTGTGAAACTGTAGTCAACCATTTTGGTTCACGTTATTTACGACAACCAACACAAGATGATGTCGACCGATAACTAGTTGAAAACAATAAGAGAGGCTTTCCAGGAATGTTATATAGCCTTGATTGTGTGCGTTGGGTGTGGCATGGATGTCCTTACTTGACAAGGTCAGTATAAGGGGGCACTACACAAAACCAATTGTTGTTCTAGAAGTGGCGGCTTCTTATGATTGTTGGATATGGCATGTTTTTTTTGGACTCTCGGGTTCAAATAAAAACATGTATAAATCGTCTTTGTTCGGAGAACTAAAATATAAAAATGCTCCAACTGCAAATTTCATCGTCAGCGATAATAACTATAACATGGGGTATTTTCTGGCGGATGGAATTTATCCAAAGTGGTCAACTTTAGTTCAAGCTTAGGCTCAGATACCCCAAGACGAAGACCAGCGTGAAAATAATATTTTAACGGGAAGCAGATGACGTGTAGGATGGATGTTGAAAGAGCATTTGGAAATTTAAAGAGGAAGTTTCATATAATTTATGGACCACGTCGTTCGTTTAAACCAATAAAAATGAATATGGTTATTCTTACCTGCATCATTTTGCATAATATGGTAATCGAGGAGTCCCTATGGGATCCCAGTTGGGCAAGTTATCCAGATAAAAATTTGAGGAAAGAAGTTCAACCTCCTCACGGTATGCCCGCAAGAGATATAGAATGTTAGAGAGAATTCAAAGCATATGACATTTAAGGCTAAGGGAGGATCTCACTACACACTTATGGGATAATTTTGGAAGAAGAAACCCTAACAAGATTTAGTTTCTGATTTTGAACTTTAAATTTATTATTTCAACCATTTATTTATTTTAATGTAATTTGATTTGTGTAACTTGATTTAAACAGACATTGAAATTGAAATTAAAGATCAAAATGGTAAAAAAAACAACATTGAAATTGAAATTGAAACTAAGGATTAAATTTAATTTAAAACAAAGGATTACATCGAAATTAAATTAACTATTACATCCAAAATTTAAAACTAATAACTAAACCAGTGTAACAGCGCTATTGTCATCCTCATCTAAAGTGTCCTCCTCCTCCTCATCAGAATCAATTCAACTGAGATTGGACGTTGTTGTGCCTTCTATGCTTGAATTTGATCAAATTCATCTTGCCAGAGTTTCATTTGTACCCGATTCATCTTTGTCGTTTCCATTCCCATGATTCCTTTCATATGTGCATTAAAAATATTCTTTTCAAGTTCCTTACGACCTTTCTTTATTTTTGTAACCAGTTTCTGACGATTTACTATTTTAACAATATCGAACTTTTTTTGTTTTTCAATTTTTTTTTTGAAAGTTGACTTCTGAAGTTGATGATTGTGCGACTTTTTGGGATGCCTTTCTGTTTCTTTTTGATTTTTTGTTGCCTGGTCCATCATATTTTTCTGCATTTCCATTCACATTAAGATTAGAATTACCGTGTTGGGATCCGCCTATATTGGTGTAGATGGTGGATTTTTGAAAAGGGGTAAAATAGTAAAATCACATATGACCAGATATCAAAAGCATAAAATTCATGTTTTATATTCCACAAGAGAATTAAGGTATGGAACTCTTGTTACAGGCATCCTCATAGCCACTCTTAAAATATATATATACAATATGATATTAGAGTTTCACCCGACTGAACTCTCAATATTTTATATGAATATACACAATATTAGTATTGTACGACTCGGTGCTTACTCCTTTATAATAACTGGACAACTCCTAGATAAATTGTTTACTAGTATAGAGCAACAATGTACTTAAAATATCACTTGTGTTGATTGCAATTTCTTCCCAGATGATTTTTGACTATACAAAATGAATATCCATAACAAATCTTTGTTCCTGAATGGATATCAATGCTTCTATATAGACTTCTTACTAGTAAAGAACTAATCATAAAATAAATTCTAGTGTTATATTCCCTGGCTGAATTCCTATAATTACTTTGTATCAATATTCAAACCCTAATTAAAAATATTGTTTTATTACAGTGTCCATACAAGCTTGTATGAAAGCTCATAACAAGCTAAACACGATATACTCGGTCGAAACCCTGATTTTCTGATTATCGTAATGATCATCTTGGAAAAACGTTCCAATGGGTAGCGAACGGGGCAAAATATTCGAAACAACATATGTTCCCCTATGTGTCTACTGCGACATACTAAAAGGGAGTCCTATTCCTGGTAACGTTCTAGGAGATATGACATAAACCCTATAAGAAATACAATCTGAAAACTGTCAGAATTTTGCCTAAAATATTTCTGGAAGGTTGTTGTTTGCTCTATTTTACTGCCAAAACGAGATTTAAACCTAAATCTTTCTGCCAAAGGAGATAGCTGGTGATTATCAAATTCTGAATTTGGGTTGACCATTGAAAACGGACATCGTATGAAGAATCTACAACGTTTTTACTAAAAGGTCTTATATATGGACGTACGGGCATATGGACAGATGAGCACATGGACGAACGAACATATGAGGAGGACGTAGCAAAGAAATAAAAGAGATATAAGTGGTGGGAACGGCGTCGGCCGGCCGACCATACCGGTCGGTCCCCACTTTTTGTTTTATATTTATTTTATCTTTATTTTCTTATTAAAACTCCTTTGTTTTGGAAGTTTCTTCACTTTGGACGTTCCTCTTCTTAGTCATTCTTCCACTTTGGACGTTCCTCTACTTAGCCGTCCCTCCATTTTGGACGCTCCTCTACTTAGTCGTCCCTCAACTTTGGGCGTTCCTTTACTTAGTTGTCCTCCACTTTGGTCGTTCCTCCACCTTGGACGGTCTTTTTCTTGGATTGTTCCCCACCTGGTCGGTCAACTCTACGCTACCTAGTCGGTCCTTCTCATCACTTCCCTCTTCTACCATAATTAGGTTTTACTACTTAAAACTTTAATGGGTGTTAATATCATTAGGTCACACTGCCAGCTCACTTTATCACCAATTTAGTCGGTCTTCTTCTTGGTCAGTCTGCCATTTGGTCGGTCCTTCTCCACCAAATTGGTTGATTTGTCATCAGTTACTCTTTAATTGGTCCATCTGCCATATTAGGTTTTTATCAATTAAAGAATATAATTTAATTTATCCAATAATATACCACAATTATTAATGTCAAAATAATCAGACTCTACGTCTATGATGTATTAGCCATTCAACATATATCTCACGTTTCACCTACTACTGAGTAACATGCTAGACTCACCAATGTGCTAAGACTAACAATCTAGCTAAGTCATCAATTGACCAGATAATACACGTCTATAAAATTCAGTTAACCATGCTTGAGACATCAATTATGTCACGTGGGGGTGGGGGGTGGGGGGTGGGGGGGTGGGGGGTGGGGGTGGGGTGGGTGGTAGCCTACAACCCGTGCGGTATAACAATACACCCATGATGAGAAAATGAATAAGTCGTGTCGGCAGTTGCAGGAATGAATGGAATAGTGGTCGTACAACTATCAAGTCCCACTAGCATGACAGAATTGGTTTTCACCACGATCTCCATGTCTCTACTATTCCACTTCTCTGTAACTGTCACCACTTACGAAATCAATGTGTTAACTTCCACTGCTATAAATAGGTTCTTCAACCAATTTGCAGAACAACTTATAACAAGAATGATAACAAGACAATCATCTTAGAGAACAATCATTTTCTTAGCAGTTCAACTCATCCCATCACTGGTATCCAATTCCATTGATCTCAATACCTTCTCTGCTTCCCTCCCTACAAATCAAGCCTTCTCCTTCCTTTGTGACCGAAACGGAAATGGAACGATCATTCCTTGATTTAGGCCAATTTCGTATAGATGGATCTCTCGAATCTTAAAAGTACTTATACAGTACAAATTTTTGGCGTTTAGAAGAACGAACATTAACCTACTCTATCATTTTCCCCCTTTTACCCTGAATTCGTTTTTACCCACAAACAATTGGGTTGAAAGGTTGAGTTTTTTTATGGAGAATAATAAGAAGACCCTTGAGGAACATTTATAGTCTAGTAAGGGATTTCTTTGGTACTTGATATCCATTTAATAAATCGGGGTTATATCGGTTCTTCTTTATGAGGATATGAAAACATGCTTCGTGTTTGAAAATCATGCCTTCTTTTCTCTGCCATTCCTATCAAGGTTTTCGTTGCTGCAGTTTCTACATTTATAAATCGGTTATTACAACAACTTGATAAAAGTTTTAAAAATTAGTTAAACAAATTGAAATGCAACTTACCACATCCACTTCAGTATCACTGCTTGCTTTTTGGTGCTTTATTTGCATCATCAAAGCTACCTAACTGTTCATGTCTTTGTTGATTGCACAAAAACGACCTGCCAACCCAGTAACATTAAGTTTATTTGTATTCCTAGTTTCCTACTAAATTATTTATGGATATTCCCCTAAAGCGTTGAATGGGCCTGTTGAACACCATTAACATGATCAAGCGTAAATGATACATAAGCTTTGCATATAGCTTTATCTTCATCCAGATTATACTTTACACCGCAAGGTTTTCCTGATGAAGCCTTTCATAATGAAGTTTTTTGTGTTTGTGATGAGATGACCATTTTCTTTTGGATTTTTCTGTAGAAGGGATGATCAAAAGTTTGAGATGGAAATATTAAGATTGAAGTAAAAGTATACGAATTTTTGGGTGCAGAAAGTGTCATTTTGGAGTTGAAATTGGTTGAATTTATAAGCAGTGAAATAAGAGCAGTTGGATGAACTGGTCGTTGTCAGCCTAGGTTGAGACGGTCGTATCTAGGTCGAGCATCGTCTCAACTAAAGCCGAGTCTCGTCCCAGGTAAGGGCGACCGGCTCTAGTTGATTCGATTGTCTCAGGTTGAGACTATCGGCTCAACCTGAGACGAGTATGGCAAACCCTCAAATATGAGGGTTTGCCAATCCATTTTATAGGTTTTCTATACTAACTATGGGCAAAAAATTGCCATTTATGCCAGTTTGCTATGCCCACTGGAGTTGCTCTAAATCATGGATTTGTAGATATTAGAGACTTTGAAGGACTATTGTAAGAAAATAAGCATGAAAAAAATCTCTCCTAAATTGGTGAGATTTTTGGAGACTTTGAAATTTGGGTTATTTTCTCATAAACATCAAATAGACATACAATTTATTTTTATTTTACAATGGTCTAGAATCCAGACTGTATCTGTTTTACATTCACTATACACTCATTTTGTTTCATTTGTGTTACGTGATAGTACTCTGTCATGGTCGAGAGAAAAAAAAATTGATAGAGAAAAAACGAAGAAAAAAAAACATATGGTGTGATACGTTTACTAAAACAATATACGTATTTTATAATTTATTCATGGTACTTTTGTTAACATTGTAACCTGCATAATAAAAAAGTTGGTAGATATTTTGAATTTGTTAAAAATATTATACTCCCTTTGTCCCTATTATAAAGGCGGAGAAGTAAAATTTTGTAGTCCCTTGTATAGGCCGAAAACATATTCCAATGAGGTTTCTTCCTTATATGCCATTATTTAAGATAATGGGTATCAACAAAACCTAGTTACTTCTTATGTTCATTCCCAAAGTTTAGAGTATTAACGAGTTAACACCTTCCCTTCCCATCCATGGTTTTTCCATAAATCTTTTCATCTATTTCTTCCTTCTTCTATTTTTATGTGGAAACTCTTCGTCTCTCTTCAAACAATGAGTGAGAACAATGAGTATATTGAACTTCTAGTGAGAGAGAAAATTAAGAAGATGGAACATTTAGCATCTCTTGCGAGATCAATTGTACGATCTCATGATCTTGCTAATGCAAAAAAAAAAAAACTGAGATCGATATTAACTTACCACCCAATGAAGATGGTATCAAAGATATGGCTCAAGGACGTCAATTAGTCATTAATCAGATGCTGAAAATATATTTTCCCAAGTTTTTTTATTAAGAAGCATCATTTGGTATACTCTATATTAAACATTATATAGGGTTTCTTAGCTAGTTTCCATTGGATGGTGTTTTATGTGAATGAAAAAGTTGTCTTTGGAAGATTTAATGATAACTGTAAGTTTAATCATCTCTATGAATGAATTTTTTTTTGTCTTTACACATTCTTTTTTTTTTATTGGTAGTCTTTACATATTCTTCAGTACTGTGTATCTAGATAATCTTTTGTCTTTTGGAAGATTTTCTGTTGCCTATAGTTCAAGCTTCTGACAGTCTTTTGTCTTGAGTTTGAGTTTCTGACAGTCTCTGTTATGCTAAATGTTCATTCACAGTCTTTGGGTACCAATTATTATGGTCAGAACTGATTACATTTAGAGAGTGACAATGAAACAAAAACAAGAAAGAAGAAAAAGATAATAATACTCTTTCCAGTTTCCTCCACTAGCAACATTGTACCAACAAGAAACTCATTACTTGTCAGTATTATTTGTGCATATCTCATTCTTTTTAAGGTCAATATCAACATGAAACTCATCACAAGAGTAAGTGTTTTGTTTTTCACTTTTCTTACTGTCAGTATTATTTGTGCGTCTCTCATTCTTTTTAAGATCAGAATAAACTGTTTCTAGTCCTTAAAAGCTAGTTTTTACAATTTAGGTCTTGAACTTAGAGTCCAAAGCTCTTGTTTTGATTTAGTCATTGTGTCTATATTTAAAAACTTATGTTTTTCTAAAATTTTTATATAGCCATTTTATTTGACACAGGGGTTGTTAAATTTAATATGACTATTATGGGATAACACTGATTACTTTTAAATATTCAATCAAAGTTAGATTGTTGGAGCAACATAAACAATTTCAAAACAAGTTAATTCAGACAAGGCATAAACAAGTTAACTCGGACAAGCCATTCATGAAAAAACATCTCAACATGTTTAGGTAACAACATCTCTTAGCCTATTAACATAATAAATGAGTGGATGGTAGTATAACTTCTCGAAACACTAATAAATAGGCGACCACTTTAGACCCGAAAAGTTGGTTTGTTTTAGGGTTTAAATGGTTATGCATAACTGGCATTACAATTATGAATCCACCTACATATACATCACAGACATATTGTGTTTGGTGGTGGGGTAAAATATAAGACAATCTTTTATATAGATGCTCTTCATTTACAAACTTTATTATCAAAATCAAACACACTTTTATCAATATACTTTCATATTTAGTTAAGCCATGAATAATGACAAAGTTACAACAATTTCAGACAGTACTAGATAGGGATGTCAATGGGTACCCATTACCCGGAATCGGAACTGAGTGAAATAGTCCGGGTCTGGATTCTAAAATTGGACCCATTAACAACTTAAGACCCGACGAGTATTACCCGATTGGACCCGGGTCTGCCTTTATAATCAGGACGAAGGGAGTAAATTTTTTGTCTCTTCAAATCATAAAAGCTCTCTTCAAACCACTAAATTTGTATTTACAAGTTACAAAAACTCTATGTAATACTCTTATACAATCACTACAAATCTCTAGATTTTCAGAGAATCTCCATGAATCGCTTAAATAAAAAATCGTTGAAAGTCTATAGAATTATGATTTGAATACCTCAAGTAAACTATACTTCCCAGACCGGATATAGACTTAAATCCTTATAAGGCCGGTTCCTATGCACCTCTCAAATGATCAAATTTGAGAGTTTTTGGCCACTGTGCACCTATCAAATTGACAAAATGACCTCTCAAACGCTTAAATTTGAGGGTTTGAACTGCGCATCAAAGTGTTTGTCGAGCGACAAACACTTTGTCTCTGACTAATTATTATATATTCATTTTTCATATTTTTTAATTATTTTAACATACTTTTATTATACAAGGGTCCCACTAAATATATTATAATATCTAAAAAACTCACCAAATATGTATAAACAATTTTTTTATTATCGATGGTCCCATAAAATATAATTAAATATATTATTCTATTCAAATTTATCAATTTTACCGTAATGGAACAACATATTTATCCGTCCACATGGCTCGATAAACTACCCCATTTGAGAGGTCGGTCTAAATAGGCCAACATTTTTTTTCTTATTTTTTTTCTACTATGTGGTTCTTTCTTTCTTCACAACATTAAAAACGTTTGAGTAGGAGTGGAGTGCCTGACCAATAAGAAGCTACGACTGTAATTTAAGTGTTACGTCTAATTGGACTAGAATCGAAGTCAGTCCAGTCAACAAAACCTTGAAGAAATTCCATGGAGAATGCAAGGATTCAAGAAAACCCTAAAAACGAATCGGAAATTAAGAAAAAGAAAAAGGGTATAGAAATTGAAGGATACCCAATTGAAGGAATATCGATTGGAGGACAAGAAACATGTATAATCTTTCCATCTCTAAAATTAGCCTTTGATATTGGTAGATGTCCTCAATGTGCTATATCTCAAGACTATCTTTTTATCTCTCATGGTCACTTGATCATATAGGTGGATTACCTATGTATGTTGCTACTAGAGGTTTATATAGGATGAAACCACCGACTATATTCATACCCAAATCGATTAAAGAACATGTAGAAAGATTATTTGAAGTTTATAGAGCTATGGATGGTGCAGAATTGGAACATACCTTGGTTTGTATGGATGTAGGTAATGTCTCATGCTTAGGTTTTTGTTTGTCAATTTTAGGGTTTACTTTTTCTTGATTTGAGTAAGTAAGAGTTTGAATTCACTTTTGTAGGAGAAGAGAAGAGCTAACGAAAGACCCTAAAGTAAAAGACCTTAATGTTAAAGTTCAAAGTAAAAGCATTCAAGACATACCATCGTGTACCGAGCCAGGTAAACTACGCTTATAAACTACTTCCATTCTATCAACATTGAGCTAATAGGATAACAAAGCAAACAGCAAACCTCTCTGGTGCTGAGTGTGGTGTGAACAGCTCAAACACAGTAGTTTTCTGATCTCATACATCTGGTTTGCCTTGTGGGCGCATTGTTGTCAAAATGGAATCTCAACAGTGGAAAAATTGTTGTGTTGGTGTCCTTGTCTAGAATCCTTACGAATTGTGAATTACGTACAGATACTAGCTATTAAGTGTAAATGGGTTTTGGAATGATTGATTGAGCATGTGATGTACTGATGTTGCTATATCAGAGGTAGTACGTAGTTGTGAGCATGCTTAACTTGCTAGTAGTATGATATTTACCCATTTTAAAAAAAATGGGGTCCTAAGTTTCATGGCATAGCTATTATTGGTGTAAAGCAAGGTTGCCAATATGAGTGACCCTTTTAGACCTTATTTATAAGCTTTGTGTATCGTTAAGACTTTTTCTTGGCTAACTTGTTACCATGTTCCGAGAACATTGCAGGGCTATGTAATTTACTCGGTTAAACATAAACTTAAGCCAGAATATGTTGGTCTTCCTGGGAATGAGCTAAAAAGCTTGAAAGTCTCAGGTGTGCAGGTTTGTCTTGGAGGTCACTACCATGCAACTATTTAGTGTCTTCTGAGTTTTGTTAGGGAATTATTTTCTGTTATGTTGTTAATCTTGGGTTCTTCTAAGTAACGGGAGAACATTTGCCAAATTACTAACACCATAACATCACCTGAGATTGCTTTCACTGGAGACACCACGTCCGACTTTATAATTGATCCAAACAATGTTGATGATTCGAAAGCAAGGATTCTTGCAATGGAGGTACTTCCCTTTCACTTCCAGTTCTGTTTCAACACAAGTTATGTCTACTGTATGTATATTGCTTGGAACTACACTGCGATTAGCTGTAGACTGTTTGACTTTATCTTTCTCGTACCCGCTGTCTTATATGCTAAACATATTGCTCTCTTGTCCAAGTTTATGGTAAAGAAATAAATTGCATAATCTTCTAGTCCTTCAAATACCCGCTATCTATAGGTTGGAATTGGTTAGGTCGACCACAAGTAGTCTGTTATCTACTTTGTTTGGACTACGTCGATATAACTATCGACGGACCTAATATCTTATGGGATGGGTTTCAAAAAGATATGGTGTCTAGTTTTAATTTCCCTGGAATATGGTGTTGCTGGTTCCTATACATGTGGACATGGTTCGGTTACCTTCTACAAAATCATGATTACTCCACTAGGACCACTACATTTCTGAGTCCATTCTAGAGTACAGTTATAACGTCAAATCTGTAGATGGTATCAACTGATGCCATGTTGAAGCCACTTGTACATAAATCTCATAATGGACGAATAAGTGATAACATTCTGCAGACAAGATAAAGAGGGAACATTCAAGCTGAAATAATATAGGATTGTTCATATATTATGTTAAGCCATATCCTTAATTAACGTTTTTTTCTTTTTGTTTCCATCTTGCCATGCAGAGCACCTACGTCAATGATGCTCAGTCTGTGGAGCATGCGAAGGACTATGGTCACACCCATTTGTCTGAGGTAAACATAGTGTATCTCTGTTAAATTAGACATCATTACTACAGAACCATCTTGAAGTTCTACCATCGGTGCTCATATTTCCGTCTTGGAGTATTTTTGCAGATAGTAAAACATGCAGATAAGTTTGAAAACAAAGCAATTCTTCGTATTCATTTCTCAGCTCGCTACGAAGCAGTTGTGCGTTTCCTCATCTATTCCTGAAATTTTGTATCTCTTCAAATTATTCTATTATGATTTTGACAACCGAAATTCACCTTAATCGTCACAATTTACCAGGAAATCCAGGCAGCAGTTTCAGCATTGCCTCCCAGTTTAGTAGGTCGAGTGCATGCTCTTATGAAGGGCTTTTGATATACTGTTCTTTGGCAGACAGTTTTTCTGGCGATGTTTATGACTTGATTCTTCAAGAAATTTCTTTTTATGTCGCTTGTTCTTGAAATTTTGGTAAGTGTCAAAACCTGTATTTCACCCGATTTTAATATGCACAGAGCTTTGTCAACTACTCGTACACATGTTTATAGAAGATGTTGCCTAATGTTTTGTGGGGTCGTCTAATATATGTGTGAAAATTCCTCAACTATACTGTATTACAGAGTCACTTTCCGGAAATTGATTTGAATTAAGTTTGATTCTGACGCTGTTAGGTCCACACATTTCTCTCTGGTGAATCAATATACCAATGTCTGCTCCTACGAGGAAACCCCACTTCTCAATTCTTCTGTTTCTCCTCTAACAGGCATTATAAATTAAAAATTACTTGCAGCTAATATGCCCCCTCAAATCTAAAACAGTCAATAAGAGCCAACATAATTGGGGTTTTAATGTAAAACAATGTTGTTAACATTTGCAGGTTAGAATTGCGATGGAATGATGGATAGTTGATAGTACCCACCCACAGCCTATGGTCAAAATAACGGTAATGTAGTTTGCTAGGTGCCTAGTTGGTGGCAACTGATGAGGCGCCTAGTAGAGGTCATAATTATTTGAATTAATTTAGTTAGGATATTTAATTAAGTCTTGTAAGATGTGAGAATAGTGTTAATGGCCTAAGGCCAAGTCTTTTGACATGTGATTAAATTTGCTAGTTTGTCATGTCACATGGCTGAATTGTGGACCATATCATGCTTTAAATCATCCTGAAACATATAGGACTATGTTGACGTGTATAATTATGTATAACATGATAATTCAGAAAATCTGACGTAATAGAAATTGGACTAACTATGTTGATGATGCAGCGAATATTATTGAAAAAAGGAAGAAAAAAGATAGTTTGTGCATACCTCAAATTATTCCTAGGAATAACGACTATGAACAAAGATAATTATTTGGACTTCGGTTTTCCCACTATAAATAAAAATCAGAATTAAACTTGAACAAGTTTAAGAAAATAATTTTATTAATCAAATTCAACTGTCTAGAACAAATAACTTGAAGACTCTTAAATAGGCTTTGTGAGAAACTCTAACTTGTGTAACAAGAAAGGATAAAAAAACTAATAAACTGACTCAAACGTTAATTTGCTATTTTTGACAAAATTTGGTCGACCTAAAATAATGAAAGTACTCTTAAAATAAAACTATATGCCACAAAAGGCGACCCAAACAGATTCCTAACGAAGAAGTTATTAATAAAACAAAAACTTTCATAAAATAATAAAAACGCCTGTTTGAAGCTCTAAACGATAAAAATTGACTAAATTCTGAAAACCATGCGACAAAGTGATATGTCTTGATCGTTGGCCTGTTTCCCATCAAAATGGACCCCTCTTGAGCTAAATTACGACACGCAGTATATCACCCAATGAACGATTCATATATTTCTCGGAAGAATAATTCAGCTACCTTTAATGCATTAATAGTCTTCTTGCAAGCAATAAAGTGTGCCATTTTAGAAAAACGCGATCAACCACTACAAGTACTGAATCATTACCCCGTTGATTTCTTGGTAAACCCAATACGAAATCCATACTCAAATCTGTCCAAGGCTGACTTGGAACTTTCAACGGCATATACAAACCTGCATTAGACGTTTTTCCCTTTGATGTTTGATATATTCGACATCTATCAACAAATCTTCCGACCTTACGTCTCATTGTAGGCCAATAGTACGTCTTCAAAACAAGTTGAAAAGTCTTATCCCTGCCCATATATCCTTCTTCATGTAACTCTTTGAGAATCTTCACCCAGAGACTTGAATATGGAGTACATAATTCATTTCCCTTGAATAGAAAACCATCATGCATATGGTAGTCACTTTTCGTTCTTGTATTGAGAACATCCACAATCTTCGCGAAATATGGATTAGTTAGAATAAGATCAGAATATGAATTGAAATCCAATACCCCAGTTCTTATAGTATTGAGTAACATACTCCTGCGACTTAACGCATCATCAACTTGATTATGCGATCCAGCCTTGTATTTCAGCACAAAAGTGAACTTTTGTAGATAACCAACCCACTTACTATGTCTAAAAGAAAGTTTTTCTTGACTATTGATGTGCTTCAAAGAATCATGATTAGAAAACATTATGAACTCATTATGAATAAGATAATGACGCCAATGCTTCAAAGCCTGAACTATTGCATAGAACTCAACACCATAAGTATTATAGGTGAGCTTAGCACCATTCAATTTCTCACTGAAATAAGCTACATGGAGACCTTCTTGACTCAAAATAGCTCCAATCCCCACTTTTGATGCGTCACAATGTAATTCAAACGGTTTGCTAAAATCTGGTAGCACTAATAGCGGTGCATTAATTAGTTTTGTCTTGACAGCTTCAAAGGCTTCATCAGCTTTGTCATACCATGAAAACTTCCCTCCTTCATGCATTCAGTGATTGGGGCCATAATGATACTGAAGTGGGGAAGAAAACGTCGGTCAAAAGAAACAAAACTATGGAAACTCCTTACTCGTGCAAAGTAGTAGGTTTAGTCCAATTTTTAACAGCTTCAACCTTGGACTCGTCAACTTTGATCCCATCTTTGGTCGCAACATAACCGAGAAAAAAACCTGATCCGTCATGAATGAACACTTCTTAATAGTTTCTCCCTGCGTAATACAAAAATCATTTCTCGGAGATGCTGGACATGCAAGTCCATATTAGTACTATAAACGAGAATGTAATCAAAATAAACAACCACAAAAGTACCGATAAAAGGTCTCACTACTTGATTCATGGTATGCATGAATGTACTTGGTCCATTGGTCAGACCGAGTGGAATAACCAACCACTCATACAAACCCTCTCGAGTTTTAAAAGCAGTTTTCCACTTATCACCTACACGAATCCTTATCTGATGGTATCCACTTTTCAAATCTAGCTTGTTAAACACTTTCGCTCCACTCAAGTGATCTAACAAGTCATCCAACCTTGAAATAGGAAAACGACACTTTACTGTGATCTTTTGATAGCGCGACTGTCAACACACATTCTCCATGTACCATCTTTCTTTGGGATCAGCAAGGCCGGTACTGCACATGGACTAAGACTCTGTCGGATCAATCCCTTTGTAACAAGTCTTCTACTTGACGACGGAGTTTTTCATGCTCTGTAGGACTCATTTTGTAATGCGTTTTGTGTGGCAAGCTCGAATCATGAACTAGATCAATACGATGTTGAATATCCCGGAGTGGAGGTAACTCATCAGGCAAGTCATTAGGAAAGACATCCACAATTTCTTTAATTAAAGGTTGAGCTGCAATGGGGATACTACTTTCAGCTTGTTCTTCTTTGCCAATCAAAACATACAATTCACCTGCATCTTCTATCTCATCTTCAAATTTCTTGAAAGACAAGAGATTAGTAGCTTCTCCGGTATATGGTTTATGACCAGTCTCCTTAGTGGGTACAAGTACTATATGTACGTCATTCCACAGGAAGCTATAAGTGTTCTTAAACCCATCATGACTACTTTTCCTGTCAAACTCCCATGGACGGTCCAATAACAAGTGACATGCATCCATACTCGTAACGTCACACCATATTTTATCTTTATATTTGTCACCAATTGAAAAAATAATCAAACAATATTTGTGTACTTTTACCTCATTCCCTTTCTTAAGCCAAAAAAGATTATATGGATGTGGATGTGTCTTGGTCTCCAGTTTGAATCTTTTCACAACCTCTTCATCAACCAGATTCTCGCAACTGGCAGGATCAATAACGAGACGACAAACCTTTCCTTCTATCATGCAGGTTGACTGGAATATATTGGTGCGAAACCATAGGTCGCCATCTTCTTGACGCGGAGTAAGATAACTTCTTCTCACCATAAATTTCACTCCTTGATCTCCATAAACAACTTCATCAATAGGTTCTTCAAGATAATCATCAACCGAGTCTTACTGTAACACCCCCGCCAATTCTGGCATAAAAACCGAGTCCAGAATCACGTGGTGTCACTATCGTAGGTCCAAAATTTTATTTTAAAACAAGCATAATTTAGAATTATGAAACAAAGTCCAATAAATATTATAAATATTTAAAAAATAATTTAAATGGAAAAAAATAAACAGCACATCGACGATATTGAAATACTGGTACCCAAATCCCCAAGAAAAGTTATAATTTCTTTGCTTCAGCTAGTGTCTCTGCAAACTCTGTAGGAAGAGAGGAAAAAAGAGGTGAGCCACAATAGCCCAATAGAAAATCTCCAAAAATAATATAGTACAGCGGAAAAACGAACAACAAAGAAATAATGCATCGAAAGAATAATTAAGCGGCAACACAGTTAATGCATCAAAGCATAATTATATTCTCTCAATTATTTACAAATTTCGGTTTAGAATCTTTAATTACTCGAACACGCTTCAAATTTAAGTAATAAATATCTTAATTTGCTTCAAACATTTTATTTACAAATTCTTTTTTCAGTCATTTCTTACATTTTCTATTAATCCTTTAAACGTAATCCAAATTTCGTTACTGAACCATTTATTTTATAGGTTTTTAATATTATTGTTTTAATTAAATTTTTCAACTGATTTTTAAAATTTTAATATTGTATAACTGCTGTCCACTGCGACACACATAAACATGACCTTGAACTTGGCATCTGTCCACCGTGATACAAAATCTATTTAAATAGTTGTGGCCCTGACCTCGGCATAAACAACAACTACATCCCACTATGCCTACAAACATAAAAACTATCGTGGCACTGATCTCGGCATAAATACTCCCATTACATTTCTCGAACCAAAAGATTATTATTGGTTTCACTTTATTTAACATTTTACTTACCAACGGTATTTTTTATGTTTACCGTTAACAACGTTTCATTTCCCGTAACACCTCATTTACTTCTCAACATTTTAACTTACTTTTCTTAATTAAGTTTTTAAGGCCTGTCAGATATGCCGTCCAACAACCAAAAATCCATATTGGTCAGACATGTCCAAATGGGCGTACACAATTCTAATGGTAGAAGAACAAGTTAACTAGGACCAAACATAGTCTTTTTAGAACGTCCACAATGGTAAGATCATTACCAAAGATTAAAGAGTAAAAATTTTACTCTTTGGTCCGGCCCAAAAACAACGGGTACATGACTAAAAATGATCGGACGGTGTTCCAGGATAACGCTTGTTGTTGGGCGGGCGTCTGGGTATACGCTTGTTGAGACGGGCGGTTGTCTAGCGTAACGCTTGCGCGAGGCGGTCATCTGGTCGAACGCTTAATGTGGGGCGGTAACAAAGATTACGCCTAATGATAGAGACGCACGCCCAAGAGACGGACGCTTTACTAGACAAAAGCCTGATGGAGCGGATCCCTAACATTACGCCTGATCGATTGTGTACACGTGCAAGAGAAGTGTGTGTGAAAAAATACGGGTGTGCAGCTAGCCAACCGCTTGAAGAACCAGACGGATCCGTAGACGAACGCCTACAAAACCAAGCGTACGCTTGGAACACCTCATAGGAATGATTTACAAATTTGGAATCAAGCGGATGCTTGGAACACCTCCTAGGAATAATTTACAAATTTGAAATCAAGCGGATGCTTGGAACACCTCCTATATTTGATTTACAAATTTGAAATCAAGCGGATGCTTGGAACACCTCCTACATTTGATTTACAAATTTGAAATCAAGCGGATGCTTGGAACACCTCCTATATTTGATTTACAAATTTGAAATATTTAAATCAAAACTTAATACATTAAACCAGGCGGTGTGGTAGACACACGCTTGAAGGGGCTTGAAGTGGGGCGGAGCCTTAGCATTACGCAAGGACCAAGCGGATTTCTAGCATTCCGCTTGAATGGGGCGGTCATTTGGTTACCGCTTGTTAGTGGGCGTGATCCTAGACGAACGCTTCATCAGGCGTAAACTTAGGTGAAAGCTTCATCAGGCGGAGATTTGGTTAACGCCCGTGTTTTCAAACGTTACGCTAGAAGAACGCCTGCCATCAAACAGTTCACTACACGTCCGCTTAGAGTCAGACGGTTAACTACACCACCGTTAGAGTATAACTCATTTGGTCCGGAAAAAATACCAAACTTGATCTTGAACAGTGTAAAAAACGGACCAAAGATCATTTATGCTCGTCCCGCTATGATATGGTTTTGACGGACCAAAGACCATAAATGGGTTTGGTCCGTCTTTTACTCTAACCATTATGGACGCTCTTAATCACTTTAAAAAATCAACACCAGTTTAAAATGTTAGAATTAAAAAGTGATTTATTACCAAAAATTGTTTTGTTACCTAATTTATCTTAATGGGACCAAATGGTCACTAGCCTATATTGGGGGTGGAAATAACAAATCCACTTTTCACTTCTATGTGAATGAGAAACCTTTGGGTTATCCCACATGGGATAAACCAAGGATGAATTCTATCTATATTACCACTAAAGTTGCTTCTAAGGGAAAATACTTGTGGATTGGATATAGACTAAGGGAATGGGCTAGTGGGGAAATTCACACATGTGCGGTGCTTCGCAACGAAGCACGCACGCGGGCCGCGGGCTTGCAGAGAGTGTGTGTGCTTGCGTGTGTTTTTGCGTGAGCTGGCGTGAGCCGTCGTATGCTTGGCGTGAGTCGGCGTGTGCCCAACATGTGCCTATCAAGACTTAATGGTTTTTTATTTTAAATTCCTATAATAAATAAAAACCATTTTATTATTTATGAGAATTTATGGAAATTAAATAAAAATAATTTTTATAAATACAATTTAATTCTCTTCTCTAAAATTTGCCTATAAAAGAAAAAGAAAATTTCATTTTCAACTTACCCCAGTCACAGCTACTATCCTGACGACTTTTCCCCTCTTCTCGCTTTGTTTGCGCACGTAGATTTATTTTTCTATAAATTATTCTGTTGTTAAGTTCGCAACGGGCCAACGAGTTTTTGCTAGCTGGGTTGGTATCAGGTGGTTTTATTCTGGATTCGATTTGTCCTCACTAGTGGTATAGAAACAGTCTTCTAGAGGTGTACCCGACAAATATCGAGTTAAGGGAAGTCTGTTGAACATGCGACTCCATCTCTCTGTGCGTGTGTGATTGTTTGAAGTGTGCTATCTGTTCTAACCCTTAACTATTTTTAAGCTTCTGTTTGGTTTGTTCACTGTTACAGGAATTTTCTCCAACAATCTTAACTCGATATTTCATTTTTCTGTAACAATGAAAACGAGAAATAATTTTTTGGGCGTGCAAAGCAGAAGCAATTCGAATAGAATTTGAGAAAGAAAGAATCAGACAAGAAATTATTGAAGCAGAAATTATTAACTGGAATGCCATTTCACTTGTAAAATCTAAAATTGTAAAGGACCAGTTTCAGCTGGGATTGGCCTGACTTGGATTGATTAGTGGGATTGGAATTGGTGTTTATTTCTTCTTGTTGTTGACTCGTGAATATGGTGGTGTTTGTTTGGTGAAAATGAAAACCAGAGGAAAAACCAGTTTAATTTAATGGGGAAAACAGCAAGGTGGTTTCGTGGATTATTAGGTGTTAACAGTAAGAAAGATGAGATAACTTCTTTTGAAACAACAAAACCAGGTAAGAAAAAATGGAGTTTCCTTAGATATTTCAGAGACAATAGTAATGATAATCACAAAGAACCAATTTTGGATACTAAAGAATTTTAAGAAGAATATATTTATTGGCCTTGTCTTAATTGATTACAATATCTGTATTTATATACAAGAGAAGGTAACAAACTAGGAAACTACAACATACTTGGAAACATAATATATTGGCATATATCTAGTTTAATGCCCAAGTTAGGAAACTAGGCTCAACACCCATCCACAATACTCCCCCTCAAGTTGGAGTGTGCAGATTACGAACACCCAACTTGCCAAGAAGATAAGCAAATTGTTGTCGTCCAAGCGCCTTAGTAAAAATATCAGCTAACTGATCTCCTGTACGAACATAATGAGTAGAAATAAAACCGTCTGTAATAGCATCCCGAATAAAATGGCAGTCGACTTCTATGTGCTTGGTACGCTCATGAAAAACTGGGTTAGCAGCAATATGAAGTGCAGCCTGACTGTCACAATAAATTCGCATAGGAGAAGAGTGCTCAACACCGAAAGATCGTAACAATCCCTTTAACCATTTGAGTTCACATGTTGCTGTGGCCATGGATCGATACTCAGCTTCCGCAGAAGACCGAGATACGGTCAATTGTTTCTTAGTTTTCCACGAGACTGGCGAAGAACCAAGAAACATAAAATAACCAGTAAGTGAACGACGAGTTAAAGGACAACTCGCCCAATCAGAATCACAAAAACCTGTCACACCCAAATCAGAATCTGTACGAATTAAAATTCCCTGTCCAGGTTGTCCTTTCAAATAGCGAACGACACGTAAAGCAGCTTCCCAATGGCGTACTCGAGGAGACTGCATAAACTGAGCCAAAGTATGCACCGAATAACAAAGCTCAGGACGTGTAATAGTAAGATAAATAAGACGTCCAATCAATCGTCTATACTGTTCAGGATCATTCATAAGCGCACTTGCATCAACTGCCAAGCCATGATTTTGTTCTAAAGGAAAAGAAACTGGTTTGGCTAATAATAAACCGGTCTCTGCAATAATATCAAGGGCATATTTACGCTGAGATAAGAAAATCCCTTGTGAACCACGCGCTACCTCCAAGCCCAAAAAATACTTTAATTTTCCAAGATCCTTCATGTGAAAGCAAGTATACAAATAACTCTTAAAAGAAGAAATCTTATCAGAGTGAGTGCCAGCAATAATCAAGTCATCAACATAAACCAGGAGAACTAGGAAAATATCATGTCGCTTATACGTAAAGAGTGAATAATCAGAATAGGACTGAGTAAACCCATACAAAATCAAGGCAGAAAGAAGCTTTGCGAACCAATTTCTAGGTGCTTGACGAAGACCATATAGAGACTTACGCAGTCGACATACCATACCAGGAGAAGCACCTGAAAAACCTGGCGGAGGACGCATGTAAACCTCTTCAGCAAGGTCACCATGAAGAAAAGCATTACGCACATCCATTTGATGAAGTTCCCACTGTTTAGCTGCAGCAAGTGCCAAAAGCACTCGAACTGTTACCATTTTAGCAACCGGAGCAAATGTCTCTTTATAGTCAATCCCTTCCTTTTGATTATTTCCCAAAACAACTAACCGAGCCTTGTGTCTCTCAATGGAACCATCTGAATTATATTTGATTTTATAAACCCATTTACATCCAATTGCCTTCTTTCCGGGAGGCAACTTCTCCATGCTCCATGTCCCGTTAGTTTCTAAAGCATGTATTTCTTCTTTCATACCCGTCCGCCAGTTCGGATTCTTAATAGCCTAAGAAAAACTCGTTGGTTCCGTTTCTGCAGAAATAGCAGCCAAAAAACGTTTGTGCGCCAAAGAGAATTTATCACAACTAACATAATGAGCTAAGGGATACGGAGTGCCTGAGGACTTTGGAGGAGTGAGTGAAGATGAAATGGGATCATGACACGACGTAGTGTAACAACGGGTGGTATGACAAATATAATCATTCAAACGAATTGGTGGGCGTCGGATACGCGAAGACTGTTTACCTATATCGGAAATAGGTAAAGTATCCGTTTCAGGAGACCCGACCTGAGCTCCCAACTCTTCCCCAATTGTGGTGCCAAAATTTTGTACAATATCATGAACATTAGAAGCATCTGAACTGCCGACACCAATGGAACTGTCATGTGCTTCGTCTAAACTGGCTCCAC
Source organism: Papaver californicum (assembly GCA_023531435.1). Classification (NCBI taxonomy): domain Eukaryota; kingdom Viridiplantae; phylum Streptophyta; class Magnoliopsida; order Ranunculales; family Papaveraceae; genus Papaver; species Papaver californicum. The sequence continues at coordinate 5,517,882 of JAJJMC010029502.1, forward strand.
TCCCTGTTGTAAGAATCACGCCGGATTCACTACGACCTGCTGCTTGGAAGCTGCTGCCCGGAACTGTCATGTGCCGAAATTGGACGTTGCTGCCAGGGAAATGGACGTTGCTGCCAGGCAATTGGACGTCTGCTGCTGGCTGAACGGTTGCTGCTGGCTGAATCTCATTTGCTGGCTGAACGTTTGTCCCACTGAAATCAACATATGGCCTTGAACCAATCAATTGATCACTGAGTCTACTCTTCTTATTTAATTGAGAACCCGATTGCAACAGATTTTACTCACTTACTACAACATGATGTCTACTGTTGCTGACCACATCGCTCCTACACAATGGAGAACCTGATGTATCTACAGGACCAAGTCTGCTGCCGGACTTCTTTCTCCTGTACGTGAGCATTTCTGACGGTAGAGAGATGCTGCTGTTGACGCCAGGCAATGTTGAACTCAACTCAACAGGTGATGTTGAACTCAACGGTAAGCTGCTGCTGTCCACATCACTATTGTCATGTTCTACAATTAATTCACCATTCTCTGAACACTGATCACGGTTCTGAATTAATTTCACGACAGGTTCACCAAACGGAAACTCCCCCTCACTAAAAACAACATCACGAGACACAAAAAAAATATTCTTGTCGAGATCATATATCCGCCAACCTTTTTTACCGAACGGATAGCCGACAAAGATACACTTTCTACTTCGAGGAGCGAATTTATCATTTTCTTTGACCCGAGCAAAACATAGACATCCAAAAACACGAATCGCATCCAAATTGGGACTCCGATGTAGCAATATTTCATATGGAGTCTTTCCTCCTAATACCGATGAGGGTGTCCGATTAATCAGATAGCCAGCAGCCAAAACACACTCTCCCCAAAACCGAAGAGGCAGGTTTGCCTGGAACCGTAACGCGCGTGCAACATTCAAAATATGACGATGCTTTCGTTCTACACGCCCATTCTGCTGAGGTGTACCTACACATGAAGTCTGAAACACCATACCATTTTCGCGAAAATAAGATTTCAAACATTTAAACTCTGTTTCATTATCACTACGCAAAGTTCTAATACGCGCATCAAATTGACGATCAACCATGGAACAAAAATCTTTTAACACTCCTGCAACCTCAGACTTCTCAGCAAGTAAATAAATCCACACAGCTCTAGAATAATCATCAACAATAATTAAGAAATATACTGCACCACAAGAGGATGGCACGCGATACGGACCCCATAAATCACAATGTATTAAATCAAAAATTGCACCAGCTTTATTAATACTTAAAGGGAAAACATCTCTAGTTTGTTTGGCCCGAAGACATATCTCACACGGCTTTTTATTTTCCTTACTAACATCTGAGTTCAACAAAATTCCTACTACTCCATACGAGGGATGACCTAAGCGCCGATGCCACGTCTCTACACTGTCCTGCCGCTGCACCTTGTGTATCTGCACCGCTGTCACACCCCGCAATATATAGATCCCATTTCGATATTCACCCGCTCCAATCATCATCCTCGAGGTGCAATCCTGTATGACACATAACTTATTAGTTAAGGTGACAAAATATTTAGAAGTAGTAAGAAGTTTGCCCACAGACAATAAATTACAATTTAACTTCGGAACAAACAAAATATTCTTCAGTATAAACCGACTTCCAAAGTTTACAGTTCCTTCTTTGGTAGCCATCGTAATATCTCCATTTGGCAACCCAACAGGACATGCCTCAATGTCCCTCACGTTAGTCAATAATTCTAAACTCCCTGTCATATGATGTGATGCACCAGAATCAACTATCCAATCAATATTTCTCGTACCGCTAACTTTGTCGCTGGAATTCTCCATATTTTTCTGAATGTTCAGCATCTTCATCAAAGTACTCCATTGTTCATTAGTAAGAGAGGGAAGTGAAGCTTTGTCTTCCTCAGTCATCCTAATCTCTGACTTTGGTTCACTCATTCCTTGGACTGCATTCGCCCTAGCCTGTCCACGTCCTCTACTAGTCCCACGACCGGCACTATATCCAGCTCCACGTCCACTTCTGCGGCCTCTACCAGCATTCCACCTTTCCGGGTATCCGATAAGTTTATAACAATTTTGGACATTATGTCCAGTTTTTCCACAGTGCTTATACTGTTCAACCACATCTGTACGGTCACCACCAAAGTCTTTAGCTTTAGACTGTGTGAAAAATGCCATAGCCTCTCTCCGTTCCTCATAACTCCTCGCGACTTCGCGATGCTTTTCTTCACTAATTACCATTGCGTACACTCGATTAAGGTTAGGCAACGATTCCGCGATCAATATTGTGGAACAAACCGTTCCAAACACTGAATCATCAAGTCCCATCAAGAACTGATGCACTTGCTCGTCCTCGCGTCTTTTTAACAACTTCTCTGTAATTTTACACTTGCAACCTTTACAGTCACAAGTTAATATATTTTCATAATTATTGATTTCTTCCCACAACATCTTCAGTCGACCAAAAAATTCTGCTACGGTCTGTCCCTGTTGTTTGCAGTTCGCCAACTCTCGCTTCAGTTGTTGAATACGCGGTACATTCGCGACCGCGAATCTCTCCTTCAAATCTTCCCAAAGCTCTTTTGCATTCTCCCGATATGTAACGGTTGAACGCAAAGAGGGTTCAATGGTGTTGAAATCCATGCTATCAACATGGAATTAATCATCCACCAGTCTTCAATATCCGAACTTTCATCTGCCGGTTTCACGACGGTTCCATTCACGAAACCCATCTTTCTCTTTGCCCGCAATGCGACTCGCATTGCTTTAGCCCATTCTTCGTAATTTGTTCCCTTCAATTGTACATGAGTGATAATGCTTCCAGGATGATCTGCAGATGTCAATGTGTATGGTGTAACGAATGAATCCGATTTACCCTTCACGACACCTTCACCACCAGCCATTGTCAAAGATGATACCTCTAGGGTTCTTGCTCTGATACCATAAAGAATTTTAAGAAGAATATATTTATTGGCCTTGTCTTAATTGATTACAATATCTGTATTTATATACAAGAGAAGGTAACAAACTAGGAAACTCTAATAACTAGGAAACTACAACATACTTGGAAACATAATATATTGGCATATATCTAGTTTAATGCCCAAGTTAGGAAACTAGGCTCAACACCCATCCACAATAGATACAAATTCAGTGAATAAAAGAAAAGGGTTATCTTACAGAGAAATTTCATCATCTTCATTATCAACTTCTTCTTATCTAGTTAATAATAACAGAGGAAATGATGAAGATCAGAATAAACACGCAATTGCAGCTGATGTTGTTAAATTAACTAGTAGTAGTGGGCGTAATGTTGTTACTACCACGGCGTATGTTAGTACTTCTTCATCAACCGGAGGAAATGGTGGTTAAGAAGAGAAGAATTCTCTGCTTTGATGATTCAATCCGCTTTTCGTGGCTATCTGGAACCAGTTCTTCCTGGATGTTTCATTCGAATTAGGGCGATTGGACTCATGCCGATGATTGATCAGGAGGAATTTTGATAGGAGAACATGCGCATGCAGTCCGTGAATTACGGACAAATGTTCTTATAGTTGTTACATCTATGATGATAGTAGAGTGGAGAAATTATCGTTATTATTGGAATTGTAGAAGAAGACGTGTGGGTCCGTCCGTATTCATGGACACAATTATGTACTTACAAATGAAACTTAAAGAAACAAATAAAACGTAATAGAAATTGAATCTAATGTTAAGGCATTAATTCAAAGACCGTGCAAAGCTACTACTGTTAACTTTTAAGGCATTAATCTACTTTAGATGGAGAAAATGAAACTTAACGGTTTTGCTCTAAGTGTTTTGTTAAGCTTTTGGTCTATTCGTTTACAAGCTTTTGTTTAGTTAAGACTTAATTTAATGACAAGATTTGGAGATAAATTGTGGAATTTCGGAGGCAGTTTTCTTGATCTTTAAATTGCGGAATTTCGAAGGCAGTTTTTCTAGGTTGTTAAATTGCGGAATTTCGGAGGCAGTTTTCTTGGTCGTTAAATTGCGGAATTTTGAAGGAATTTTTTCTGGGTTGTTAAATTACGGAATTTCGGAGGCAGTTTTCTTGGTCGTTAAATTGCGAAATTTCGAAGGCAGTTTTCTGGGTTGTTGAATTGCGGAATTTCAGAGGCAGTTTTCTTGGTCGTTAAATTGCGAAATTTCGAAGGCAGTTTTTCTGGGTTGTTAAATTGCGGAATTTCGGAGGCAGTTTTCTTGGTCGTTAAATTACAAAATTTTCGAAGGCAGTTTTCTTGGTCGTTCTAAAGGAAGCAACAGAAACTGAATATGGACGAATCATAATATACAGGTATGATTTATTAATTATAATCATAATATAATTTTTAATATATGAATCGTATGCATGATGTTTTGAAATTATTAGAACGGTTAATACACTCAACTTAACAAACCGTAGGTCACGTTTGATGAAACGTAATTGTGCACTAAAATTTATGCACTAAATTTTAATGCATAAAATCAAGACAATTATTATACGCATAATAAAATGTAGTTATCATGCTCTGAAATGATTTTACATAAAGCATGTGTAAGGTGTTGATTATTTGATTATAAATAAATCATATTCATATTATAATTAGGTAATATTTTATAGAAATCGTAAGGATTTTATTTATAGAGAAATAAAATAAAATAAATGCTAAATTATTATGAAAAATCAAAAGAACAAGTTTTTTGGTACAGTGTCTGAAGTCAAATTGGTAACCAATGTGAGAGACTGGTGGGTAGACTCTGGTGCTACCAAGCATGTCCGCGGAAACAAAGATGTGTCCACCTCCTATCAGAAGGTAGGGGAAGGAGAAAAGCTCTATATGGGTAACTCGTCCGCAACACAGGTTGTGGAAAAAGGCAAAGTTGTGCTGAAGCTCATTTTTGCCAAAACTCTCACATTGAAGAAATTGTTCATGTCCCGGACATCTGTAAAATTCTTGTATCTTGTAGTACATTAGATGATAAGGGTTTTTATGAATCTGGAAAAATTGTGTAACTCAGTGGATAGAGCTATAAGACAGAGGGTTTTTACAAATTAGATGTAATCTCAATTTAAATAAATAAAATTGATTCCTTTTATGTTTGTGTGTCATTGAATGTTTGACATGGCAGACATGGTCATGATATTCAATGAACAATTTGGCGAGCATAAGCTGCATTCCCAAATTTAATTTGGAAAGTAAACATAAAGGTTAAAGTTGCATAAATTAAAATATGCTAAAATGTCTTATAAGAAAAATGTTTAGGAAAAATTCTAAACCCTTAGAATTAATTCCTCAGACCTAGTTGACTTGAACTCAGTTCAAACTAGAGGTGAAAATATAATCCCTTAAGGAGATGATGAAGCCATGAATTAGTTCAGGATTACCTGCGAACTTGTGGGGGGAGGCCGTCCTCTCAGGTGGTTTTATCCTGGATTCGATTGTCCTCACTAGTGGTATAGCAGTACTCTTTCTAGAGGTGTACCCGACAAATATCGAGTTAAGGGCAGTCTGTTGAACAGACGACTCCATCTCTCTGTGCGTGTGTGATTGTCTGAAGTGCGCTATATGTTCTAACCCTTAACTATTTTCAAGCTTCTGTTTGGTTTGTTTACTGTTATAGGAATTTTCTCCAACATAAAACAAGTTCTAAATAGACAAAAGAGACATAGCATGCACTTAATTGATTTGAATCCAGACACACATGTTTTCAAAAGTAAAACAAACAATTTATTTATCTTTAGATATTCTTTTAAGCAATTTGGAATCAATGCGTTATAAATCTAGAACAAGGAAATCAATTCATCCATCAAAACCCAATGGTATAAACTGTATCGAAGACAACGGCTAAAACAACAAATGATTATAAGCAGATACCAAACTCAAGATTACTGTTCTTTTAGGTTTTGTGTTCACCAGAGAACGAAAATAAGAAAAAGGAAAAAGCGGTCGGCTGTATTTCCTTCTCTAGGTTTCTTTTTGTTAACAACAAATAATATATATACTTAGGTTAAGAACAGAAACCTGATGGCTTGACATGCGTGAGAAAAAGCCAATATGATAGGTTTGACCAAATGTCAACTTCTAAAGAACAATATTAACATATTTTGGTAATATGATTTTGTTTGTATTTTATCTATATATTTTTTTTTATCCATTACTTCACTTAGATTTTACTTAGAAAATACATTCTAAAATGGATGTACCCTTATTAGAGTGTCGGTTTTGGCGGAAACGCATTTCCAAAAGACAGGGTATGACATTTACCATCATCGTCACTGTTTTCTTCAACGAACATTACCTTATTTATCCTTTTTTTTGTGACAGTCACTGTTTTTGTGTCTAGATTCACCAAACTTATGACATCGGCCTCCAAAAGTGTTCACTGGAGTTTTATTTGGTGTAGACGTAGAATTAGGTTTATTAAATATACTAGGTGTTCAAGTTCTACGGTTATTTGTTGAGGACACTGCACATGATACCTAATTAGAGCTTCTACGCCCCACTTGTTTCTCTATCTATCTTGCTCTATGATGTGCAATCCGAAACAGTACTACAATCAAACATGTTGAGTGTATCCTGATATTGTTGAGGGAGACCACCAACATAACGAGCGACAGTTTGTGCATCCGACTCTGACAAGTCGTTGAGAGTAATAGTCGATAAAAATCCTTGGTGTACTCATCGATATAATGTACTCCTTTCCGTAGGTTTTGCAGCTGCTGGTACATCATGCCAATGTAGTTATGTGGAAAAAATTCTTCTCTCATGTGTTTCTTCATCTTCTCCCATGAGACTAACTTCTCATTTCCCTTAGGATTGTGCTTTAGTTTGTGTTTTTTCCATCAAGAGTTAGCTCTCCCACGAAACATAGTTGATACCAACGAAAATCGCTTATTATCTGGTATATCTTTAAACTCCAAGAATTCCTCAACCGTATTCAACCAAGATAGAAACTCTTCTGGTTCCAAACCACCATGAAATTCTGGAATCTCTACTTTTATTCCGGCCTTTCAGCGATCAAACTCTTGTCGTTGTACTCTAGAAAAAGGTTTGGCATCACCCTCTTCTTCTACTTCATCTTCTTCGTGCCGAATGTCACGTCGAGTCAACATATCTTGGATTTCTTCAATTAATTCTTCTCCCCACAGATTCAAATCTTCTAGAACTCCTACTCGACCTCGATCACGACCGATTGCTAATGGCATCTTATCAACCCTAGAACCGAACTTTGCTCTGGTAACCTACTGATGCAGAGGATATTATTGAAACGAAATAAAAAAGATAGTTTGTTCAGACCTCGAATTATTCCTAGGAATAACGACTATGAACAAAGATAATTATTTAGACATCGACTATAAATAAAAATCAGAGTTAAACTTGAATAAGTTTAAGAAAATAATTTTATTAATTAAATTCAACTGTCTAGAACAATAATTTGAAGACTCTTAAATAGACTTTAGGAAAAACCCTAACTTGTGCAACAAGAAAGGATGAAAAAACCCAATAAACCGACTCAAACCCTAATTTGCTATTTTTGACAAATCTTGGTCGACCTAAAATAATGAAGGTACTCTTAAAATAAAACCATATGTCACAAACGGTGATCCAAACGGACTCCTAACGAAGAAGTTATTAATAATAAAAAAACTTTAATAAAATAGCAAAAACGCCTGTTTGAAGCCCTAAACGATGGAATTTGGCTAAATTCTGAAAACCATGCGACAAAGTGGCATGTCTTGATCGTTGGCCCATTTCCCATCAAAATGGACCCCTCTTGAGCTAAATTACGACACTCGGGTTTTTAGCCTCCAAATAGGTTATAGCTTGCTCGTTTGCATCAACTACCTACAAGGAACTATTCACAAATGGCTAGTCACATTCAGAACGCAAATTTGTACGAGAGGTTAAGAGAAGATCTTTCTGCGCATCTTTGGGAAGAGTATGGAAGATCGAGCGGGTGTACTTGAATTTATGTTTGATCTATTTTGTTTTAAATACTTTAAGTTAATCTCAAGTAATTTATTGTTTTAAGTTTTAAATTTATGTACTAATTTCAGGTAGTGAATAAACTAATTTCAAATAATTCATTACAAGTTTTTATTTTCTGTAATATTTATTTGAATTGGAAACATACAATATGGATGATTTGGAGTACAACGGCTATTTTTCTAATCGTTGGCGGTAAACACTTGAACGAGCGAAAAAAACTTAGTCGTCAACGACTTGTTCATCCATTCATCCCCTATATATATTCCCGCTCATCCCTAAGAAAAATCACACCTCTCACAAAACTTTTGTATATATACTTTGAGTATGTCACTCTAATTTCCTGAAATATGGGCTCAACCTAAGTTTAATCAGGAAGAAGATTCATTTATTTGCATAAACTGTGTAGTGTGTTATCCGTCCAGGGGTGCAGATCGACGACAAAATGGTTTTGTGAGTCTAAGTTATTGGATGAGAATTCATGAAAAACTTTTACGCTGACACCGGTAACCCTTACCGAAATATAATAGTGTTGTTTGTACGATTTCAAAAAAATAAAGACACAAGTAGCAGGGTTTATAGCTTTAGTTTGGATTGTTAATCGATAACAATTTAGAGGTAAAGTCGGTAACGAGATTGAAGCGAGATCTTTCAGGGAATGACGAAGATAGAAAGGAAAGATTTCAAATACGAAACTTGTTTCCACATCCTCAAGGAGTTCCTCATAACCCGTTTGAATTGTCAATTTGTTTCCATATTATGAGAGTTTTGTTTTAGATTAAAACAAATGTGTTTGATAGATTGAGATATAGATAAGCTGTGTGTTGAATTGGACTTGAAAATTTATAGGGGGGTTTATTTTGGACCGTCGAATGAGATAATCTTTTTGCCATGGGGTTTATATCATAGATAGTCTTTGTTGCGATGGGAAAACTGGCAAAACTGCTGGTTTACGCAGCCAATTCATCCACTTGCCATGTCCATAATAGCTCAAAATGAGCAAATTAGCTAGTTTGAACATGCCATAGGATTTGGCCTAATAAATAGAGAAAATGTGGTTAATTTTGAAATTAATTAGGATTAGTCAAACCTGTTAGTGTTGAACGTGTTTTGTAAGTGGAATAATTCCTATAAATTAGGAGTTAAGTGTCAGTGGGTTAATGAGTGGGTTAGTTGTTGAAAAAAGTTATAAGCCTATAAAAGACATCACTAATGTTAAAGAAAGAATCATAATTTGGGATGTACATAAAAATTAAAATCTTAGGCTTAATCTTATGGAATAGTAAGATTCAAGATTCAAGGAAAAAACTGTTGCCAAAAACCATGATTCCAGATTATGTTCAAGGGATTGGTTGAGCGTTATCTGGAATCAACTTTGTAGCATCAAACCATATGGCGCTCCAATTTTTACTTTTTGCGCCAAACCATTTGGCGCAATAAATCAGAGTCATTAGATTTTATTTAAGAAATTCTAATCTAATAGTTATGTTATTTGCGCCAAATCATTGAGCGTTTCTATTATTAACCATTAGATCTTCTTTAAACTTTAAAATCCAACTGCTCTAATATTCCTGCGCCAAACCATTGGGCGCTTCCTTGATTCAACTTTGAATCACGATAACACTGGGATGTTGATTCAAGATGACGTGTTCAACTATGAAAGTTGAATTATGAACGATGATAAGACCAAGCCTTATATTGAATTAGACAAAATAGGGTCATTAATAAGTAAACCTAAAAACTTCTTATACATATATTTGTCATAATAGCAGCAATGCCCTTATTGTATTTGTATTAATGTTAATGATTAGTAGTTAAATTTGTGATTATATTAGATGGAGTAAACTTAGGATTAGAGATAATTTTTGAAGATGATTAAAGTTTTTTTTTTTTTTTTTTAGATTGAGTTATATGGACAACAAAGAGGTTTAACTGATATTTTTTCAGCGGAACTTCTATGTGTTCTTCATATATGAAAAGAACAAAGACGTTCGACTGGTGTTTTTTCAGCCAAACTTCTTTTTTTTTCATATAAGAAGAACAACATAAAGTTTCAAATGATATTTTTTCAGTCGAACCTCTGTGAATACCAACTGGACCTCTGTGTGTTCTTTACTATTCTTTTCTTAAGAAGAAGTTTGGATGTGAGAAAAAAAAAAACAAACTGATTTTTGACTTGGAATAAAAAATGATATAACTAGGCTTAGGTTTTAAATTTAGTAAAATGAAGTTTTTGTAATTCAAACTACACAAGGGTATTCTAGTAACCTACCTGCGTATAAGACACCCCATATCATCCATACTAGATTAGATAATCAAAATGTATAAATTTTAACTTTTATTTATATCCCAATTTAGGATTCCAATGAAATTGTGTAAAAAGTTTTTGTCAATATAGATCTTACGCGAGTTCTGTGTAAAAATCTCTATACGCTCCTCTCTCGATCCATATATTCCAACCCTTGTTACTAAGAAAAAAACAGTTTAGTCCAAAGTAAGACTAATATGGACTAGTTAGTCTTCATCCATTCAACTAGGTATAAATTAGTCTTTTATTTATCTAAAATATGGAAAATACACTAATAATCCTCATGATTTACAATTTAGTCCAAAATTTATAGTTTAGTCCAAAGTGACTCATAATGATGTCAGTAATTTTAAATAATATAAAAATAATTTAGAAATAATTTATCTTTTGAACCGCTCACCCAAAATTCGCAAACTTTATATATTCGGAAAGCTCTTTCCGAGATCTATAAAAAATATATATATACCCATATGACTATAAAATTCATTTTTTAAAAATTTAGTTTTCGCTTTATCTTTATCCCATGTGTATAAAAAAATACACACTCATCTTTTTTTCACATGTGCACTAGTTTGTACACCTTGTCTATTTATGTAAGCGTAAGTTTATGAAGTCATTTTATTTAGTTCTCGATCTATTTTGTCTTTGCTTGTAAGTTGTAGTTGAAAATGCATACATGTATATATTTTATGAGAATAATACACACAACACCGTGTCTGCCTGATGCAAGAGCATATTAGAATATTATTCTCAATGCCATTTCCATATTTCCTGAAACCATGTCGTAGTATTAAAGAAATGTTACTCCGACTCCGGATCAGAAATGTCATTCTGGATCAAAAATACACATCAAATGATAAAATTATAGTTGAGACAATTTTGATACACATAACTTTGTTACGCTTCCATGATGGCAAGCTTCTTTTCGTACTTCTTTCGGATGTCTAGTACATTTTGGTTATTTTCCTCTCCTTTACTTACATCTTCAACGTCATTCACTGTTTCCATATTCCATATGCCTCCACTGAATTTTCAGCCAACTTGTCCTTATACTCAATAGTCCTCTGTAATGCTTGCAACAATTTCCAAGAAGAAGATATAAGTACAACAATAAATACGGTTGGAACTTTAACTATAAATAATAAAGATTTAACTCTAGGATCTGCAGTTGGAGCTTGCGAGACATACTTTATCATGCAACTCTAAGATCTGTTGTTACATACTGAACTCACTCACTGCATTTCATGGGTACAAAAAGTGAATTATGATAGACAATGAACACTAATTAAATATTCCAGGCATAGTCTTTGTATCAACTAAGACTTTAGTATAAACTATTGCATCCTTTTCTTGTAAACTAAATCTCACTCAAGTTTCACATTGAAGTTATACAGGCTTCCAGGTAGCAACCTCATTTTCTTCATCATTCCCCATTTGGATATTCACATTTTAAACCTTCAATGAATTTAAAAAACCAATACGATTGAAATTGTATTAGAGTGCTCATATTATAAATCTCGTAGAACAAACACATCATCAAAACATAATTTTTTTTGTAAAATACAACATTCTAACCGGTAAGTTAACAATCAACCTCCTTCTCTTTCATCTGACATTTACAGGTTTTTTGTATCCACTCAATTTCTTAGATCCACTACTTGAACATAAGTGAGCCTGATTTACCATTTGCATCCCCAATATGAATCCAATATAATGGTACCTATCATCTGCAACAAGTCGGATTGTTTCTAGTGCAGGTATCACTACTTTGTTAATTTATATTTACTCAGTACCAAGATTAATTATATCCAAATTGTATACAACGCACAAAGATGGTATCTAATTACATGTACAAAAGCTTGAAAATTGGACATTCAAAAGGTCAAAATATGAATTATCCCTCAATTGCAACAAAATAAACTTTATTTCAGGTAGTACTCCAAGAAACAACTACAATTGAATAAAAATGATCTAAATTTGGAATTGAAAATGCATAAGGAACTTGCGTTTATTAACATACGCAATCAGATCTTCTTCGTTCATCTCTTTCTCCTCTGTCTCTATAAATCTCTCTAAAAAATAATAATCTGAGATCTAACGAATATGGAAACAAAAAAAGGTTAATTAGGGTAGTAAGAAAATACCCATATGGTGAGCATAACCCTATTCACCCTCGGATACCGGAGCGTAAGCTTGAACTAAAGTTGAGCACTGTGGATAAATTCCATCATCCAGAAAATACCCACTATGGTAGTTATTTCCGTTGACGGTGAAATTTGAAGCTGGAGCATTCCCATACTTCAACTCTTCAAACAAAGGTGATTTATGCAAAATATTGATGTCGTTATTTGAACCCGGTAGTCCAAAAAAAACATGCCATATCCAGCAATCATAAGAGGACGCCGCTTCCAAAACAAAAATTGGTTTTGTGAAGTGGCCATTATACTGACCCTGCCATGTATAAGGACATCCATGTCACACCCAATGCATGCAAACAAGGCTACCAAGCATTCCGGTAAATCCTCTTTTGGTGTTTTCAGCTAGTAGTCGGTCGACATCATCTTGCGTTGGTTGTCATAAAAAACGTAGACCAAAATGGTTGACTACAATTTTGCAAAATATTTTGAGATTTTTGTATGTTGTTGTTTTTTCCATACGACAGAACTCACCACAGTCATCCTCCAAAACACCATAACCTAGAATCCTTAGGGCTACAGTGACCTGTTGTTCAGGACTATGTCCTTGTATGTTTAGTGCATCAAATTGATAGTTGAAATTAGGGCTTACCCGACAAAGCTCTCCAATAACCCGCATGACAAAGTGTTGTGGTATGAGGAAGCTCTTCATCAGAGTACACACTTCTATTAATAAAATAATCGTGTATCATTTATTGATGTCCTTCCTCTCGATATGTCCATGTCCATCTTCTTGTCAATACGACTCTTGGTTGTGGATCTCGAGATATTTGCCCTAAGTATAAATGTATCATATGGTTGGTCATCCTTCTATCATCATATGAATCTTTATCCATTTGATCAATCTGTAGCATAATTCCTTGAGCTTGTTGGAGCCGTAGTTCCGCTATCATTTGTGCTTCTTCATTTTCCACTTCAGGATCCATAAGTTTGAGATTGAAAGATTAAGATTGTAATGAAATTAAAAGAATTTTTTAGTCGAGAAGGTGTGATTTTGGAGTTGAAATTGGTTTAATTTATTGGGAGAGAATGAGAGCCGTTGGATTTGGCCGTTGAGATTCGACCGTTGTTGAAGAAACCTTAGTTTGAGTCTTTTAGCTAATTTTGCACTGCCCAAAATCGTATTTGCCTTATCCATATGACTTTGGAAAAATGAGGGTTATACCCATCCCCACTGGAATTGCTCTTAGGATAACCACTATGGAAGTTCAACTTCAAGATTCATAAGGTAAAATCGTTGCCAAATCATGTGATTCAAGCTAGCGTTCAAGCATTTTCTTGAGCATGAAATCAACTTTGGTGCGCCTAAGGTTTGGCGCATCAGATTTTACTTTTGCGGTAAATGAAATGGCACAGAAAAAAATATTCTGTAAAAATATTATGATTTACGCCTTACCGTTTGGCGCATTTGATTTGCGCCCAATCATTTGGCGCACCAGTAAAAAACTTGTTTGACCTTTTTTTTCCTACACTTCCCTTACACTCCTCTACAATGTTTGTTATTTTTGTTATGTTTTTCTCACACTCTTTTTACACTGATTCATAGGGGTTGATATTGATAGTAAAAATGATTAAACTTTTTGGCATTAATTATAAAGAAAATATTTTTTTCTTAAAATTCAACTAATTAAATCATGAAATAAAACTTACTTCTACAAAATAACATTCAAATAACTTAAACTTAAAAACTAGAAATAACTTAAACCTAACAAACTAAAACTCTATAAATAGCATTCAAATTACTTAAACTTAAGACATATATATTGTGGGTAATTTATGGAAGTGGAGGCTGGCCATAAGGAATCAAAATCTCATTCTTCATTCCTTTGATGACCGGTTGTTCCCATTCAGGCAACATATTCAAATTAATTTTTAGTATCTTCAAGTCGGTTTCTCGTTGTTGGTTTTTGGCTAAAAGGTCATTGTTGTTTGCTAAGAGTTCATTGTTGTCAGTTAACTTCTTAAGCTTCTCAGAATCTTCATCAAACTTGGTCATCCTTACTTGACTTTCTTCTTTAAGAAATTGTAAAACCTCCTTCAATCCTTTATTTTTTTTTCTAGCCTCGCGAGTCAACCATTTAGATCTATCTCTACCTAGATCCCTCTCGTCTTCATTGACAAAAAAAATGGTCTTCTTCGTGACCCAGTAGAAGTAGAACTAGAAGCTGATTGTGAACCTTCGTTTTCAGTAACATTATCACCATCACCCTCTACATTAATATTGGTTTGAGATGCTTGACTTTGTTCAATTGGTGGTTCATGATCAATAATCTTTGAATTGAAATATGTATGATACGTCTTCAAAATTTGGAAAACTCTATCATGTCTCCAAGCCTTTTCATCCACTGGGTCTTCTTCGTATATATTTTTACCTTCATGATACTGTAAAAAAAATATTGTTAATGCTAGGTGGTAGTGACAATTAAAGGAAAAAATTTGTTATACTACTTATATTATCTGGTTCCCCAAAACCACTAGGCTTGTTCCGAAAATAAGCCCGTACACAAGAAGCATATCTCTTAACTTCTTTTTTCAACATGGTAACTCTTTGTTGCAATGCCTTTGTTGTTCGGTTGGTATTACCCTTCCATGTTGCTAAGTACTCGACTCTAATCCGGGTCCAAAACTCTTTTGATTGTTGATCTTTACCTACAATCGCACCTGAAGTAATCGCTACAAAAGCATTGATTAGTGCTATATCTTCATCTCTATGAAAGACTGACCTCATGTTTTTCAAAAGCAAACAAAATTTTTATTAAGTAAAAAGGGAGAAGAGAATGAAAATCAAGAGATTGGTGTGTTTGTTGAATGAAAATAGTTTAAATTTATAGAATTTTCAAAAGATATAGTTGTTGGCTTTTCAAACGGCTGGAAGATATCAACCGCAAGATGAAGATAGACGTTGGAGATCTGTTGGTGATCCAACGGCTCAACTCTGATGTGCCCAATGGTTTGTCGCAGTAGAGTTGAGTCGTTGGATCACCAACGGATCTCCAATGTCTCTATTCATCCTGCGGATGACATCTTTCAACACTTGTTTTTTTTCCTCAAATCCTTCTATATTAACTCAACATTCAACACTACCTCCTCACCCCAAACTTGTGAAGTTTCATTCTTTCTTCTTTACCTACAATCAGTACAATGCCTCCATTCTCATTTGCGGAAGACATCGACCTTGTCAGAAGTTATATCAAGGTCGTGGATCACCGACCAATAGTTGGTAATGAAATATCGCCTCGACAATACTGGATTTTAGTTCTAAATGAGTTTTTTACTGTTAATGGTAATGCTAATGAAAGAGGTGTTAAACAACTCATGATTCGCTTCTCGAATATTAAGAGAAAATGTCGGATTTTCAAACAATGTTTAGTAGTTTCCAATGGTAATCTGGAAATGGCAAAGGCTGCATACGAAGCTGATCTTGGATATCCATTTATTCATTGTTGTGCAAACGAGTTATTACATACTCGAGTTCCCTTTTTTGGGTCTATGAAAACAACTCTCTTTCTAGACACCTCTAAAGTAGTCTGAAACTCTAGTGAATGACTGTGTGGACTATCAATAGACCATGGGTACCAAATTACCAATTTGATCTAGGACTTGACTAATCAAATGTTTGTGAAGATCTTTCTGCCTTTTCTTATCTACATTTTACTTTCTGAAAAGATTAATGGTAGGGTGGCAATCTAAGTCAGCATTAACTAAGGTGTTTTTCAATACTGGTTGACAGTTAAGAAAGTAATAGTAGTACCAGAATTCCAAGATCATCCACATCCCACTCATATCTTTTGACTCGTATGAAGACCACATGTCAATAGACTTGTACAAATTACCCAAGGAAGGAGTCCTCCAGTCAAAATTCCCAACATCATGTAAATTATGCAACACTACACACCAACGTTTGTCAATTCTTCCAGTTGCATCTGCAAGCAGAAATCGACCAATACACCAAAGCAAAAACATTCTAGTTAATTCCTCGGCAATCTCTCTATTAGGTTGGCCTTCTGTACTCTCAATGTAATATCCCGAATATGAACAAGGTATAACATTTGACTTTGACTCCCATTTGCCGTGAGGTAGTCCATTTTCTGCTCTATAATGGTAATTTTCTAAAACACCCCTGAAATATAAATCGTCCATAGCTTCATATTCGTTTGCTCCATATGTAGTATTTGGATGTTGTGGAATTCTCTTATCTCCTCCAATGAGAATACCCGTCAACCTATAGAAGTCTAAAGGTATCAACCCTATTTCAAATTCACGGAAATGAAAAAGTTTCAATCTTCTTAACCATCTCTCACAAATGGCCTCCCATAATCTCTGATCTGCATTCTTGAAATTGAATTCAAATATAGAAGAAAAACCACATTGGTCACAAAGAAAACACGCTTCTATATTATCATCTACCATTATTTTGTAATACTCATTCACACTTTTCCAACCACTCCTAAATTTGAAGTTGCGTGATACGGTTAAGTTATCATTACATCTATGGTTTGTAGTGCCATTTTTTTCGGATAATGCCTCAAAATGGTTCAAATCAATGGCCTCCATAATCTAATAAAGCAAAAAACAAGCATACACAATCAACAAATGAAAACCATAAAATACATTCGCAAACTACACAACATTAATTCAACACAACATTCAATCATAAACATCAATCAAAATAAAAAATAAAAATAAAAAAATAAGTTTAATTTCAAATCCATACCTTGATCTCGTTTGTGGATGAAAATCCCTCAAAGATGTATCAATAGAACCCAATCTTCAAGGAGTACAAATCCAGTTCAACGATTTGAACCAAAATCCCAAAAAATCAGTGATCTAAGCCATGCATTTGAGTGTGTTCTTGAGGGAATGTTGAAGAAAGAAAAGAGAAATGGAAAGATCGAGTTCTCTGTTTAGTTTTAGGGTATTTTTCTTTGCGGTAAACGATTGGACGCAAAACTTTGGTTGACTGGTCATGCGCCCAACCCCTTACCACAAAAAACATCTTTTTCTCTATTGCAAACGATTGAACGCATTGTGACATTTTATTGGGCGCATCAGTGAAATAACCGTAGTGGTCAAAAATTAATTCAGTGTGACGTATAAAAGAAGTTGAATCTTGAATATGCACTCCAAAGTTAGGGCTGTACATTCCGCGGAAACCGAACTGAACCGAACCGTATAGGGAAAAACCGAACCGAACCGTTTGTTAATGGAACGGTTTTGGAAAAAAATCCTAGAAATCGATAGTCACGGTTTCGGTTTTGGTTTGGCCAAAAACCGAACCGTTATACCATGGAAAACCGAGCAATATACACCGTTGATATAGATTTTGATAGATTAAATCTACACCCTCCATTACCCTTCATATATAACCCTTATCTAACTCTCTTACCCTAATTCTCTTCCAAATTTTTCAGCAGAACCCTAGCCTCCGCCTCCACGCTCCACCTCCATCCCTCCTGCACTCCTTCACTGAATCAGTGAATCACTGTAAGTTTCTATCTTCCGATTCTTCTCTTCTTCTTCCAATATCTTGTCTTCTTCTTCTCCACTCGATGTTTTAATAATCACAGTTCTTCTCTTTTATCTTCTGATTCTTCACTTCCAATTTCATTTTCTTCTGGTTTTGTTAGATTTTTCAAGGTGGGTTTTTAGGAGACAATCTAAGACATTAAAAGATCTGTGCTAATCATCTAGGTTTGTATAATTTTTGTAGCTTTTATTCCTCTTTTTTTACTGACTCTGTTTTTTTCTCCCCACTTCTTAAGCTTGTTTTCTTTGCCATATGATCCCCTGTATTAATTTTCATGGTATTCTTCTTTACTGTGATCCAAATTGCATTCTAATTTTAAGGTTATAGTGTTTTTGTTGTCAATTATAGGTTCTTGCAATTGTTCAAGATTGTTGGAGGGATCCAGAGCTTGACCTCTCTCCTTATTGTGTTCATAAGCATGTTGGGTTTCTTAAGCACCTTATGCTAAGGACGGGAAGGTAGACTAACTTCCAGATATCCTAGATGTTGTTACTGACTTTAACCTTTTTTTAGTAGGTTTATCAGATTGAAGGTGTTATTGTTTTCATATAGTATCAGATGCACGTTTATGTTAATACTAATAGGAGAGTTTGAACTTGTCACAATTATGAATTCTGTTTCAGTGATGTCAAGACTAGATTGCCTGAGCTCATGGTTAATTTTGTCACTTCTTCCTACAAGCCAGAGCTTCTAAAGCCTCTTGAACAACAACAACATGCTTTTTTGAACAGCAGCAGCAAGCCTTTTTGAACAGCAACAACAACATCAGCAACAGCAGCAGCAGCAGTAACAACATCAATTTAATGAAGAATGAATGTTTTTTTTGTCTTTAAGAATGAATTTTTTGGATGTGTTTGTGTTCAAAGATTGCTGGAATTTTATGTTGTTTGAATTGCTTAAATGTCTACAGGGATTTAATGAAGAATGAATGTAAAAATGTTTGTTTTTTTGATTTTTTTCTGAATTTTGTATTGTCAGTTTCATGAAACTAACACAACCAGCCGGTTAACCGAAACCGGCTGAAAAAAACCGAAACCGAAAGAAAACCGAGTAAAATCGAACCGGCGGTAAATGGAACGATTTTAGAAAGATTAATGGAAAATCAACTATACCGGTTTCGATTTTGGTTTGGTAAAAAACCGAATCGAAACCAGCAATGAACAGCCCTATCCATAGTGGTTAGCCTTACTGACTAGTAAAATTAAACGAAAGGAAAAAATTAGCGTTACGTGAACACGAAACAGTTCCTCTCTCGTGGGACCCATCTCCACCACAGCCTAACCATTAAAAAGAAAAAATCAAATTGCCCAAGCTAACCTTCACACTCTAAAAACCAACACCCAGAGGAGAGGGGTATACGATAAGAATTTCAAAATCCATCAGATATTTGGAAAATACACAAACACCTACAGGGCAAACCAAAACAAGTTTTCTTTCTCACCACCAGCTTAAAATTCACAGGCTGCAGTTTCAGTCTGAGAAGATGCTTCGTCTAAAGCCCTCGTTAGTCTCTGGAACTCTACACCATCTTTCTCTTCTTTTACCTTCCTCTCCTCGTTTTGTCAATCCAAGGTCAGTGACCACTTTTTAATTTTCTCTATAATGCTACATTTTTATACAAGAACTAAACTTTGTTTGTTATATTTTCCTTGGTTTCAGTTTTGTAAGAGTAAGTAGAATTAGAGCTATGTCATCACATATTGTTGGATACCCACGTATCGGACCCAAGAGAGAGCTTAAGTTTGTGTTAGAATCTTTCTGGCATGGAAAGACTAATGCTGATGAGTTGCAAAAGGTTGCAAAAGATATTCGAGTTTCCATGTGGAAACAAATGGCAAGTGCAGGAACTAAGTTCATTCCAAGTAATACCTTCTCGTATTACGATCAGGTTTTAGATACTACTGCAATGCTTGGGGCTGTTCCTCCAAGGTATCGATGGGTTGGAGGTGAGATAGGATTTGACGTTTACTTCTCTATGGCTAGAGGAAATGCTGTTGTTCCTGCCATGGAAATGACCAAGTGGTTCGATACCATTAGTGAGTACACACTGGATTCTTTTATTGCATTTCCTCTTACATCTTGTTTAGAGTAATCAATATTTTATTTGAGTTATACTGTGATGGAAATATATCTGATTTACCACTGGGTTTGAAACAGTCATTTCATTGTGCCTGAACTGAGTCCTGATCTAAAGTTCACATATGCTTCTCATAAGGCAGTAGTTGAATACAAGGAGGCCAAAGAGGTACATGATACAAGATAACTAGGTATTTTCTTATGCTTGATAAGCACAAATAATGCATATTAACCACAAGTTGATTTTCTTTTTTAGCTTGGAATAGAGACAGTGCCAGTTCTTGTTGGACCTGTTTCTTACTTGTTGTTGTCAAAACCTGCCAAGGGTGTGGATAAATCGTTTTCACCTCTTTCTTTATTGGGAAAGATAATTCCGGTCTACAAGTATACTTGTCAAACTTCATTATCACTGGTTGTGTATCTAAGGTACTATGTTTATATCTGACTGTATGTAGTATGTATGTGTGGAAATACAGGGAGGTTTTGGCTGAGTTGAAGGCAGCTGGAGCTACTTGGGTGCAGTTTGACGAACCCACACTTGTACTAGATTTGGAATCTCATCAATTGAAAGCATTTATTGATGCTTATGAACAGTTGGAGGAGACTCTATCTGGGATTAGTGTTATTCTTGAGACCTACTTTGCTGATCTTCCTGCTGATGCAGACAAGTATTGGGGAAAAAAAATTCTACTTCATCAGTTTTTTTTCTTTTCTTTTTACTTAACAGTTGTATGTTATCTTATAACTCCCCGTGCAAGTAAGCTAATCTTTTTGGTGTTTGCTTTCTGATCTTTCATACAGGATGATCACTTCGCTGAAAGGGGTCTCTGCAATTGGTTTGGATCTTGTGCGTGGAGAAAAAACCTTTGAGTTAATCAAGAACTTGGGTTTTCCATCAGACAAGTATCTGTTTGCAGGGGTAGTTGATGGCAAAAATATTTGGGCAAATGATCTTGAAGCATCTCTCGTAACGTTAAAAACCCTCGAGTCCATTGTTGGGAAAGGTATATTTGTAGCTTCTTGCGTTTTTTTGTTAGGTTTAACGGTATTGTTTCTTGTTTCCCTACTGTAAACTCTTCTTCTCTTCAGCGCGTCAAGTTGTTCTTGGGTTTTTGATTTTCTCATTTCTCCATCATTTATAACTTCTCCACTCTTCTTTTTTTACTATCTACTCATTATTTTGAACTTTGGTTGATTTTAATTCTGCAGACAAACTCATTGTTTCTACTTCTTGTTCACTTATGCACACTGCTGTTGATCTTTTGCACGAGACAAAACTGGTCAATGAGATTAAGTCTTGGCTAGCCTTTGCTGCACAAAAAATCCTTGAGGTGAACGCTTTGGCTAAAGCATTGGCAGGAGAAAAAGACGAGGTATGTAAAAACTCAATGATAAAGCTTGTAATCATGGTTGTTGTGCAACTTATTTTCCTTCATTCTTTTGTAGGAATTCTTTTGTGCCAATTCTGCTGCCCAAGAATCAAGGAGGTCGTCTGCTAAGGTGAATGATGAGGCAGTTCAAGAAGCTGTAAGCACAGAGGAGGGAATATACCTCCATATTTTATTTAGTTCCCTATATTTGTTTTTGCTTTGTTTGTTGGTTTGGGTTTTTAATTTCCTTCTAATATTGGTTTAGTTGAATCTCACATGTAATAGGCTTCTGCTTTGAGGGGTTCTGACCATCGTCGTGCTACACCAGTAACTGCCAGACTCGAAGCCCAACAAAGAAAGCTCAATCTACCGATGCTTCCAACTACAACTATTGGGTCTTTTCCCTCAAACCATGGATGTCCGTAGGCTTAGGCGGGAATACAAGGTGAACAAGTGAGTCCACTAGTTAGTTGAAAAACGATCAAATGTCAAAATCTGGTATTGTCTTTTTATGATTAAAAGTCTTATGAGGACGGTACATGCTTTACTTGTTCCATCAATTACTACATAGCATTTACTAATAGATTAAAAAGCACTGTAACCTCTGTGCCTATCTTTGCTCCCAGGATCACTGAAGAAGAGTATGTTGAAGCCATTAAGGAAGAGATAGAAAAGGTAGTCAAGATACAGGAAGAACTGGATATTGATGTACTTGTGCATGGAGAACCTGAGGTAATGTACTCTTATAAGCTTTTCAGTAACCAAAAACGGAGTATCAGTGTCATAGTAGATTTGGATAAAAATCTAAGTGAGCTCTTTCGTTTTTCGGACATCTGCAGAGGAACGACATGGTGGAATATTTTGGCGAGCAATTGAAAGGCTTCGCCTTCACTGTTAATGGATGGGTACAGTCTTATGGATCACGTTGTGTAAAACCACCAATCATATACGGAGATGTGAGCCTATGACAATTTTTTGGTCGAAAGCTGCACAAAGCATAACTACTCGTCCAGTGAAGGGAATGCTAACTGGGCCAGTCACAATCCTCAATTGGTCATTTGTAAGGAATGACCAACCCAGGTTAGTAAACATTCAAAATTTTATTTTTTTGGTCTTTTCTGGTAGTATCTTTTTTTTGAAGCATTTTTAGGTAGTATCTGGTGTGTGCTTAATTTCTATCTTGTCATTAGGTTTGAAACTTGCTACCAGATTGCCCTGGCTATCAAAAATGAAGTTGAAGATCTAGAAGCATGTGGGATTCAGGTTGGTGCGATGCCATTTCATTTAGTAGCGCATTGTATAAGTTACATTGTTTTGCCACCTTGAAAAGTAGATTTGATTGGTCCCTGTGCACTTAATTGCGGTTGGGAAGTTGGAACTTTGGTTTGTAATATGTTTGTTCGTTGTCAGAGACTAGTTCCTGGTAGGCCACCCTGAAACAACCCTAGTGTCTGAAAATGAAGAAATTAAAAGAAAATGGTATTGACTGAAGTGTATCTTTATTTAGATCTTCTTAAATCCGAGTACCCTTTTTTCATTAATACAAAATGGGTTTCCTTAAATAATGTTCATTATATGACATCTTACATCCAGGTGATACAAATTGATGAAGCTGCACTACGAGAAGGTCTGCCTTACGGAAGTCCGAGCAAGCTTTTTACCTGGATCGGGCTGTTCACTCCTTCAGGATCGCAAACTGTGGCGTCAAGGACACCACTCAGGTTACCCTTAACTCTGATTAGCACTAGTCGTACCATTTCCTTTCTGTCATTTACTTTCTCATCCCGTATCCCTAAGAAAAGAATAGTAATAGATGTTATTGGATACAATTAAGTCTGAATAGTTTTGTTTCTGTCTGCAGATCCATACTCACATGTGCTATTCAAACTTAAACGATATAATCCACTCCATTATTGACATGGACGCAGATGTAATCACAATTGAGAATTCAAGATCTAATGAGAAGCTCCTCTCTGTCTTCAGGGAGGGAGTTAAGTATGGTGCAGGAATTGGGCCTGGTGTGTTCACTCCCCTCGGATCCCAACAACTGAAGAGATTGCTGATCGAATCAACCAAGTGTTGGCTGTTCTTGAGAGGAATGTTGTTTGGGTGAATCCAGATTGTGGTTTGAAAACCAGAAAATATCGTGAAGTTTAACCTGCCTTGACCAACATGGTGGCTGCTGCAAAGCTTCTGCGAGTAGAGCTGGCCAGTGCCAAGTGACATGCCCTGTTTCTGGTGTATTTTCATATAACAAAAGAGCCCAATTACTTTGTTTTGTTTTGTTTTTTTGAAGCATAAAATTACTTTGTAAATATAGCAAATTAGCAAATGATCAAACTTATCAACTACAGTACATTTCAATGTCAAAATGATCTCAAAAGTTGTCGGTCTTGGGAAGGGGTGGCAAGTTGCCTTTTGTTATGCTCATAGTTGGGATGGGTAAGAAGTTTGTGTTCCAAAAGAGATTAACGATGTTTCAAATGTTCAAGTGAAGCATTCTGCTGTTTTAAGTACATGTGCTGGAAAATGGAAACTCTGATGAGGCCAAATCTGAGTTATGCCAGCGTCTTCTAGGCTCACTTGATGAAAAGCAAACAGTTGGTCTTGGTCATCCATGTGGCTATGGATCTGCTTATTTATACCCACTGGCATAGATTAATTTTTTCAATAACAGACGACCCAACCTAAAAGGGTAACCTTCTCAGTCTAGATGAAAGTTCAATATTTTATTGGTAATAATTCAGACATACCCAAACAATTTTAAATCTTTTATGCTAATAGTGTATTAAGCTTACATATTGATATAATTATTACCCTATGCAGCTCGAAAAACAGTCAGACAAGGGTGCCGCGGCATCAGTCTCAGCAATGAGAGGTATTTATACAAGAATGCAAAAGAACAAACAAATGTCTTCTCTCTTTCAAGGTTGTGAAAGCCCTAGAAAATGAACACAACACTATCATGAACTCTGGACTTCTGATTCTGTGCCACACATTCAGAAATCCACATGAGGTTCCTTATCTCCTGCTCCCTCAACCTCATATATGCAAAGAAAACCCCGTAATGGAACTGCAGATATAATAATGAAAACAAACTTCGATTATAAATCAAGTCAACATAGAAAAGAAGTTACAGAAAACTTCGAAGTCCACCACCTTTGTCGTGGCAGGACTCATCACCATGTACAATAACAAGAACAACCATTTAAAGGGATTTGACCATGTGGCTACATGTTACATACTGGTGTCTTTCCAGTGGAGAGTCCGAGTGGACTGGTGATTAGGAGTCAGTTTGACTACTATGGGTCAGAATCAGTACGAAAATCGTCTGTCAACCGGATTTCAGTTTTACAGGATAAATAAGAGCAACAAATATGCTTTTGTCCTAAATCATTCAGCCAAGCAAAGAATGAGAAAGGAACTGCTAACCTAACAACTTGTACAAGATTGGTAGCTCTGTCAGCATATAAGTATTCTTGGAAACTAGGTGTGAAATTATACCTGTTGTTCAAATGACAAGCATAACCTTTTCACTTCTTCTTCATAAAATGCCTTGTCCAACATCTGGCTCTCCCCGTAGGATAACTTGGCAAAAATGGACTGGTAAGGGGGATACTTCTCCATGGCACCACGGACCTACGAAAAACAATTGCGAAGCTGTGAGCTAAAAGTAGGTAACAACTCTAGCAATTCTGGTAATGTGCACAAGACACCAACAATTGCAACAACTCTTCGTACAAAAAGTACGAAAACATTAAGTTTATTGCAGTCTTACTTAAAAGACGATGCTTGAAAGACGATGATATCCATACAGCAGAAAACAGCCTTCTAAATTTACTGAAGTCTTAAACAAGTTACCTGATCAATGTCTTCACAGACAGCAAGTTCCTCATGACCATAGGGATACCTATATAAAACCAAAAATTGAGTCAAAGCATGAACCAGGCTATCGGCAACTAGCCATTGCAGGATGAACGGGGGAGGAAAGAGAACTTACAGTAAGCCAAAACTAGAGTATAGTTTCCTTCGGTCATCTCGAGTCAGCTCAGTGCCAATACTGCAAAAGGGAGGCCTCATAAGAAGGAAACAAATAAAGTAGATACTTTTAGAAGTTAAGAGACTTGAACTAATATGGGCAGAACTCAAGGATTTCGCTCAGCAGATCAACACTGGCAAGATTTTATGATATAGAAGTAAGCTAAGTGAACTATCACTCAATTTTTCTATATGGACAAAAATAAAAAACTCTACCTGTTTATTGTGATATTTACTGCCCTTCTGTCAGCTTCAAAGGCTAAAAAGTCAGACATAATCTCTGCAGTAGCTCCCCCAAGTTTCTGTAATATAGCGACATGTTAAACTACCAAGTACATAGTTCATGGTTACAATTAACAACCTTCAAGCCCATGGGCAGTATAATCCTTCAAGTAAGACGCTATGCATATTTATCGCCAGTTCCAAGGTTTTCATATTGTTTTCAAGCTTCATTAACATGGAAGGAGGAGAGGAATACACAAAATTGTCAAAGAGAATTTACCTGGCAAAACTTGTAGAAATCCTCGAGGTATGCCTTGTAAAGAGTGTTCCTCATAATCTCAATGTTCATATCGTCCAAATCCTACAAAAAGGTGATCATTAGTAAACCAGTAAACAAGGTGTAATAAAGTCTATCCTCCTATATGTCAAAGATACAGCATCTCTTCTCGAAATAACAACTATATCCTAACATTTCCCACTGAACAAACGTATACTAAGAGTATTCAAAAGAGGTCACGATATTGTTGCTGCAGATTCAATAAGAGAAGAAACAGTGCTAACTATAGCAAAGATAAGAGGTAGCAAACAAGGAATTTTTACCTCAGAAGTAATGCATTCAGAGAAATATGGAGCCAATGGAGTGTCCACAAGCACCAATCTGTAAAGTTCACGCATGTTCTGAGCAACCGCGAGGGTAGCAATGCTGAAAAAGAAACCATAGAGGATAAATTCACATGAACATTGCAAGTGTTAGATAGAAACTAAATATCCTGATAATAACATTACCTGTCAAACATTCCCAATGGATGGCATTTCTCTAGTAATTCCTGAACATCTCTCTCATGCAAGGTGCCAGTCACAATAAGAACAACATTGTCAATCATATGCCCATACCTATAAGAAACAATATAACCTAAAATTACTTCAATCCAGAAAATCCATGAGAATATATTGTTAACTACCAAAAAAAAGTTTTAAGATTGGATTTTCAAGTGACTAAGCAAATCAAATAGAATAAGAAAAAGGTTTAAGATCTAGGTACGTGATATATTCCAGGAAAGTCGATAAAGGTTCTGTAGCTTGGCACAACATGTGCTTATACTCATCGACCAGCTTAAGAGTGCATTTTTCCACAATTGTAGTTGTATGCAATGGAGATGGCTCTGCAAAACAGTCAACAAACAATATAAGTCCCTGAAACTAATTGTCAGAGTTGATCACTAACAAAATGAAAGTAAAGCTAAGGACCCAAGCTCTCTCACTCACTAACAAAAATTATAGCCCCCCTGAATTTCTAGGTAAACCCTATACCAATTTCCTACTCTAAAGTCTTAGATCAGGAATCTAGAACGTGGGGCATCAATTAATACCAACAGATCAATCAAAACAGGTCAAACAATTGATCAAATTTCAAAGTCAATTCTCAAATTCACCACAACAATCACACAATCCAAGCAAATTATCATCAAATTACAAAATTCAACCAAACCCCAGGTAAAAAAGATCTAAAATTTGAAACCCCCGCATTAAAAAAATTGAAATAAATAAATAATAGGGGATGGGTTACCATTTTGAAGATAAGGACCATATTCAGTAGCAGAAAGATGCATCTTAATATCATCAAGAGTTTCACACTGACATAAATTGTTGTAATCAGCAGCAGTTAATAGACCAGATCTATGTCCTCTTACAATCGCTTCTAAATATCCTCCATGGATATTAAAAGTCATTGCTTCGAATCCATACATCTTGAAAGAAAAGGGTTTCTCTCTCAAAAATCTGAGATCTTAGAAATTTTTGAGAAGAAACACACAGAAGAAGAGAGAGAGAAGAGAATAAGAAAATCACTCAGATTTAATGAGGGAAATTTTCAATGGGATGGACTGGATGATCAATGTGTTTGGGGCGCCAAGGCTGATTAAATATAAATAAATAAATTATTATATTAGATGATGAGATCTGTCTGTCTCTATGAATGAATGGTGATTTAGTTTATTGGGAATTTACAAACTTCCACGTCTCTTTCTCTTAATTGACTACGGGGTCCTTTACGTGGTGTAGGGCCTGTTGTGTGCGTTCAATTTTATGCACAATCCCATGAAAGTTGTATTTGACAAATCCATTTGATTAGTTATTTTCTGGATAACAATCCATTTGATTAGTTAAGTAGATAAGATTTGTTTCAGTTAACGGTTGAGTACATTATTCTAGGAGATCTATTGACATGGTTATTCTCATACTATCTTATAATTTTGGTCTAATATTTTTATAGAATCCAAATGATAATGAGTTTGATGTTAATTTTTTGATGATATGCTCCTCTTACAAAGCTTTGTATTCTTACGTAAAATGAAATTGATTAATGCATTCCGAGATGTCAAACCTCACCATCTCTCAATGTTAATTTCGACTGTTAAATTTTAACTGTTGATTTTCTTAGTGGTAGATGGTGGGGTTTTTCGTTTTGAATTGTGTTTATTTTTTATAGGAATGTAGAACTTTGTAAGAAGAACATATCAACAAAAGATTAACTTCAAATTCATTGACTTTTGGATTTTATAAAAAAACTAGGTATCACCCCGGCCTACGTCCAGAGCTCAACCTTTTTATGATTATCCGGGGGTTCACAATTTGACGCGATGGTTATGTTAAGTGATAAATTAAGTTTAGATATCATTAGGTCATGGTATATTATGGTTAGCCGGGACCTATCATAATTAGGTTAAGGTTAGATATTATTAGGTCAACGTATAGTTGTGGTAAGGTTTAGGATTCGCTTTGGCCGATTAAGTGGTTTGATTAAGGTTAAATATAGTTAGGACATGGCATAAGTTAAGTGGCTCGGTTAAGGTTAACCGACTGTTAGATTTGATTCATTTTCGTCATAAGTTTTTTTTTGGGACCAACGTGTTAAAATCAGTTAAATAGCAAGGAGATGATGAATGATCTCATATCAAACTCTTAAGTCTTAAAAATATATTTGAACCAGTTCAGCTCTACTAATTTTGTTTGCTACCCAAAATTCAGAGTGCGTAAGCCTACCTAAAGCACAAAATTCCAATAAAACATTTTTTTGCTGATTATTTCTACTTGACCCAAATCTTATGTACTAAATTTATGCTTAAGCCGGGTACAAAACTTATCAAACCCACCCCATACAACATTTTTCATAAGTCTATTTTATGGTCCTACTGTGAGTTTCAGCTTAGTGACCATACTTATTTAAGATCTTTATATGATTTTGTAGATAATCTCAACTTTAAAAATTTCTAAATGATTTTGAAGATAATCTCAACTTTAAGATAGCCCTTACAATATTGCAATGAGGATGCCAGTTTTTAAGTAAGACTTCAAATCATGAGTGAGTTTTATCTCATGCATCTTTGTCGATACTATCCCTGAGAACTCCACATATTATTCATGAATAAAACGAACAAAACAAACATTCAAAATTTCGCAAAAGTTAAGAAAACCAAGAAGCTCACATTAAATTAATTAAGAACTTGTATAAAAAATATATATATCTAAAAAGTTGAAGTCGTCAAAATCACTGTTTTAAGTCTATCCGGTATCATTTCCATGCATACCCAAATTGCTTATAGATTTTGCTTGCTCGTTATACGAACCCTCTTATACTGTCTGCCATCCAAAACCTCTTACCCATTATGAAGGCACGGAAGCTTTGAGGACGCCGCCTAGTTATGTTGTTAGTTTTTTTTTTCAAGTACTCACATGCGTTCCACTGTACAGAGTTGATTAAAAAAAATTCATCCACAGAAGTCAAAAATATAAGTAATTTTGAACCTAATTATAAATTTGATAGGCATGAACTACCTAAAATACGAAAGCCTAAAGGAATATGAATCGAGATCAATGGATTTGGTTATCTGAATATTACCTTGGAAACCACTATATCTAGTGTCCCAAAACAGATAAACTGGTTCAGTATCTAGCAACGATTTTTCAGTCAGTGGAGGTTTCATCAGCATCGTTAATCATAAATTGGATTAGATAGCTAGTCATCATAGAAAAAATTTGATGGTTGCACAACAAATGGACCACAAATTTAGAATTCCGAGGTGGCCTGCTATAACCGGTAAGTCAAGCGGCCTAGCAAATGTAGCTACATTCATCCGACGATACAACGACATTAAGCTTAGACAAGGAAGGCCGTTGGCATATGTAACATTGATGGTGCAATGGTGTATACCTAGGATCCAGAGTTAGCCTAACTCAAGGAATGGATCAAGGGTGCAAGAAAAGTCATGCGATGACTTATGCATTATCCTGAAGCTAGGCCAAGGCTTAGGCAATGAAAGTTCAGCAATGATGCAGGCCAAATGCGTTATTATGGTCAGATTGCTCGGCTAAGTGATGTGAGTAGAGCTCATGCATACTCGAGGATGCTGATGTAATTTTAATAGTGGTAAATAAGGTGATCGTTTCACGAACTTGTAAAGGTAATGATCTTAGAAAATAATGATTTAAATTAAC